>CAUYUJ010015437.1:151105-333675 GCA_963575745.1 Prorocentrum cordatum
GAGCTCCCTATGGGCCACGAAAGCGTGTGAGGGTGTGCCGAAATGGGTGTGGGTGACGCATGCGGGCGCGGGCACTGGGGCCTTCGGCGGAGCTCCCTATGGGGCCACGAAACGTGTGAGGGGTGTGCCGAAATGGGTGTGGTGACGCATGCGGGCGCGGGCACTGGGGCCTTCGGTGGAGCTCCTATGGGCCACGAAACGTGTGAGGGGTGTGCCGTGATGCATGGGTCGCTGCATGCTTCGGCGGAGCTCCCTATGGGGCCACGAACGCGTGAGGGGTGTGCCGAAATGGGTGTGGGTGACGCATGCGGGCGCGGGCACTGGGGCCTTCGGTGGAGCTCCCTATGGAGCCACGAAGCGTGTGAGGGGTGTGCCGAAATGGGTGTGGGTGACGCATGCGGGCGCGGGCACTGGGGCCTTCGGCGGAGCTCCCTATGGAGCCACGAAACGTGTGAGGGGTGTGCCGAAATGGGCGTGCGTGACGCATGCGGGCGCGGGCACTGGGGCCTTCGGCGGGGCTCCCTATGGAGCCACGAAACGTGTGAGGGGTGTGCCGAATTGGGCGTGCGTGACGCATGCGGGCGCGGGCACTGGGGCCTTCGGCAGAGCTCCCTATGGGGCCACGAAACGTGTGAGGGGTGTGCCGAATTGGGTGTGCGTGACGCATGCGGGCGCGGGCACTGGGGCCTTCGGCGGAGCTCCCTATGGGGCCGCGAAACGTGTGAGGGGTGTGCCGAATTGGGTGTGCGTGACGCATGCGGGCGCGGGTACTGGGGCCTTCGGTGGAGCTCCCATGGGGCTACGAAACGCTGTACTGGGCGGGTGAAACGCAGGAAAGAGGGGGAGGAGGGAGGAGGGGGGAGGGGGAGGAGGAGGAGAGGAGGAGACGCGGGGCACCGTCTCTTCAAAACGAGGACCCACCACCACAGGATGGTTGGGAAAAATATCGCGCGGGCTCCACTGAAAACTTGCAGCCGCGAGCGCCACTCTTCACCCGACGAACAGAACACAGGGGACACACAAACAAACCAACCCGCGAGGAATCGCCGAGCGGGGGGGGCGACGAGGGCCACGGGGGACCGACGGGCAAGCCGATGGGCCCGAGAGGACGGAGCGGAGCGAAACGAGGAGCAGGGGGGGCAGGACGACAACATCGGCGCAAGCAAAAACGACCTCCCCACTAGCGGTCAGAGGTGCCCGCTGTCCGAGGCGCTGGCCTCTGCGCAGATATGTAGCAGGTGTCACGGCTGCGCAACCTCGCTCACGCTGGACGGGGTGCGCAGCACCTCGGAGCTATCACGATCAGGCTGTTGCTACTCAGTCGGTCCCTGGTCAAGGCCTTCAGCACGTCGATCCAGGCGCTCAACCCTTCTTCCACGTAGCCCGCTGGGGCCTGGCCTCGAGTGATCTGGGCCCCCAGGGCACGGAACGCGCCCACCATGACGTTTTCCCCCCCGTGGTCCGACACCGAGAACACGATTTTTATACAGCCCTCCTGGTAGCAATTCTCCAGCCTGCACAACGTAATGCAGTCGGGGAGGGAGGGGTGGGGGCGCCATGCTGGTGGCCCAGGCCTCCAGGGCTACTCTGTTGACCTTCCCTATCTCCTGCAGCGCGAGCGACTCCGCCACGGCGGCGAACGCGGCCTGCGTCGGGGGGCCGAGATCGCGTAGCTCTCCTATGGCTGCCTCCGCGTCGCGGGTCGCCACGGCCTCGGACTCCTTGTCGGCCCCCTTCGCCGCCTTCACGACCTCTCTCATCTTGGCCACCTTGCTCCGCAGGTTCTGCGCGTTCTCCACGCGCGCCTTCCCCTCCTCCTGCATCTGCTTGACCACGGGGCTAGCCTCCTCGAGGATGACCGCCCTGGTGGGGCCCCCCCGCATCGCGCGGCTCTTCTGAGCGAGCGCGCGAAGGCCACCGTCCTCGGTGGTCAGCTTGCGCCCCTTGTCGCCCCCGCGTCGGCGGCCGCCGCGACGCGCGGGCCCCGGCTTGGCCGCCGTGCCCTCGGCGCCCGCGGCTCCGCGAGCGACGCCAGCTCCGTCCTGGCCCTTCTGATTATTGCGGCCCTCGGCGCCGGACTTCCCGCCTGTGCCGCCGCTCGCGGAGGCAGCTGGGGGGGCCCGCGGGGCCCGCCACGGCGGCCTGACTGGGCTGTCGCCCATGGGCGTCGCCGCCGCTGCCGTCACCCCGCCGCAGCAGCCGCCGTAGATCGTCTCCGCGGAAGAGAAGCCCAGGCAGCGTGCGAAGCTCGCTCCCGCGAGCGCGCCCTCCAGCGCCGGCAATGGCGGGCTGCCGCCTCCGAGGGCGAGGGGGCCGCGGGGCGACCGCGGCCGGCGGGGCGCCCTCCTGCGTCTGCGGCAGGCGCAAGCGCAGGTGGCGACGGAGCGAAGGATACGAAGACGACGTGAAGTCACATATGGTGCAGCGCAGGCTGGTCGGGTTGATGCACGTGTAAGAAAACGCTGTGTTATTCATGGTGCATCTGCCCGCGTGCCACGGCTCCGTCAAGTGCCGCGCTGCCTCCGTGCGAATCTGGAATACCGCGCAACAATTGATGCAGGCGTTCGTCGGCGTGATGATGTGCAGCATGCTCCTCCCACCGTGTCCCCCCTTCTGGCTCTGCGCGGCGTGCGCGATAAGTGCTGCTCGTGTCCTGAATGACTCTCCACGCCTGATCCCTCCCCGACGGCGATGCAGCAGGCGAACGCTGGAGCACGATTATCCCATGTCTCTCCGCCATCCGTCTCAGCGGGCACAGAGTCGGCCAGTGCAACGGGCGGCCGCTAGGTCGAAGGCATGGAGGACGCGCACAGGGCCTTCATATCGAAGGCAAGGAACAGGTCAGTCACTTCAGGGCCCCAGATCAGCTCGCGAACATCGCCACCCCACGCAGACGTGACACTCTCCGCCTCACGGTGGTCCACAACGATCAGCAAATCACGCTTGAACTGCACTGCCCACAGGTGTATCCCAGGGTCGCCATTGCCATCGCCAGCGGGCATCAAAACTGGTGGGCACGCGTGGTCGGCCTCCTCCCCCCTTTTCATTGTGGCGAAGAACACCGACAGGAAGTGCGAGTGGTTCGCGGGGTTCCTGAGGATGCTCTGCCAAGCCTTGAGGCGTTGCACAGTGGCCTCCAGCGCAAAAGGCGCCAGCTGCCAGAACCTGTAGACTCCACGTGATTTCATATTCTGCATAAGTTGCTCCGTCGCAGGCGGCCGCAGCAGGTGGTGCGACTTGTTGGTGGCGCCGCCCATCAGGGAGCGGAGCTTGCGCACCAGGGGGGGGGGGGGGGGCACGAGGTTCTGCACTCATTCTCCGTCCAGCACATAGCAATGGCGCCAGACAGGCGCGCGCCCGACACCAGCGAGATGAACGTCGGCCGCTTCGTCCTGAGGGGTGCCCTCGAGTGCCGGAAGCCCTTGGCCATCATCCAGCCGCGGTTGAGGGCCTGGAGCCTGGCCTCGAGCTCGCTGGCGTTGCTGTTGGCCGCGTTGGGCCAGGCGCCCAGGTGCTTCAGCCCGTAGCTCGCATGGCAGCCTGAGTCCAGGGGCGCCTCGATGGTCTGGCGCGTGAGCAGCCGCGACCTCAGGGCGGGAACGACGTCCTGCCTCCGGCGGTTCTGCGCGCATCCCCTCGCCGCCAGTGAGGTGTCCAGGAAGAAGTCGTTGTTCTTGGAAGCGCTGGCGATGTCCATCGGCAAGTGGGCCTTGGGGTCGATGAGCAGCGTCTTGAAGATGTCATCCATGAAGGAGCCCATGCTCGCGTCGACGGGCGTGAAGCGGCCGAAGGTGATGACGGTGTTGCTGTTGAGCTGGTGGCGCCCAAAGGTGGTCAACGCCTTGACCGCGTGGTGCCTGTTGCGCATAAAGACCTCGGGCCCCGCGGCGTCGCCCATGAAGCCGCCGCCGCCGCTGCGGACCGCAAGGCGCTGGTCCGCCGCGTCGATGATGACTGCGAGCTGGTCGCGGCGCGCGCGGCTCCTCCTCCTGGCGCTCGCGGACGCCCTCCTCCAACCGGCGCTCGTGGCCACTGGCGCAGGCATTGGTGGCGTCGAAGCTTTTGCGCAGCATCGGTTGTCCGCCCCGAATGCCTTTCCAGGCCGCCGCCTTAGCGCGGACCATCAGGTGCCCGCGGCGGCGCCCGCGGCATGCGAAGGCCCGCGGCGGCGGGCGACGCGGGCCACCGCGCGGGAGTTGGCCCCTCGCGCGCGCCCGCTACCATGGGCACATGGCGTGGAGGGGCCTCATGCCAGCCGGCCCAGGGCGGCCGTTCTTCTTGTCGGGTGCAAAGCCGTAGGATAAGGGCGCCTGGACGGGGGGGGGCTCCGCCAGCCTGACGTGGACCACGAGCCTGAAGAGCCTGTGGGCAGCCTCGCAGTACTTCGCCAGGTGGGCCAGCTGCTCCTGGTCGCAGGGGTCCGCCGCGCGCGGCTCAGTCGCCCACGCGGCCTCGCCACGCGACCCAAGCGCAACTAGCCGCTTCCAGTACTCGCTCGGCACGCTTATCCACGTGGGATTGATCAGGATCTTGAAGACCTCAGCGGGGGCCGACCATCCCGGCGCAGACTGTCCGAATTTGGACCTGCGGATGGCCTTGCACGTGGCCTTGAAATCCTCCTGCGCCTGCTTCCCCATGTCGGTCGGGACGTCATAATTGTCGGGGTGCGCGTGCTCGTCGATGTTCGCCAGCTGCGCGAGCCGCTCAGCTGAGACGTCAGCACTCCACGGGACTGAGATCGGCTCGCCGCGCAGGCCGCCCTCCAGCGGCTGGAGCTGCAGGAAGTCGCTCCACTCCTGGGCCGAGGGCGAGTAGGACGGGTTGGCGCGGAAATTGCGTCTCTTGATGCCGATCACCATCGATCGCCGTCCTCGCGAGCGCCCGCGCGAGGCGCGGAACAGCAGCCATGTCGCGGCGCCGCCACGCATTGGAGAGCTCGTTCCCTGTCTGTCTGCTGCTGCTCCTCCAATGCCTGCCTCCTGTGGGTCTTGATGGACTTCGCGTAGGCCGTGATTGCCATGCTGTACTTCCGAGCGGTGTCGTCATCCGCGGCGGCGTCCTGTGCCGCGATGCTCTGGAGGAGCTCCCGCCGCCGCTTCAGCAGTTGCCACTTCCTGGTGGTTATCAGCTCGCGCTTGGGGTCCTTGGCCAGCTCCTGGGAGAAGTGCTTGAGGCCGACGTCGCGGATCATCGTCATCAGCAAAGCCGAATGGCCCGTCGTGGCCTCCCGACTCTCCAGGATCTCGTACGCCGCGCGGTGGGTCTCCAGCTGCCCCTGCACGTCATGGAGAAAGGCCTCGCGGCCCTCGCCGACCAGCGTAGCCTGGCTCAGCTTCGCGCGGCCCCACCGCTCCCTCCTCGGAATCAGGTTGATCGGCGGCACCATCTTCATCTTGAGGACGATCGGGATGTGGTCCAGCACTCCAGGCATGGAGCGGCCCTCCTGCGCTGTCCGTCGCCACGTAGCCGTCCAGCTCACCAATGGGCGCGCGGCCGCAGGGATGATAACGTAATCGATCTGGCTTGCCCCCTGGGAGCCTTCGTACGTGTTCCCGCACGGGTAGAACGTGTTGATCGCGATCAGGCCCACCATGTCCATCCACTCGTGTAATTTCTTGCTGGTGTCGGGCTCCAGGGGGGCGCCGTAGGGGCCGACCGCCGCGGACTCGTAGTTGCTGGCCAGGCCGCCGTTGAGGTCCATGCACAGGATCGGTGTGTATCGCTGCGGGATGGCCGCGTACTCAGTCAGGGCCCACAACAACAGCTGCGAGCACGTGTCGTGATACACCGTCGCCGCGCCAGCCTTGCTAGGGCGCGGCGGGAAGTAGAGGACCATCACCGCCAGCATGACTGGGCCTGCGCTGAGGTAGATCATGCCACCTCTTCCTCTCAGCTGGGCGGGGGGGTGATGATACGGCGGATGTCGTTCCTGCCGAACCACCTCTTGTTGATCATGATCGCACACCCGCGCGCCTTCGTGGTGAGGCGCCCCCTAGCCCAGCCGAGCTGTACCGTATGATGGTGGGACGCGTTCGCCGCGTGGTGGTGCTCGTTCTGCCACGCGCGGACACCAGTGCCAGGGAGCGCCACGACCCCCACGGAGCGCAAGACGGTGCTCACCTCGTCCAGGCGGTACGCGCTCACGAGGTTGTGCGGGTGGTTCCAACACCCCACGAAACACCAGCGTTCCCCAGTGGCGGGGTCCGCCAGGGCGCGCCCCATCGCTGCCAGCGCGAGGGCAACGAGCAGCCTCACCGCCATGTCCAGCGCGAGCGCCAGCGTGCGCGCCTGCCTCCCTGCGGGGCTCCGCCTGGGGAGGCGGCACACCGCAGTCAGAGCGCCAGCCACGCCACGGTTGCCCCCATGGTGCCTCTGCGCGGGTCAGAGGGCCGCCTGTGGGCAGGGGTGACCAGGGCCGTGGTGGCGGCTAGGAGCCGGAGTAGGAGCAGAGGAGGAGGAGGAGGAGGAGGAGGAGGAGGAGGAAACAGGGAGGAGGAGGAGGAGGAGGAGGAGGAGGAGGAGGAGGAGGAGGAGGAGCAGGAGAAGGAGGAGGAGGAGGAGGAGGAAACAGGGAGCAGGAGGAGGAAGAAGAGGAGGAGGAACAGATAACGGGGAGGAGGGGAGGGCCGTCACTGGCGGCGTGATGCGCTGAGCCAAAATTCCCGACCGCATCCCCCTTCCGAACGCTGCCCCTGAGGCGGGCGGCGGTCAGGAGCCGGCAGCCCCTCCCAGTCGCCGCACCGACGACGCGTCGGCACCACGCTTCGACAGGTAGTGCGCCAGCATCGCCTCCCCGCGAGCGCGCGCGCGCGCACGGGGAGGAAGCTGTAGCACAGGGCTCATCGAAGCCGTGCAGGAGATGGTGCACATGACGCCAAGATGCCACTGGGTTCGGAAGCCGTGTGGAGCCTCCCCTTTGGCACCGGGCAATCTCATGCGTGCCTAAGCCCCGCGCAGATGGAAAGAAGTGGCGATGCCCTTCCGTGCCAACCCCACCCCGCCCACAGGGAAGAGGAAAAAGAGGAGGAGGAAGAGGAGGAAGTTAACTCCACAGCTAAGCCTGGAGCAAGCAAGCAAGCAAGAAATCTGGAGCGTTGTCCGAGTGACCCACTGCGGGCGAGAAGAAAGAGTAGCGCCTGAGTGGCAGCAGCTGGCAGCAGAAGCGCAACTTCCCACGCCAGCGAGCGCTGTTGGTGGGGAGGTGGCAGTGCTGCGCCCCACGTGAGGGGGGGGATCAGGTCGGATGGGATCGGACTGGACCTGATCGGATCGGAGGTCGAAGAATCCACCCACGGCCAGTGAACACGGGCCCTTGAGACCTCTTCCACGCTCTTGCGGACTTGGGACTCTGGGCAGCCTCCCCCCGCGACAGCGGGCGCGCCTCCTCCACCTCCTCCTGTACAAACCCGCCGCCCCCTTGCAGGAACTGCCGAAGGATATGGGACCTCCACGCATGCACTCGACCTCGCCTCTCCTCCCCCTCTTCGGCCTCCTTCGCCCCCTCCTCCTCCTCCTCCTCCCTCCTCCTCCTCCTCCTCCTCCTCCTCCTCCTCCTGCTCCTCCTCCTCCCCCTCCTCCCCCTCCTCTTCTTCCTCGTCCTAACCGCTCTGGCCCACAAGGTGGGCCTGCTGCAGCAGATTTCAGAACGGCAGGCTGCAGCGAGACATTCTGGCTTGTGCTCTCCCAGGGGAGAACCGTTTCACGACGAGGAAGGTTGCGCCATGGCACCTTGGCCGCCAGCGCCTGCGGTGCTCCGCGGGCCGAGGCGGCCCACATGGGCGTGTGGAAGGTGCTCGGCGGCGGCGAACTGGACATCTCGTATACGGTGTCAGTGCGGGAATGAGGCTCCCATGCGCATTCGTCGAGACGCATGGCGGGCACATAACGAGATTGAGAAGCATGAGAAAGGGCAGGGATCTTCCAGCAAGGGTGCTTCCAAGTCAGGTAGTGGCGGTGGCTGCATCAGTGACGAGACCAGCAGAAGGCTGGCGGCACTCGAGAAGCCCCTGCTCGCTAAGTCAGAGGTCAAGCCCGCGGCGGCCCAAGGGCCCAAGGGGCTGCAAAGGCTCCGACCAAGGCTCCGTGGGCAAGTCAAAACATGGACCCGATCCAAGAATCAGACGACGACGGGATCAAGCGCGCCAAGCTGTCGGCTCAGGCATCACAGTATGAGGCCGCAAGTCGCTGCAAGGGAATAATGAAGACCCCATTCGGAAAGCTACGAAGGAGAAGCTCCTCTCCATCAAGGAGCGGCAGAAGCCGTTGCGTTCCCTCTCTGTTGCCCACTGGCGGGTTTCCCAAGACCTCCACAAGGCTCAGCAGCAGAAGGCCAGGCTCGATGCGGATATTGCTGACAAAGTGGAGCATATTCAAAAGTTGCACGAGGCTATTGCGGTGTGCAGTCCGACGCCTGCGCAGAATGAGGGCGAAATCGTCTCGCTGGAGCGCGAGTTCAAAGAGACCGCGGCCCTCATTGCGGACACCGACGGCAAGGGGGTCCCACCACCCGCGGGCTCGGCGCCCGATCTCGAGGTCAAGGCCGAGCACGTGCAGGACGAGGGGCTCAAGCAGTTCCTGGGCTCGCCAGCGTGGGCGGAGCTCAAAGGCATCATCGTGGGTAGGCTCGCTGCTGCGAAAGCTGTTCCTCCTGATGCTGATGATGCTGACAGTGGCGTGCCGGGAGATGAGACGGGATCCCGAGGAGGACCAGAGGTGTTGAAGCGGACCATCGACGAACTGGACGAGGACGAGCAGCGCGAGTTGTTCGAGGCCGTCTTCAGGGGTGCTGGCTTTCTGCTGCTCGAGCATAGGCCTCCACGCAGTTCTGCAACCTCATTGTGTGGTAGTTCTTCCTTTCCCTCCTCCTCCTCCTCCCCCCTCTCCAAGGTGCACATGCAGAACGGCCGCGGCAGGGGCAGCGTGCCAAATTGGCTCCTAGTGGGAATTCTGTTTCTGCATTGTTGGGGCGTGGAGCCAATGGGCACGGCTAACCCACGCCCTCCACAGGAGGGCGCCCCCTGTTGGGCTACGGAAGGGGGGCTCAGTGTCTCTCGGCTCGTGTCTTCGGTTCGATCCTCTGGGAGCTCCCCCTCACACGGGCCCCATCGGTTTGGCTTGGGGGCGGGATTGCTGCGGGTTTGCACCCCCCCCCCCCCCCCCCGGATAACATGCCTGAGAGGACGGTTGGAGCTCCGGCTCTTCCCCTCTCGGCCCCACCTGGGGGGCAGGCCGGAGGTGCCCATGGCCCAGGCGACCCTAGGGTTTCTTCTTCTGGTGGGTCTCCGAGCGCTGAGCCCATACACACGGACCCTATGCAGTCGTGCAATGATGTGCAGAGAAGCCAGCGGAGAAACGCCCCTCGGAGAGCGCACAGGAACGCCTAGAAAACGCGTAGGCGCAAACAGAAACGGTCGATGGCTATGCGCAGATTGTCCCTGCTCCGTAGGGCCGCCCAGCGCCGTCGCGCGGCGATCAATGGGGAGTGTACACCCTGCGAAATGCTTTAGAAATCATGGGTTAAGAAATTTATAGTCTCAGAACTTGAATAAAAACCCAGAACGTCTATTCAAATCTCAGGATTTACATTGAAAAGTTAAGAATAATCGAGACTCTGGCCGAAAACTTTGGTTTTCTTAAGCATCGCCTAGAGTGTAAGTGCTTCCTGGGCGGCACCTGGAGCACCAGGGGGCCGGGGGTGGAGCACGAGCGGAGCGCCGCAACTCATGAAGACAGAGCGTCTATTCTGAAGGGGCCCCAGGACACACAAATAAATACACACAAACAAAAATACTCCCCATATTTTCCCATATTTTCTGGGTTTCTGTCTTCCCCGCCACTTCCCATATTTTACCATATTTTCCTGGGACTCGACGATTAATTGTGTCTGTGTGTTTTTTCCTCTTGATATTCGCGCTCATGGATGCAAGACACAGGGACTTCTCCTTGCTATCAACTCTCAGCCCCCCAGAAAACGGAGCGAGAGAATTTGATCACGAGGGCGTAGTTTGGACGGCTGTCACCGGAGGGAAGGTGGGAATTGCGCCGAGTCGGCGACTCACGAAAGAGTGGAGGAAGGGGGGAGTCAGATAGGACGCGAAATGGGGGGAGGAACGAAAAGGGACGCGGTGCTTGTCCATCTCGTTTCCCAGGCAGGGTGCGCAGAGAGGCCTCACGCCACAGTGGCCTACCACGCGCCCTGCTCGGGCCCGCGCTACACTCGGGCCCGTGAGCGATGCTGCGAGGAGCTTAACACACGTCGAGGAGCGCAGCACAACGCGCCGACAACGTGCGAGTCCCGGGTGGAGACGTTAGTGTCGAGCTCGGCCCCTGTAGGGACCCCGAGGAAGCGGCTGTCCGTGAGAGATTCTACGAGGAGCTTAACACACGTCGAGGAGCGCAGCACAACGCGCCGACAACGTGTGCGTCACGGGTGGAGACTCTAGTGTCGAGCTCGGCCCCCTGTGGGGACCCCGAGGAAGCGGCTGTCTTGGGATCACACGGGGCTCCCCGTCGCACTGACAGCGGAAGGGTACTGTCAAGAGGAGGGGCTCTTCGCAGTGAGTACGGCGTTCCCACAGAGGGAAGCGTGCACCTGGCCCTGGACCCAGCCTCCACCCCTGGTCCTGGCCCCAGCCCCCCTCGTCGTCGTCCCCTTGGTCCTGGCCTTGGACCCAGCGTCCTCCCGTGGCCCTGGCCCCAGCTCCCCTCGCCCCGGACCCCTGGCCCCAGCCCCACTCGCCCAGAATTCTTTATTTTCGCTCGTCGGCGTCCCCCTGGCCCTGGCCCCAGCCTCCCCACCTGGTCCTGGCCCCAGCCCCCCTTGTCCCGCTGGCCCTGGCCCTAGGCCTTGGACCCAGCCTACCCCCCTGGCCCTGGCCCCAGCCCCCTTCGCCCCGCTGGTCTTGGCCCTGGACCCAGCCTCCTCCCCTGGCCCTGGCCCCAGCCCCCCTCGCCCCAGAGCCTTTAGTTTCGTTTATCGTCGTCCCCCTGGTCCTGGCCCTGGACCCATCCTTCCCCGCTGGTTCTAAGCCCAGCCCTCCTCGCGCCGCTGGCCTTGGCCCTGGACCCAGCCTGCCCAACTGGCCACCTGGTCCTGGCCCCAGCCACCCTCGCCCCGCTGGCCTGGGCCCTGGACCCAGCCTCCCCCCGTGTCCCTGGCCCCAGCCCCCCTCGCCCTGCTGGCTCTGGCCCTGGACCCAGCCTCCTCCCCTGGCCCTGGCCGGAGCCCCCCTCGCCCCGGTGGCTCCAGCCCTGGACCCAGCCTCCTCCCCTGGCCTCAGCCCCCCTCGCCCCGGGCCCTTCATTTTCGCTCGTCGTCGTCTCCCTGGTCCTGGCCCTGGACCCACCCTCCACCCCTGTCATGGACCCAGCCCTCCTCGCCCCGCCAGTCCTGGCCCTGGATTCAACCTCCCGCCGGGGCCCTGGCTCCACCTGCCACTCCTCCCCCTTGTTTCCTCAATCCCCCCACCTGCGCCTCCTCCTCCTCCTCATCATCATCCTCCTTCTCCTCCTCCTCCTCCTCCTCCTCCTCCTCCTCCTCCTCCTCCTCTTCCTCAAATGTGCAAGGGCCAGGGCACGCGTACCACTTGTAAGTGTAATCCGCTGACCCCCCTGTGGGTCCTTGCGGCTGCGCAGCTGAGGTTACCTGCAACCTGCTCCAGTTCCAGTTTCTGGTCAGCGATGATGTAGTTTTACATGTTGCTGCCTACGGTGCGTTTGTTTCGGAGCCCCTTGGGCCGTCTTGGGTCAGCAGCAGCGAGTGCCTCCAACCTCAGAGACTGCATATCACCACAGCAGGGCTGCGCCGCAGCGTGAGACGGAATAACGAAAGGCGGCAGTCAACTCGCGCACGGTCGTGTCCGTGCGCAGAATATTCAAATGAGCCATGAAACAACGCGGACAGCAACAAAGCTGGAGCGGAGGAGGAGAGGAAGCAAGCAAACGAGCCAGGGGGGCGCAGCATGTGCCTGCGAGCGCAGACCTGCCCCACACGAGCGCGAGAAGAGGAGCCCGCGCGTGCGGACACCGACCAGGCATTACTGGTGGCCCTCGCACCATAAACCCCCGCGGGCGGTAGCAAGCCAAACCAAGCGACACAACAGAGAGAGAGAAGACCGGAGGAGCGGAGCCGCCAGGAGGGAGAAGCCGACAACAGTACAACGCCAAAACAGCTAGGCAAGTAAATTTTGCCTATAGAAATGTCCCTGCGCGGCAGCTCTGTTCTAAGCGCGGACCAACCCGAGGCGGCAGAAGGCAAGCCCAGCGTAGAGGCTGGGGTCGCCCGACGGCGGCCGTGAAGCGGCCCAGAGGTTGCACGCGACTGGCCCCAGCCAGTCAATTATGAAGAAAACAAGCACATCCCACTGAGGTGAAGGCGAGGAAGGAACACTACAGACAGAGAAGCCCTCAGTGCGTCAGGACGCCGTGGGCGGTCCGCTCAGCAGCGTCGCATCGCAGATGGCGAGGCCGATGTACAATGCACGATGGATTCTTCTTCGGCGCTGGAGTCGGGGCCAGAGCCAAAGCTGGAGTAGGCCCTGGAGTCGGCGACGGAGCTGGAGTCGGAGAGGGCCTGGGAGCTGGAGCAGGAGCCAGAGGGATAGTCGGAGCTGGAGTCGGGACTGGAACCACGACTGGATTCGGCGTAGGCGTAGGCTATGGCGTCGGTGATGGTGCGTGCGTTGGCGGTGGTACCGGCGTGGACGCGGGAGTCGGTGCTGGCTTCGATGCTGGTATGGGCGCAGGCGCTGGCACTGGGGAACGCGAGGGCGTTGGTGCTGGAGTCAACGCTGGCGTATGAACTGGCGTTGGTGCACGTGGTCGTGGTCTTGCCGTGGTCGCGCCGCACGGCGTTGCCGTGTCGCACGGCTTTGCCGTGCCGCGGCTACTGGATCCACTCGTGGTGGCCGTCGGATCCCTGTCCTGGAATTGCTAATCGCCGTGGTCAGCCGTTCCAGGAGGATGGGCTGGCATCCCTCGAAAACGTCGGGCAGGGCCTCGTTTAGTGCGTCAGGAGTGTCGTCGGGTACGGCGCCGGGCAGGGCGTCGGTTAGTTGCTAGCTGTCATGCTCGTGACGCTCAGTGTCGTCGTGCCGACGCTGGTGTCGGAGTCACTTGTCGGTCTCGCGTTGGCCGTCGAAGCCCAGGGGCTGCTGGTCGCCGTGCTCGCGTCGCTCAGCGTCGCGCCGCTGACGCCGTAACCACTTGTCGAGCTCCTGGTGGCCGTCGGAGCCCACGGGCTGCCGGTCGTGTCCAGGCATGTTTTCCTTCCTGGCCGATGCGGAGGTTGCGGGTGAGGCGAGTAGAGTTGTAGTGCCACTGATCACCCTTGAGTAGGCTAGCACTCGCTCACGTTCCAGTCGTAAAACTGACCGTCGGTCAGTTTTTGTGACTTTCACCAGGATGGCAGCATAGGGATTGACGTCGCCGTTGGTGGAGGCACTGCCGTTGGTGCCGGTGCAATCGCAGGCTTTCATACTGGCGCCGGCGCTGGCGAAGGCGCCGGCGATGGGGCTGGCGTCGGTGCTGACTTAGCCGCAGGCGCTAGTGCCGGCGTAGGCGCCGGCGTTGGTGCTGGCGTCGGTGCTGGCGTCGATGCTGGTGTAGGCGCTGGCGCTGGTGCCAGCGGAAACGTGGGCGTCCATGCTGGCATCGGGGCCGGTGTCGGCGCAGGCGTCGGCACCGACGTCGGCGTTGGCACCGACGTCGGCGTTGGCGTCGGTGCGCACCGGTTAGCTGGGCAGCTAACCAGTGCGCTGGTGATGTTCTAAGCCGCCGCGAGGTTCACCGAAGAAGCCCTCGCTTCCACACAAATGGATAATGAGACGGTCTCGACTGCGTAGAGGTGGATGCCGTGATAGTGGTCGCTTCCGAATTGCAATTACCGACTTGGTGCTCCAGCTCCGTAACATGTAGATTCTGCGCCGGATCCGCATCTACAGTTCAAGAGGCAACGAAAATGTCACGAATTCCAGCGCTGGTGTCGGCGCTGGTGTCAGCGCTGGTGTGGGGACTGGCGCACGTGCTGGAATCGGTGCTGGTGTCGGCGTTGGTGTAGGTGCTTGCGATGGTGCCGGCGTAGGCGCAGGCGTTGATGCTGGCGTCGGTGCTGGCGTCGGCGTTGGCGTAGGCGCCAGCGTGCGTTCCTTGGGCACCCGTGCTCTGGGCAGCTGGCGTCGGTGGTGGCGTAAGCGCTGGTGTAAGCGCTGGCGCCCGTACTGGCGTCTGTGCTGGCGTCGGCGCTAGTGCGGGCGCTTGCGCTGGTGCCAGTGCTGGTGCTGGCGCAGGCGTAGGCGTTGATGCCGGCGTGGGTGCTGGCGTCGGCGCTGGAGAAGGCGCCGCCGAGCGCTCTTGGGACACCCGTGCGCCGGGCAGATCGCCGTTTGGTGTGCTGGCGTCGGTGGTGGCGTCGGCTCTGGCGTAGGCGCTGGCGCTCGTGCTGGAGTCGGTACAGGCGTCGGCGCTGGCGTAGGCGCTTGCGTTGCAAGAGCTGGGCGCGGAGTGCAGCGTGCTGGACGGTGGACCGGCCCTGCAGCGCGTTGGATTCCTGGCGCGCTGCCCAATGTACCTGCCCTTCCTTGAGGTCGTGGAGGGCAGCGTGTTGGAGCCCGGCGTGACGCATAGCGCACCTGCTCTCAACCGAAGTGCCCCCAGCCATGCTGCATGCGGTCATCGTCAGGGCGTCGATGTAGATGTCAGTAATGTTAGTCCGGGGAGGTTCGGCGTTCTCGTCGCTGCTGGTATCGATGGTGCTGTACGCGCCAGAGTTGGCGTCGGCGTCGATGCTGTCGACGCTGCTGGTAGAGGCGCTGGCGCTGGTGACGGCGCAAGCGCCGGAGTTGGTATCCGGGTCGATGCCGGCGTCGATGCTGGCGTAGGCGCTGGCGCTGGTGCCGGCATAGGTGTTGGCGCCAACACGTAGGCGCAATGATGAAATTAGGCTGAAGGTCTGGACCAAAAGCTTGCCGCAGAAGCATTGTAGGGCTGAAGTTGGCGCATGCGCTGGTGTTGAAGTGGGCATCGATGCTGTCGTCGGCGTTGGTGTGGCGTCGGCGCAGGCGCCGGTGGTAATGCGGGCATCAGTGCTGGCGTCGACGCTGGTGAGAGCGCCAGCATTGGTGTCGGCGTAGGCGCTGGCGTTGGTGCTGGCGTCTGTGCTGAAGTCGGCGTTGTCGCCAACGACGGTGCTGGCGTTGAGGCTGGCGTCGGTACGCTCAGAGTCGGGGCGCCAGAGATCCTGTCGGTGTCGACGCCGGAGTTGTCGGGCATGCCGTCGGAAACGTGTCTGATAGGGATCGCGGCCGCAGTGGCGTTCGCAAACGAAAGGGGCGTAGAGGTCGGATCGATGATGGAAGCAGTCCTGCGCCCACGCTGTGGCCCCGCTCGTCGAACTGATGGTACTGGTGATTCTCGTCCTGAGCCGTAGTCGGAAAGGTAAAACAGGCGCCGGACTTGGGGAGATAGTAGAGTAGGTGGTGCTGCTGCTCGCGGCGCCCGTACTGTTGCTCTCACACGCGGCAATCGCAGTCGTGTTGCTCGCGGCCCTTGTCTGGGCGCCAATGCACATGTACAGGTAGCCCGGGGAGGAACTGGCGTTCTCGGGGTTGGCCTCGATGCTGGAATCGGGGCTGGCATCGATGATGTTGAAGATCGTGTGAGGGGGTGGGGGGGGCAGGACTTGTCCGCCTCCGTTTGGCCACCAGTGCTGGTGTAGGCGCCGGCGATGGCGCTGGCGTAACTAGGCGCTGGCGTTGGTGCTGGCGTCGGCGCTGGCGACGGCGCTGCTGAATGCGGTGGCGCTGGTACCAGCGTAGTCGCAGGCGTAAATGCTGGCGTCGGTGCTGGCCTCGGCGCTGGCGTAGGCGCCGGTGTTTTTGCTGACGACGGTGCTGGCGTCGGTGCTGGTGTAGGCGGTGTAGAACACGTTTCCGGGGCAGGCGAAGATGCGGAGAGAACGAGGGAGAGAGAACGAGGAAGGTGTAGAAGGCGGTGCAATGCATCGTCCACGTAGGAGGTGGTTGTGGCTGTCGACGACGACGTCGTAGGCGCGCCACTGCTGCTGGGTGCACTGGTTCTGCTGCGAAGGATGCTGTTGTTAGTGCTGGTGCAGCAAATCTGGGTCGTTGTTGGTACCGCTGTTGCTGCGCGCGGCGCTGCGGGTCCGAGGCGCGTTGGTCACAATGGCGCTGCTGGAGAACATGAGATCCAATCACATTATGTCGATGTGTCGTCGCAGAAATGGTCCGTCAACGGCACTGCCAACGAGGAGAATAATGCCCGAATCCAAAAATCACGGGGGCGTCGCTCTAAGGCGAAACAGCGAAACATGACAGCAAACTAGTTGGGGAAGACGAACAACTAGATGTGGTAGGATTGCAGGTGGGAGGCAAACGCTAGCGTCGACGATTGCGATGCCCTAAGCAGGCCGCCCGCGTCGCCCTGTTTGGTTGGCCATCGCCCCCCGGCAGCAAGCACGAAGCCCGGAGTCGTCGCGAACCGCCTCGAACAGCATCTGGTTCATGAACTGTCGCGCGCAATCGCTCGATGCTCCCCTCTTGTGCCGAATGTGACTGGTAGTGCGATGATATGTCACATAACTGGTTGTTGCCGTAAGTCGGAGCTCGTCGTCTCCCAAGGGCGTAGCCAGCATCCACCGCTCCATCGGCGAAAAATGACCGCCGCAAGCTCGTAGCCTTGGGCGCGCCCAATCTCGAACAACGGGGCAGTGCATGTAGTGCTCGATCGAGTCGCATGCTTGCGGTGAGCAACCAAAAACGCAACTCCTCCGTCTCCCCGTTAAAATTCGCCTCCGCCTGTCTGTGACCCATCTATTGAAAAGCGCGTTGAATACCGCGGCGCGCGCCCGCGGGGGGGCGAGCCAGCGCAACTTGTCCAAATTTCTCAGGATGATTCTTGAGGTCCTTCCCGGCAGTCCCGGCAGCCGCCATCTCTCCATGCGTCGGCGAAGACGCCATTCCGGGTCGAAACCTCGTTGATGTAGCAGCTTTTGGACGAACCAGTGCTGGGTGCCTCTCTTGAGCTTAGTCGTCAGCGCTTGCGTTGCCAGTTCGCGCCCCAGCAAGGCTTGCCCTGAGCCGCGCAGCCGTAACCCCAAGAGCCGCCGCTTCAGAAACTGTTTTGAGCACTACTGTGCGCGTGCCATCTGGCAGCCCGAATCGGGAGTTCGGTGAAGGAGAGGCGATCCTGAAGCTCCGCCTGTAGCCGTTCCCAAGGGATGCCTCCGTCGCGGTGAGCTTCCCACATATGCGTCCTGAGCATAGCTGCTCGGCATGTCTCCTTGAGCGGGCGCAAGCGCTGGGCGAGGCCGAACGAGTCACCAAAGTGGAGGTCTTGCGGCTGACACCATGCCCCTGGCCCAGGCGCCACGGCGCGGACGGCTCTGCGCTCAAACTCTTAGACGGCCTCGGGGGGGCTCTCCGGATCCAATTGGGTCACTGGGTCACCAGGTCAACTGACCCACACCGCGGGGTCTCCGGGTCACCGGGTCAACTGACCCACGCCGCCGGGTCACCGGGTCACCGGGTCAACTGATCCACATCACCAGGTCACCGGGTCACCGGGTCAACTGACCCACGCCGCCCGCGGGGTCAACTGACCCACATCACCGGGCCACCGGGTCACCAAGTCACCGGGCCAACTGACCCACGCCGCCGACCAGGTCACTGGGTCACTTAACCCACGCCGCCGGGTCACCGGGTCACCGGGCCAACTGACCCGCATTGCCGTGTAAACCACCGGGCCACCGGGTCAATTGAGCCACGCCGCTGGGACACTGGGTCACCGGGTCAAATGACCCACGTCACCGGGTCACCGGGGTCACTGGGGTCACCGGGTCACCAGCCGGGTCACCAAGTCCTGCACCCATGGGCCACCAATTGCAAGTCACGGGGTCACTGGGTCGGGCCACTGGGTCATAGGGTCGACTGACCCACGCCGCCGGGTCACCGGGTCACCGGGTCAACTGACCCACATCACCAAATCAACGGGTCAGCAGGTCACCGGGTCAACTGACCCACGCCGCCGTGTAACCGGGTCACCAGGTCACCAGGTCGATCATCGGCAAGTCACTGGGTCACCAATTGTTAAAATACTGGGTGACCGGGTCACTGGGCCACCCGGTCACCGGGTCAGCGGGGCACAAGGTCTCGGGGTCACTGGGTCACCGGGCCACCTGACCCATGCGCTACCGGGTCACGGGGTCACCAAAATCACTGGATATCATCTGACCCACGCTATACGGGTCACCGGGTCACCGGATCACCGGGTCACCAGCCACCGGATAACGGGGTCACCGGGTCACCAGGTCACCGGGTCACAAGGTCACTGGGTCACCGGGTCACGGCGTCATCAAATCTCCAGGTCACTAGGTCACTGGGTCACCGGGTCACCTGATCACTGGGTCGATCACCGGGTCACCGGGTCACCGGGTCACCGGGCAACCAGGTCATCGCTGAGTCGCCGGGTCACGGGATCACCGGGCAACCGGGTAGTCACCGGGTCACCGGGTCACCGGGTCACTGGGTCACCGAATCGCTGGGTCACTGGGTCACCGGGTCACGGGGGCCGGGTCACTGGATCTTTGGGTCAGTGGGTCACCGTGATCACCATGTCACCGGGCCACGGGATCACAGGGTCACTGGGTCACCAGGTTACCGGGTCACTGGGTCACCGGGTCAGAGGGTCACCAGAACACTGGGTCACGGCATCACCGGGTCACCAGGTCACCGGTTCCGCGGATCACCGAGTCACTGGGTCACCGCGTCACCGGGTCACCGCGCCTGGTCACCGGGTCACCGAGTCACCAGGTCACCAAGTCAACGTGTCACGGTCGCCGGGTTACCGGGTCACGGCGGTCACCGGGTCACCAGGTCACCGGGTCACCAGGTCACCGCGGGCCACCGGATCACCGACCCGATTAGAAAAATTATCCCAGTGCGATCCTACCTAGGAGTTGGAATCCCTAGGAAAGCAGCAGCAGTTAAGTAGTAACAGCTAAGCTAAAGCTAAGCTAAAGCTAAGCTAAAGCTAAGCTAAAGCTAAGCTAAAGCTAAGCTAAAGCTAAGCTAAAGCTAAGCTAAAGCTAAGCCACAGCTAAGCTAAAGCTAAACTAAAACTAAGCTAAAACTAAGCTAAACGCTAAGCGAAAAGCTAAGCGAAACGCTAAGCTAAACGCTAAGCTACAGCTAAGCTAAAGCTAAGCTAAAGCTAAGCTAAAGCTCAGCTAAAGCTAAGCTGAAGCTAAAGCTGAAGCTAAAGCTAAAGCTCCCAGAGGACTGGAGGGAACCGCTCCCAGGGGGCTGGGGGAACCGCCCGGGGCGTGTTGCACTGCCCGGCCCCTTTAAGCTAAGAGAGTAAGAACCCTTCTAGGCAGAGCCTAGGTAGGGAAAAAAACAACTCCAATTCACATCCATTCGGCTCTCCAACTGAGCAACGAACAGCAGAACAGGAAGAAAATAAACGTTGTGCGTGTGGATGGCTGGGCGAAGGCCCATTTCTGACCACGGCCAGTCCGAGAGTCTATCCACATAATTTTGCGCCACTTTCGTCCAATACGTATCGCCTTTCTCGGGCCCGACACGAAAACCCAAATATTTCCCTTGTTAGTCCCCGTGGACATCCTGGGCGCTCCTGTCTGCCGCCATCCGTGCCCTGACGGCCGCGATATCTCCCTGCCACCGATGTATGCCAACTGTCTTCGACAGGTTGAGAGAAAGACGCGACACTTCTGCAAATACTTTGAAAATCCGAAATGCACGGGCCTGGCCCCTTGACCACGACCAGAGAACAACGGCCGTGTCGTCCGCGAAAGCTTTGAGGCCATGTCGCATTTGTGGTACTTCAGGATCTGAAGGAGGCTGTCCAAAGCAAGTGCAAAAAGCAATGGTGATAAAGGGCAGCCTTGGCGCATGCTGGATAGAAACACAACAGACGGGCCTTTGGTACCCTGCGTCTTGAGCCCAGCTGCAGCTCGAGAATTTCACTCGGCTCTTGCCAGGGACGCGAACCGGGGAGCGGCACAGATGACAGGTAATGGTGGAAAACATTGGGTGCGCTGGGCCCCTGGCGACTCGGTGAATCTAGGCCGAGTATTTGCTTCCCCGAAGGCGGCGAGGCGCATCGATGCGACTTGCCGTTTATCTCTATTGGTGACAATGCCAGGCCTACCTGGTTCCCCCTCCCCGCAAACCATATGTGACTACTGGGACCCACCGGTCTCGCAGGGAGCTGGGGGCAAGATGGTTGACAAAATCCAGCTGGTAGAGCCGCCTGTTCGAGTAGTCGCGGAGGGATCGGTGGGGCCGAGGGTGATGGAGCAGCACCTGGCCATGATCGCATTTGGGACATCATCAACGGACCTGCCAACTCCGACAATTATTCAATGGGCGGGCTCACCCGCATGCTTCTCCTCCACTGCTGCCATCATGATTGACTTCCCCTGCGAAATCACAGGCACCATACAGCAACCATTGACAACGACGTCGGTGGACAAGTTTGAAGGGGGCTGCAAGGCCCAGCCAACAGGCTCGCCTCAGGCGAAGCCAAGCTCCCGCTCTGTTGTACCGTAGTAACGATAGCCCCTATGCAAAAGGAGATGCCATCTCAAGCAAGAGGGGATACCTTTTGGTCTCGATAGCGATTGTGTGCCTCGCTGTGAAGCACAATGAAATCTGGGCGGCCGGCCGTTTTGAGCCAAGGCGGCCGCGGGCGCGCGCTCGCTTCCACTCCTTACGTCCCCCAGTTCGCTTCAGAGTCGGGGGGGGAGGGGGACGAAGCGCGCGTCCGCCGCCCGCATAGCAGGAACAGTTCAGCAGCTAACCTATACAGAGACAGGAAAAGGGACGGGCCCAAAGGAGGTGGACCCGCCAGCAAGTTGCCTCACATGTATAACGCACTCATCAGGCGGCCTCAGAGCTTGTTGTCTGGACGGCCTGATATGAAGTATGTTTCTTCAGGTCATGTTCGAAGGTATGTATACCTCCCGTGACTTGTAGGAGCATCTCTCTGTCGATGCCCCCCTGGGTGTGTCCATCCGCAGTCATGTCGCGGGTGTCACACCACTGAATGCCACGCACGATTCCACGCTCCATCATCTGTCGTATCCAACTGATGTGCCCTAACAAGGTACACTCAGTCGGCTTCTTCAAGTCGTTGCTTGACAAGGGCTTAAAAACAGACTCAGCATCGATGGTCAGAGTGACCTTGATGCTCAGGCCACCCAGCTCAAGTATATCTTTCAACTGAGTGGGCGTGTGCGGCCCCGCGTGGAGCTCGTGCAGAGTCACAATCGTGGGAGAACAGTCCTCCAAATTATGGGTTGCTGCAAGTGTCTCTGCTGCGTAGCTTGAGCGGACTTGCAAGCGGTGAGACTTGCAGTGCGCATCAATCAAGTGAACGACAGGCTTGCCGGATGACGTGTTTCCACGTCGTAGCAGGTTTGCCCCGCGAATACCATAGCCTTTGACGTCGTCATCGGCGTCTCCACTCAGGCGTCGATAGCCTGAGTCGCTACGTAAGTCGACCTCACCCGCGGGGTTCATCGCCTGGTAGACGATCTTCTTCGGGCAGGCCTGTAACTTTCTAGTGATCGGTTTCAGTCGTCGCACTTGAATATTGGTTGGTTCTTGGACACGCTGTAGAGAGACAACATAGACCATCAACCATACCTGGGTGATCAGGGCGTATGCCAGCGCACCTCTGAGGCTGACGAACATGTCTGCCACCATCTTGGTCGCTTGAGCGTCAGCGTCAGCACCGGTAGATTCAGGATGTTGTATAGGACGGAGCTGTTATATATATATATATATATATATATATATATATTGATCCAAATAACATTGCCGTCCTCATCCTCAGTGTATATCACAGCCCAGTTTGTGTATGTGTGCTTGTTGAGTTTCCACTTGCCGAAGGTATCTTCAATGGATTTGACATACTTGCCAATAGTGTCCTCAGTACCAGCCATATTAATGTCATCAACATGCTTGGCCGTGAGCAAGTTGTTGCTCGTCTCGAAGGACGTGGGTCGGAAGCCAAATCCTCTGGTGGTTCTCCTGAGCTGAAATAAGAAAGCCCGTGGGGCGCCCTTAGTGCCTGTGCCCGGTTTCAAGCACTGTAGACAGTGCTTTGACTCGTCGCATTTCTGCTGGAAGAGTACGGAGCACAGTTGCCGATCCAGGTTGCAAAATAAAGCGCGCCACGCGTTCCTTTTCACCAGCTGCCTCAGCGAGTTCCTGATGGGTCAATCCCTTCAGGATGGCCATGTTGATGTCAGGGGAAGCAATGATCCACTGCTTATTGCACGCTGCCGTGCTAGCAAGTAACCTCTGGCTCGACCTTCTGGCTGTTCCCGACACTGTTTCTACGTCGAAAGCTTCAAGGTCCGGTCCATGAAGCCTCGAAGTACCAAACGAAGTCGGATGGCACTTTCCATCTCGCCCTTTTCGTTCTTCACGAATTTCCATTTGTATACATACCTCGAAGTCATGATGTTCGACGCTTTGGCTACCTCCTGCATCTTAAAGAATTTGTTGTCAAACCAGCTCAGTGAAAAGGGCCGTCGACGTTTTCTTGGGATTCGCCTGAATGCTAACTCTGGTGAGGGGGTCGTCCTCCTTGGCGACCACAGCTCGCTTTGCAGCGGCGGTGACATATACGCGCATAGTGGTCACCCGGTCGGCATCTAATAACATGTGTTGCTGCTCGGACAAGACTACCTTTGACATTTCTGTCGTAAAGCACAGTTCAACGTATCGGCCGTTTCGTCAGAGTCGAGTCCGTGGCTGTCGTCTTCGACCATGGTGCACAGGGGGGCGTACTACGTCTCCTCGGTATCGGAATCGTGAGTGCGTCCCCACTTCGGCAGGTGTCCCCGCTGTTCATCAGCTGCAATGATCAGCACACTCTGATCAGGAACCATCTGTGTGGGTACGGTAAAGAGGTATTCTAGTAGAGTTGCCTCCAACAAATCTCTTTCCTCTCGCAGTTCTGCGTACCACACCTCCATAACATGTGACTCAATATCAGCTTCTGATTCCTCGTAGATCGTAGACAGCCGTCCGTCATCATGTTCTGGCTCGGCTTCTGAAGCCTCTCTTGTGGCTCCTTCAGGTGTCGGCGCATCAGCCAAGTCCTCAAACTTTGACATGTCCTGATCGAAACCTGCCTGAGGTTTAGTGGACTTCAGGCATTAGATGATTCGTGAATGTGCTGATCCAGTTATGTCATGTATATTTAGAGCAGTACCTTCTGCTTCATAGTAGTGAAATCCTGGATTCAGGTCGTTGTCGTGATGGACCTATGTGCAACTGCCAGCATAAGTAACCGGAGGTAGCTTATGAATACTCTTGGCAAATCTGACCGGAACTACGTTCTCGATGCGAAAGAAGTTTCTGATGATATGTTGTAGGGCCAAGTGTACCTTGGGGGAAAGACGACTTGCAGTTGTCATCTGAAGCGCACCTTTCTCGGTCGGCACATAACCAAATGTCAGGGCAGGCCTCCCCGCTGACAGGCTGGCTACGAATGTCAACACTGTGCGTAGTGCAGTGTTGTCGCAGCCAGTCTCTCGAGCTATGAGTGCTTCAATATAGAGCGAATGTCTTGCATCGCCGTAGTGTACCTGCACATCTCGATTGCCTACTCGGATGATGACTTGACCCCTTTCGGGATCATTCCTTACGACTGGGAACGGGCCATTCCAGCCTCCCCAGTCATCTTTAGTCGTGGTAGTCGACCAAATCTCCTTCGTCATAATAGTGCTGACCTGTAATTGTCGTCTTAGTGCGTAGAGCACGGTAGGTCTTAGCTACTGCCGTGGCCTGTGTGATCGCTTCAATACATACCCTGCGTATCGTCTGTTCACGAGAATGATATGATGCTTCTGTCGGCTGCTCGTGGTCCAGAACAAGAAAGTCAGGGAGCATTGCTGGTTGCCGTCCAAACAATGCGTTGTATGGATATACTTCATTATAGAAGGTAAATGCGTTGGCGGCGAACAAGGTTTCGTACAGTAGTCTGGTGAACACAAGAGGTATATCTAACCTGATGAGTTCAGCCTCCATGACGTGAAGTAGATGACGTAGGATGCCATGTCTGGCCTCGGTCGTCGCAGCGTGCTGTCCACGCGCACGTATCCTGAAATCAATGCTTTTTGCCTTGAGGACTGCTTTCGCAGTGTCATTATTAAGGGCACCTTCTCCGTCGGAGTAAAGTACCTTAGCCGGTCCAAACTTCATCCAGCACTGATGATATGCATCCAGGATAGTGGTCATAGTTTTGTCTGGTATTTTCATCCCAGTAGCATATCTTATGCAACGGTCGTTACTGGGACATATAGTTTGTCTGGTATTTCCATCCCAGTAGCATATCGTATATAACGGTCGATAATGTGAAATATATTGTGTTCTTACTTGAAGAACATCAAGTCACACTCCACTTCATCATTTGCTAGGTAATGCAGTAGGGGGCATAACTGTGTGTCCAGGTTTGCCCCAAGCTCTGCATTCTCGGCACGTGTCGCCCTCGATGAGGTTGAGTCTAACACTGTCCAGACCTATTTTGCTTAAGATGAGTCTCGTCTTAGGCTCCTTCGCATGGAACCAGCGTAAGTGCAGCTTTCGCAACTCGCGTGTTACCACGCTGAAATCAAGGCTTCGCAAATTTTGTAGACTGATTTGTGTATCGAATCGTGACCAGTCTGGTAGTCGCGGTCGTGCAGCAGTCTCCCTGCTGGCGGTGGTGGAAGTGTTTCTCCACCTTGTTGTCGGCCACGTCTGGCTCTAACCTGTGGTAGTCGGAGGTGGTCATGAGAACTACCAGCTCCACTCGAGGCAGGTTGCCCTGCAGCAGGCTCAGCAGCATGTCTTCCAACAGTAATGTCGTGACTGCTTGCGCCCGCGGTAGGTCCAGCTCTCAAGCCAGGTCTCGGCGCTCTCAGTCGCGTAGGTGTTGGTGCTGATGGTGCCTCAAGTGGCGGTGCTGCTGCTTCAGCAGGATCTGGTAGTGCAGGCCCTGCTGCCGATTCGACGGGAATCGGCGGAATCTGTCCATGATTGTCGGGAAGCTTCCAAGGCCTGGCAAACTTACATTTGCCGGGTGTTAGTGCATGTCCAGATTTGGTCTTCCCGTAGTTCTACTTACAGCTCGAACACTCCCAGTGATAGTCGCCCTTGTCGTGCCATCTGCAATGTCTCGGATCTCCATCATGAGATGGAGAGTGCATGTTAACGTTATCCGCGCAGGCAAGACAACCAAGCCCTCCCGACGGTGGTCTCGCAATCGAGCCATCAGGTTGCCGGAAAAGACTCGGGTCGTCCAAATCGTATCACCTTGCGTTGGTCGCCAACGCGGTGGGCGAATATGGGTAGCCATAGAAAGGATCACGAGTTGTCTGGAAGAGATCGTGTGCGATCTGAACAGATTCAACAAAAACGCGACTGCATCTTTGGTGTATTTTGTGCAGCCATGGACAGTTCCTTATTGCATACCGACGCATGTTGGCGATGGCCACTACATCGCTTTCGTTCGAAGGGAGTGAGTCGTAAGCGATGGTTGGCCATGATCTCAGTCGGTTCTCGTATCAGTACCCCATGGGAATCACGTGGACCAGTAGTACATTGACCCATGTTCACCTTGCAAGTGCCCTTGCTGTCGACCAACGTAGTCCATGGTGGTATCTGGTCCACCCAAGTCCCAACTGGTTGTTCTCTTAGGTCGAATCGTCGAAGATGATTTCGACGCGCAGCAACCTTCCCACATAACTTGATGTGTGGTAGATCCTATGTATGATATTCATGCCAGGTGTCGTAGTTAACCTTAGCATTGATGTAGGAAGGTAGGCCAGTCGGTATGCAGCTGGGCTGTAGCATGACAACCTTGACGAAGCAGACGTCTAAATAGTGCATCGCTGCATCTTGGACCTCGTTGATTCCAAGGTCAACGGAAATACGTTCGTCCAGGTTTCTCCCTGAGGACAGACCTCCGCTGAATGCTAGCTGGGAGATGCCTCCAATTCCCCCACATAGTTCTAACATATATACCTCGTTGTGCCGTCCGTAACACAAGGTGGGGATTACGGAGAATACATCTGCATAGGATTCAGCAGGTTGCCCTGCAAGTTGGGTGATGAAGGTCTCCTCTTCATCGTCACTATCCGCGTCGGAGTTCAAAGGTACGTCGGTGTAGTATGTACTACACCCAAGTCTTTTGAGGTCGTCTCCACAGTCGCCGTTGCCTTCTTCGACTATTTTGAGTCTCTTGCGTGGTTTGATGCCTGCTTCTTTGTCTGCTTTCTGTTTTTCTTTTTGCTTAATGCTGGCATATGTTGGTAGTGCTGTCTGTCGTATTGTTCCTGGTGGGCTAAGTGTCGAAATTTCGGGAATAGAGGGTAGCACGCTGCCGCGCTCAATCGAAGGGGGAGGGGGGCGATCGTCATCGATGATCGCCACTCGCCTTGCGCGTGGTCGTGAGCTGCCGTCTCCCAGAAGAGTCGGTTCCGGCTGCTGGTCGAGTACGGATGTTGGTAACGCCATCGGGCAATGGTGCGTTATAGTTGTACCCAGTCGGCTGGCACTGGATCTCGATGTCCTGGATGATCGCGATGTCGCCCAGGCTCGTCGTCACCCGTCTCACAACATGGTCTCATTTGGTGCCATGCTTAGGAGACTGAACGTAAGTTCGAACCCCTTTATCAACGCGAGTATGGATACTCAGATGTACCGCACTTGTGTGATTTCTTTGTGTTTTATGTAGATCCATTTGATCAATCAACCTTGCAGTCAGGATCGCTAATGTTTTGTTCCGCCATTCAGCCTTCTGAGCACCTTGCCCATACCAGTCTAGAATATGCTCAGTAGGTTCTGCAGGTCCCCCTGCTAAATTGCATGCGCATCGCCATAAATTAGTAGGGATGCGTGCGCGTAGTCGCCACTTGCAGACATGATCCGCTGGGCAACTTGTTCGCGCGGTCGTCCTTGAGGCCGAAGTGGCAGAAACGCATGCGCATGACTTGTAAGTTAAGGTCTACAATAACATCTCGTATGGGACCTTATCTCCAGAAATATCCTGGTGGCCCCACAAGTACACTGGTCATACGTGGAGCCCGAGCCTTGGACATCAGATTTTGGATACGCTGGTAGTGCGGCCGCGCCCTCTTGCCAGGCAGCCTCGCATGCCAGCCAGCAGGCATTGCACCCCACAACAGTTGGTGATCGCCCGAGAGTTGCGCACCCAAATACTGTGTACCAGTAGAGGTCATTACCTCTGTATGTGTAATACGGTCGCAAAGGTATCCACGGGCTCGGAGTTCAGCGCAAGCTGTCCGCATGTCCTCGATAACGAATGCACGATAATGATGCGACAATCCTTCTTTTTCTGCAGCGGACACACAGCCAGGTCCACTGCTGTTCGCGCCAGCCGCGCAGCCGGGCTCGCCGCGGTCCATGGCGCGCACAGCCGGTGCCTGGGAAAAGAATGCAGGTTTCCCCGCGCTTGCTGACAGCACCTGAGTGTTCGGCCTGTTTGTGCAAGCGCGAGTGGCCGCGGCACGCGCCTGCCCCCGTCACTCGTTTAGCGATGGGGGCGTCCAAATGCCAGTGCCGTGCTGCGCTGCAGAACTGCTGCTTTAAGTGAAAATATCAAACTTCTCAGCGGTATCATCCACTTCCGCAAGTTCCCCTGCCCGTGCATCAGGAAGCGTCCACTTCGTACCCTCCTCGCAGATGGCCTGATACGTCTTCGCCTGCAAATTGCGGAGGGCGAGGTCCTTATCGGCCGACGTAGGGGTAGTCCCAAAGGACATATTTCTACGATGCCATTTCCTCAATGTGTTCTTCATCAAAGACTGGATCGTGAAAGCGAGCGTCTCCTCGTTGATAGAGAAACTCATGCCCTTCGTATCTTGTGACATCATGTATGCGTTGGCATTATGAACAGCAGGTGCCCCTGCCATTGACTCTGGACCGGATGCTGCTTTGACGAGTAATGGGGCCTCTTCGCACTGATGATTGGCCGTGATAGTAAAAGACATCGACCTTTGATTCTCAGCAGCCGTCTCATATTCGCCAGCTTTGAATGCCAGATGCCCGGAGGGCGTCTTCATCAGGTCGAGTATCCTGGCACCCTTTCCGAGCAGAGCCTTGTACATCTCCACTCCAGGGATGATCATCTTCTCGTGCCCCTGCTCAAGGATCAGGATGGCCCCCATGTTGGACATGCTCCTTAGACCCAAGATAGCAGGGAGGTTCTCCCCAGAGCCCTCAGCCACATTCGCTGAGTACGTATCAAATCTCGGCACAGCAGGTTGCCCCGCGGAATCTCCCCTTTCTTTGCATGCGATCTTGCAGTGCAGGGATTCATCGCAAATCGCGGCGCCATGTCCCACTCCTGACACGTAAAGCCTCTTCGCGAGGCTCAGCCTTGTAATAGCGTGCCAGTAGGAACGTGATACCTGCTCAAAGTGCTGTGCCACCTTTAATCACATGATATTGATATTACTGCAAATATCCAAAAGAATAGTCAACATACCATCGATCATAGTCCCACTGTTGGCTGCCAAGGCTAACTCATGGCGTTCACCTAATATTCCAGGAACTCCGGATACTGTCGTACAAGTAGACCTTTGCGGCGCCTCTGTTCCAGCACCCAATCATTGCTCGACTAAGATGTAAATCCAATCATATACTTTTCAAAGGTCCCGGATGTAGGGTATTCGCCATACAAATATGGGTGCGACGTCGAGGCAGTGGGTAAATTCAGAAACGTATCTTCCACCGCGCGCATGCGCACCTGGCCATCGGTATTTATCATAAGTACCGTGTGCAGCACGTCGCGTTCAGATTTCCCACTGTTGCCGCTGCGCGTGCTTACAGGACTCTCAGCTCTGCGCTGACTGCGTGAACGAAGATCTCGCCCATATGGCATATATGAGTGCGAAGACTGAAGCCATTGAGCACTCCTGTCAGTAACCCTTTCCATGCGCCTCAACCGCGTGGCATTCACTGGTACCGAAGGTGGAGCCGATCGAGCAGGTGCCCCTGCGTTGCTGTCGGTCCCTGCAACCAGTGGCGTAGGTACGTCAGTAGCAGGTGCCCCTGCGAGTGTAGCTGCCTCCGTTACTAGCCCCGCGTTGACCAGTGATGCAGGTAGCCCCGCTGGAGTCGTCGTCGATATAGCCGCGGTGCTGGTCATCATAGCCGTAACGCGGTCGAGCTCTTCACGGAGATCCTTGAGCTCGTTCGCCCTTTGGAGAATGTCTTCATGACGATTGAGTGATTCTTGATTTCCAGCACGGGCGCAGTGGAACTCGGCAGTAATGAAGCCAACACCCCTGCACATAGCGCAGGGGGCCTCGCTCGCGGAACCTTCCATGTTTCCAGCCAACTGCCTATCCACATGGGCGTGTACCACACGATCCCAGCATTGTGCGTGGAATATGCGGCCGCACTGGAGGCGCCAGATCTTGTCGTGATTCATGAACAGGTCCAAGGATATGGCACACTTACTGAAGTCGCCGTCACTGATGATGGGCGGTGTTGCCGCTGGCCTGATGCGCATCTGACGCCCCGGAGTGGATTCTCCGGCTTCGCATGGAATGGGTGATGACGTCGGTAGCTGCATTGATGCAGCCATGGCTGGACTGCTCGCAGGTGTCACTAGGCTTGGAGCCTGTTGCTGCACATCTTGATCCATGGGGGGAACCAGATAACCATAGTGAGGTGTCTGTCCTGGCACACCTGATGCATATCCTGAGCCACGTGTCAACTGCGACTTGTAGAAATCGTCGGCCGTCGCCCGCACATATGGATTTTCGGGCTGCGTTCCCACCCGAGGAGTACCACTCACCTGTGCATGATAATCAGGAAAGAGTGGATGATCCATTGGCGCTGCTATTGGACGATCAGCAGATGTTGGATCGTAAGTCGGATGACAGAAGAATGCTGGCACATAGCCAAACCGATTGGGGTTGTCCGGTTAAGGATTTGGATCCGAAACATACTCCCACGGCGGCGTCCAGTTGGCATGAGGGAGGTCGATATCATCCCTCCGCATGCTTTGAGCGGCCTCACGCATCTGCCGGTACATCCACTCCTGCTGACCAACTGAACTTCTCTGTGTGGCGTATTGGTCAGAAATAGCAGGTTGCCCCGCACTTGGACGTGGCGATGCAAATTGCGATGTCGCCTGTAGAGCCTGGTAGAGCTGCGGATCCATATGAATACTTTGGAGCCTCGCCTGCTGACTGTTCTTGCTACAAACACTTTATGGAGTACCAAATGGTGTAGTAGCTCTACTCATAGGAGCGAGTGAAGCAGGTTGCCCTGCAGGTGCTGGCAGCTGTTGAACCTGAGCACGCCACGGATCGTTGGCGTACAACGTATCGGTAGGCGTAATACCACTTGGTGTAATTCCTGTCACATCAGCGCTCTGAGCCTGTATCCATGATCCATCATATCCCCCTGCAAGTGTCCCCGCATAGTACGCGTCCATCATGAGCACGTGTTGTGAGAATACAATCGGAGGTGGATCGGGGCACTTCAAGTTGCAGGGGGTATCTGGAATAAACCAATTCCTCAAATATGATGCATCATTGCGAGTCTCGTACGTATCATCAATTCTCATATTCGGATACGGCTGATCGTCGCCCCGCAAATAAAACGGATTGAACCAGATCTGTCCCGCACGATTGTACTGACAGATGTGGTTGGGCAAGATCCCGATCAACTGGGCGGTGCGTGTAAGAGGGATCCTGCCAAAACGGCCAGCTGTCATGACAATGTCGTTCGCCGAACGCCATACTGGAATATTGCCCCGAACCAAGTTCTTTAAGCTAATCATGACCAGGACCTCGGAATCCATACGCACAACAGACTGGATTCTGTGGTCACCAGGAAGGTATGGGCATCCATGTACAAATTGTCTGCCCCTCTTCTTACTGGTGTCGTCGGCGCGGCAACATAAACCAATGCTGAGAATGCTTGGTATATGCTCCCATTGAGTTCCATGAATGAAATACCGAGGTGCCCCAGGTGCTGATAGGTCAGTGATCCTCATATATGAGGATTCAGGGTACTTGATACCAGGGCTGCTGTGCCCGTTGGTCGGGCGGATGAAGTAGGCGTCGTAACTCAGATCGGAATACCTCATCTTATTGATCTGCAGCCTGTTTTTTTTTTCATTCCGGACTCATCTATCATGCCGATAAGCTCCAAGACAGCGTAGGCCTGGCACGCCCAATGACGATGCCTGAGTAGGTGGCGTACCGTGTCAAGATGCTTGGCGCGATACCTTTCGCATCCTTCTGCAGGCCATGTATCGAGTAGCTGCGATAAGTCTGCCCAACCGTCGTACTCGTCATATGTCGCAACCTCGCGAATGAATATGTCTGACAAGTGACGATTGTGAAATGGTTTGTGACGGAGGGCTGTTGTCCGCACATTGTCTGTCATTGGGGTGTTCCCCAAATATTCCTTTTCTGAATCCAATGTGAGTGCAGGGCGCTTCCGCAGGATGTTGCGCACTACTTGGAGCGCACGTGCACCGCCATCAGAGTGGACAGCAGTGTCCATGATATTGCATTGCACCACCATGCACCGATCAGATCCATCATCGTTTCGCGGATGATACGCTGGATTGATCTTCGTGCGGTTGCCAGTGCGCAGCCTGTCCCAGTATTCCTGACATTCCGGTGGCACCTCCAGCGCAGGGGCAGGTTGCCCCGCTGGACTGCGAGCAGGTTGCCCCGCAGAACTCTGAGCAGGTTGCCCCGCAGAATGTGAGGCAGCCTTTGGCGCTGGCGCTGCAGACGCTGCTGCGCACGCCGCCGATGCGGTAGCACCAACAGATCCTCTAGGCGTCCTTGGAGTTCCTTGCGGGGTGCTGATATCGAAGTCCTGGTGCTTCTTCTCCTGGCGTTGTATGACTCGGCAGCCTTGTCCCTGGGCACTGCTCCTGGCACCTTTGGTGTAGTAGCAAGGGGCTTCTCAGTATGCTGCGTGGAAGAAGCGTCCCTTTTTCTTGCTTCCAAATTAGGCGCCCATCCTGTTCTGCGCGCCCGGCCCGGTGTAGGGCCACGACGCGGCAGAGGCTCCTTTGGGGTGGGCGCACTGGTGCCCTGGAATCTAGCTGCTGCGGCGGCCACTGCTGGCCCTCTAGATCGTTGTCGATCAGCATGTCGTTCACCGAGTTGCCCCGCGTATCTCGCGCGGCCCCCGGGATTCGGATCATTTGGGCTCTTCCGCTTCCTTTCCTTGGGCTTAGGATGATCAGGACCAAGAGATGGACTTAACAAACCAGAATCAGAATAAGAAGACGATGAAAGATCGATCGTTTCTGGCTCCGGCTTGGGCGCTGCCTTTGCCGTAGATCCTGCCGGCGCCCCAGGTGCCTGCCGCCTATAACGCTTTACGGGACCTCGGTCAGGATTCAGATCGTCACCGCCCGGCCTCCTGAGAGCCAAATTCTTAATAAGTACATTCTTTTCCCCTGCAAGTAAGTACTTATCTGCGTCGCGCCTTTCCGCCATGCATGTAGTGACCCAGCCCGCGCCTTGAGCACGGCGCGCAATCCGCCTGCCAGGAGAGAGCTCCATGTCTCCGGTGACAACGTAATCAGGGTTGATCGGAAAATCAGTTTCACATGTAATGTCCGTGATACCCGAATCACTGGACTCACCGTTGTCAAGGGCAGCTTCCGTAGGATCAACTTCTTCAGCCATTTCAGCATCTTCATGTTCATCAGCTTCTTGTTGGATTTCTTCTTCTGGTTTATGACCGGCAGGTTTCCCTGCGTGCCATTCGCGATTGAACTGCGCCAGATAGTGAGTAGGTATCAATGATGCCAAATAGCCTGTGTTTGTTCAATCTCTGTACTAGTAGCAGGGGCGCAATCCTTCTCCGTCAGCTGCTCGTCGCATGGCGTTTTAGTGGGGTCAGTACAGCAACCCCGACCATTTCCATGAGACCAAACCCACGGTGTTCCGTTGAAACTCGGGCTTCTTGATGGGCGTCTCATGGGACAGCCAAGCCTGTGATCGGAATAGCTGGGGCATGTGCAGCAAACGCCTCTGTAGCGCTTTCGATCCTCGACGATGGCCCTTTTGAGATCGCGCACGACCAGCTTTTCCAGCGATTTGGTGTGTCCCTTCTTTGAGCGAATGATAGTACCATCATCATTTCGTTTGGCCTGACGAAGAGAATACCAGTGTCGGATTTGATGTTCGTTCCAACCTCTGTTCAACCAGTATTCCAGCTGATCTGCAGGTATGCGCTGACGAGCCAATCCAAGTGTATTCCAGCCTTTTAAACGCTGTACTTCACCTTCTGAATCTCCTTCTCCTCGATGTTGATCATCTCGAGGCGGGCCCCCCCGCAGACGTTCCCTCCTTGGGGGGGCATGCGCTCTTGGAGCCTGCCCTGGCGGGCCACTTGAAGTTCCCGCCTCAGGAGGATGAGGGCGCTTAACACCGCTCGAACGAGCACCGCTGGACCGGGCTCGCACCCGATCTGGTGAGGGACTAGGAGCTCGACCGCGACGTACCATGCGGTCATCATATCCCAAGTCGTCCTCGTCGTCCATTGGCGAAAGGCATGGGTCGTCATGATATTTCTTCTTCATTATCAAGGGTAGGCGGCTTGGCAGTCGCCTCGGACTGCCAGAGGACCGATCTGGCGCGACAGAAGTATATTGAAATTCTGCATTATACCCAAGCTCAGATTGAATACGCTCAGATAGGTCACCAGCGTCGCGCGGGCTCCCCCGCAATGGATCATCATCGACCGATTCCGCGTTTGTCTGATTTCCAATCGCCCGAGGATAAAGCATCGCATGTACTTCTTCATCTGTTGCAGGAATGGTAGAATCTGAGTCCGCGGGTGCCCCCGCCATGCCAGCGTCACCTTCGACGGACATATGGAAGTTCTCGACCAACTCAATATATGCAGGTTGCCCCGCGATGGGTACACCCAACCACTCTGCCAAGTCGATGTCGTTGTGGCCAGTGAACGCCTCCTCGAACAGCTCGTCGGCGCAATTCTCCAGGGTCATACTGGCACTTGGATGCCTGGCAGCCATGAAATGAATAACTGCGGCTGAGCCGTCGGCAGGGTCGGCCAGAAGTGACCCCTAATCAACAGACTGTATGTCGGAGTCCATTTGGGCCAAATGCATTGGCGGACCCCTGCCTCTTCCATCACCTCGGGGGCATTCGCGTCGGAAATGTTGTGCACTGAGACAGATGTCGCACTCCATGGTTTCACCGTCGGCATCTTTTGGGCTTCCTCGCCGCCCATGACCTTTACCTGATGTATGCCTACGGTTTCTGCCAGCATTCAAAAACATTTCTTCGTGCTGGGGCCCAGTGAGAGACGCTAGGAATGCTAGTATGCCTCTACCATGTAGTCGTCGGCGCTTACTTTGCCTTTACTTCGACCTTTGCCTTGTCCTGCAAGCGTCCGTCGTGCCATACGTCCTACCCGTCTGACTGGTTTCTTCATGAACCTCCGCCAACGACGCTTGTGTTTTTGATAGCCCCAAAATCATAATTGAGCTTGCCGCTCTTCGGTAAGGTATGTAGGCGTATCAGAGTAATCCAAAGCTGTAGCTTCATCATCGAAAGACGCATCAGTATCGGTGCCGGAGTCGAAGTCGGACTCGGCGGGTTGCCCCGCAGAGCCCGTTAGGGCCATAGCCTGCAAAGGGGAGACCGCGTCAGGCGGCCCCCTGAGTCTGGCCCAGGAGTCTTGCGACCCCGAGGCCGTTCCACCATTCTGAGCCAGCAGTGTAGTGGTCTCAGTTGGCGGAGTATCGTCGTTCCAGACGTTGTTAGCAGGTTGCCCTGCGTTGGCCTCTGCGTGGAAAGTCTCGGTTCGGTGACCGTGACTAAAGATACCACCAGTATTGCCAGGGGTCCTATCAGCGACTAAAGATACCACCAGTATTGCCAGGGGTCCTCTCAGCGATGTGTGCATAAGACCTCACACGTTCGAGTAGAGCGTCGAATTGTGCTTGGTCCCTCGGCGCGCGGTGGTTCAGAGGCTGCAAGGGCTGCTGTCCCCGCGACGTCCCCACTCCCAGAGCTCTGAATAGTATTACTGCTAATATCTGGAATTGGGGATGTTGAAACCGACAGTTTCGGCATCGTAGCGGGCTATCTCGAACCGTGCCAACGTCTGGTCGATTCGTTCTCCCGCATGGACCCGAAAGTCAATGAGCCGTGCCAGAATTGAGTTGGCGTTCCTCTTCTAAGTTCTCGAACTTCGTGCTTAAGAGGAACAGAATGTAGGTGGCGCCGTCGGTGTGGCGACCACCTATATTGACACCAAAATTGATGACTGCGGGGGGAGCTCTCATGGTTTTGGTCCGTGCGAGCCCTCCAAGACCGCGCTGCAGTGCGGCGGCCTGCTGGGAGGGTGTCATGTTGCCTGTGGTCACATTGATCCAGGCGTGTACCTCGCGGACAAACTCGCGAAATGGTACTTGACCGGCAGGACCCCAGTGGGGGCCAATCGTTCTAGTGTCGTCTCCACCCCGCATATATCCCACCGCACATCCAAGAGCGACCCATATGAGCCCAAAGATAGTAACCCCAACCCAATGGCCTCTTAGGTCGTAGTCGGGTGTAGTCGGTGGAGACTGGTGTGGTGTCGTCGGAAGTCTGCGCGGGGTCGGAGGCGGCAGTATATCGTATCGCATGGTTCCATGCATTATGTCATCGAAGAAATTTCCGATTGGAGTAGGTGGGTGGACTTCAGGAGTGTAATAGCGCAGGGATGTGGGATATGAGTAAGAGACCTCTGCTGGAGCAGAGGTGTCACTGCAAGTTTCCCTGCGGTACTGCGTAGCTATGTACATTCCTCCGCGCAATGCCACGGCACCCTGATGTTCCACCGTATCTGTAGTCCACCAGATAGTGCCGTGGATGGTGAGAAGTAGAGCAAGAGCTGACCACCATAGGCCAGCTCCGCTACCAAGTTTGAAGGGGGCTGGAAGGCCCTGCCAACAGCTTCGCCTCAGGCGAAGCCAAGCTCCCGCTCTGTTGTATCGTAGTAGCGATAATCCAAGTGCAAGAGGATATGCCATCTCAAGCAAGAGGGGATACCTTTTGGTCTCGATAGCGATTGTGTGCCTCGCGGTGAGGCACAGTCAAATCTGGGCGGCCGGCCGCTTTGAGCCAAGGCGGCCGCGGGCGCACGCTCGCTTCCACTCCTTACGTCCCCCAGCTCGCTTTAGAGTGGACACTGCTCGGGGATGGAGCCGCCCGATGCCAAGTGTGGGTGACAGTCGCAAGCGCACTACGGTATTTGGCGACACTGGCACGGCGGCGGAGGTAACCGCCCTAGAGATATCCCTGATGATACGACGAATTCAACGCGCCACCGAACGGCTCTCTCAAGTGGTGGTGGGCCACATTTCGCTGATGGACGATCCGGGGGCTATGGTTATGCATTTCACGGACCCAGCGGCCATCGCGAGCAAGGCGGGCATGTTCGACCAGATGATCTTTCTTACGCGTCGGCGGGGAGTCCTCCTCACAGCGACCCCGAGGAACACATGGGAGGAGCTTCTAACGCAGCAGTCAAACCAGGACGCTAGGATCACGAGGATTTCTTGGAGACGGAGTACACGAGGAGGACGTCCATTGGTATTGTCACAGGTACTTCTACCAGATAAGGCTGCGAATATTTGCAATGACTGGGGAGATTTGCTTGGGCAGGAAAGGAACATGATACATGCACAAGTTAAGGGGGACATCACGCAGGACCCCACCTGGTGGATTACCAGTATCCAGGACAAGCTAAACAGCGAGACAGGGACGGGCTGGCAAGTGGGATCGCTCGGGGAGCAACCAGGCCCCGGATACTTGGCGCCGACTCCTGATGCAGATGGCTTCTGGGACGGTGGGGTCATGATCACTGCGACGGTTCTGGCGCTCGCACAGCAGGTGGTCCTCGTACTTAACCACTTCTGCATTGCAAGAAAGGCCGGGACCCACCGGGTCGGTGTTACTATCCGCCGAGACCTTTCAGGAAACGTCGAACCATCGAAGAGACCGGGAAACAGCAACCGGAGGGAGCGCGGGAACGGCCGCCCTCCGGCTCGACCCTGACCAATTCCCCTGATGGACCTGCTGCTGGAGGCACGGCCGCTTCTTCGACAAGACCGGGAACGTCTTTTCGGCGATTGCGGTTGCCTCCAGTGGATTACATGTGTACAGTCTTTATTCCAGAATTTGAATCTACTATTGCTGGGATGGGTCTTCCACATACTTTACCTCCTTCTACCACGCCTCCGCCCTTTGACAGTACTGTTGGACCTCCTCCACCGTATTGGGATGCACCCCTGCAGCGTGCACGATCGTCGTCTTACTCCGGATCAGACAGAGGTGCCACTTGGAACGCCCGAGGCTGACACGCATACGATGTGGACAACCAGTGTTTCAAACAACGACTTCTTCATAAACTCCCTCGGCAACATGATTTCGTGGGGGTCCAAGAAACCCATTCTACTGCAGGTGCTGTTGCGGCTGCCGAGCTCGATCCAGGGATCAAGGCTTTCTGGTTACACGGCTCCCGGCATCAGGGCGGCATCGCTCTGCTGGTACAGGCGGCTTTCCTGCGGAAGACCAGCAGCATACAGCAAGCGGATTGGCAAGTCGTACTTCCTGGGCGATTGGCGGCTCTGCACTTGAGGGGTCCTTCGGGGACCCTCTCCATTGCAACGGTCTGTCTTCACTCGGGCCAATGCTCTGCTGAGCGGGATGCGATGCTTTTGCGTCTCAAAATGTTGGTGCAATCTCGTCCCAATGCGTTATGGTTGGTGGCTGGTGACTTCAACTATGTGGTGAAGGTTCCGACATGATCTTCGATGGAAAGGGCGACTTTACAGGGAGTCGGGACGCGGCGGAGGAAATGCACTGGAGGGAGCAGGTTGCAGCCATCACCGGTTTGACGGAGTTCTTACAGCCAAAGTTCACCCACCGCTCTTCTCAAAGACAAGCGAAGCTCGACCGAATTTACTCCAATCATCACACTGCCGATTTCTGCCGCTCCGTATTTCATGCTGCAGCGCTGCCATGGCCAGTGGCAGAATCGGATTACCGTCCAATCTCTGATGGTCGTCGCATGTCGGGAGGAGGAGTCAGACCAGCAGCTCTCAACAGCAATTTTATCAAGCACCCGGACTGGGCCAAGCGCGTGTTCCGGGATTACCATCATAAACTACGGAACGATACTTCGAACGGAGACCGACCAGATGCCGTTCAACTGCTTAACCTGCTTAAGATGGCAATGCACGCCGTGGGCAAGACCATGCAGGAGACCAATGGGGGGCAGCAATACTTGGCAGACGAGTCGTTGCAAGAAACGGCGGCAACGGCTCTCAGGGCTATCGCGTACGTCGAGAAGGGGCTCGTTTTCGCAGTCGACAGCCTACGTGACAGGCTGTCGCCTAGCTGGCGCGACGCGTTGGCAGCTAGGGGCACAGACCTGCGAAGCTGTTTGGGCAGATTGAAAACGAAAGCTGTGGACCTACTCAAGCAAGAACTCCTGCGAGACATGCGGGCCGTCCAACGGGCATCGCCCAGTGCGGACGACTCCCACGTTCAGGTCGTGCGAAACAGCACCAACCAGTGACTCGCGAAGCTTATCAGGAAGACGCAGGACATAGGCATTCACGCGATGACGACTGCGAACGGCACTACCAACTGGCCCATTGGGCCAGGGTCTTTGGCCATCAAGACATCGACCGGGACAAGCTCACTGAGTGGCTGCGCTGTGCTGTGGGGGTGGGCTGCCAAAAAGCGAGTGCCCCTACCGAGGCATGGAAACTGCGAACTCGCGACATCAGCCGTGCGCTGCGGCTTGCGGGCAACTCGCGGCCAGGGCCGGATGGAATTCCGTATGAAGCTTGGCGACACTTGGGACCGACGGCCACTCATATGCTGTGGGAGGCGGGGCGGCAGCTTGAGCAAGGCAGCCAGCCACGAATTGCAGAGCACGAGGGGATCAACGAGTCTTTAATGTGTTGCCTACCGAAGCATGCTTCCCACACGGCGGAGACGGGCGACCAGGTTTACGAGGCTGCCAACACAAGGCCGCTGTCCATTACAAATACGGACAATCGCCTGATCGCCAACGCGTTCCGCATCAGGTGGGAACCGATCCTGGGCCCGACCATCTCATACCATCTCCGAGGACCAACGCGGTTTCATCCAAGGGCGGTCAATGCTCAATAATGTGATGGAGCTGGAGCACGCAACGATGTGCGCCTCGCTGGATAACGACAACTCCGCGATCGTGCTGTTCGACTTCACTGCGGCCTTCCCCAATATCTCCAAAGAGTTCCTGATGGCCGCGGCGGAAGCTGGCGGATTGCCGCCGACCGCGATATAAGTGCTGCAGAGCCTGTACCACAACACGGTGGGCACATTGCTTCCTACTGTACACTGTTACTGTCCGCGCAAGGGAGGGGAACCGAAAACCACCCTGGCCACTGTCCCCGAAGCGCATTGCCTCAATTCCTGGGGGCCTGGGACACGTAAAGATATGTGAGATTCGCGCCCCCGAGGCAATAATCCTCCGTCAATTACACCAGGTGCACGTTCACAAGGCCAAGATCCCTAGTAAGCTGCACCAGCTTCGCGCTACGGAAACCAGAGTCCCAGGTGAATTACCCCAGATTTGCGATCCCTAGCCCAGAATCCATCGTAAATTGTGCCAGCTTCGCGCTTTCCACACCAGAATCCAGCTTAAATCACTTCAGATTCGCGTTCCCGAAACCTGGGAACCCTGTATAAATTACACCAGATTCGCGTTCCCGATGCCGAAATCTTTCGCACGCTGCGCCAAATTCGCGCTCCCGAGGCTAGAATTCAATGTGCATCACGCCAGTTTCACGCTCCAGAGGCCAAACTCGTTTTGTACATTGCGCCAGATTCATGCTCCCGAGGGGACTGCTCCCAATGTTCAAGATAGTGTTTCCTAATATCACCAATATCTCAATCTATGTTGCTGGTTGTCATCAGTCCAGGCATGTTGTTCCCAAATGTCCTCAAGACGGTACCAGACACCCCGACACGGCCCTGCTATCTTCCATGATGATAACGAGCGGGCCGGCGGCAGAGGACGAAGCCCGAACGGAGAACAATTCCCCTCTAACCGATATTTACCGTTGTGTAGTAGAGTCCTCCTCCTCCTACTTCTCCTCGTCCTCGTCGTCATCACCAGCATCATCATCAGCAGCATCCTCATCATCAATATCATCATCACCACCATCACCACCATCGTCATGATCGTGATCGTGATCAACACCATCATCAACATCATCCTCATCCTCATCCTCATCATCACCACTGTGTTCATTTTTATCTCAACCATCGTCATCATCTTCATCATCACTATCACCAACAACCCATCCTGATCCACATAGTCATCTTCATCACATCATATGCGCTTGCCAGAAGCAGAATCGCCACCCATCACCATCATCGTCATCATCACAATCCCTCCTCCTCATCATCATGACCATCACCATCACCACCACACCCACAATCATCATCAACAACATCATCCTCATAATCATCAGCATCACCATCATCATCATCATCACCATGATCAACATTACCTCTCACCATCACCACCACCATCATCATCATCATCATCATCATCATCATCAGCAACATCATCACCATCGCCATCATCATCTACACCATTATCATCATCATAACCATCATCATCAGAAGCATCATCACAATGATCACCATCACCACCACTACCATCAGCATCAGCATCATCAGAATCATCATCGTCACCATCATCGTCATCATCGACATCACCACCTATCATCATCAGCATCATCATCACCAACATCGTCATCATCACCATCAACATCAGCACCTATCAGCACCATCATCAGCATCAGCATCAGCATCAGCATCAGCACCAGCATTATCATCGACAGCATCATCAGCATTATCATCGTCATCTCCTTCATCACCATCACCATAGCCACATCAACATCAGCAACATCATCGTCATCGTCATCGTCATCTTCATCGTCATCGTCATCATCACCACCAGCACCATCCACATCATCAACATCCCAATCACCACCACCACCATCACTATCACCATCACGATCATCAGCATCACTATCACCATCACCATCACCATCATCAGCATGATCATCACCATCGTCGTGGACATCGTCATCGTCATCGTCGTCGTGGTCGTCATGTTTACCTCCATTATAATTTCCCTCCTCCTCCTCCTCCTTCCCATGAATCTCATTTCCTCCTCCTCTTTATTCTTCCTCCTCCTCGTGGTTTCCCTTTCTCCTCCTCATTATTCTCCTCCTCTCCATCTCTCCGTCCCTCCATTCCTTTTTCCCAACCAACCTGTGTTGTTGGGTCCTCGTTCTGAAGAGACGGTCCCCGCGTTCTCCTCCCTTCCGTCCTTCCTTCCTTCCTTCCTTCCTCCTCCTCCCTCCTCCTCCTCCTCCTCCTCCTCCTCCCGCTCCTCCCTCACTTCGTGGCCCCACAAGGAATTCCACCGGAGGCTCCAGTTGGACCGCCCGCATGCGTCATCCACCACCCAACACAGCATTGCGTGGCACCATAAAGAGCTTCACTGAAGGCTCCAGTGGGGCCGCCCGCATGCGTCATCCACCACCCAATGCAGCATATGGGGGCTCCACCGAAGGCCCCAGTGGGACCGCCCGCCTGCGTCATCCACCACCCAGCACAGCGCTTCGTGGCTTCAGGGGGAGCTCCACCGAAGGCTCCAGTGCGACCGCCCGCATGCGTCATTCACCACCCATGGTTCCATAGGGAGCTCCACCAAAAGGCTCCTGTGGGACCGCCCGCATGCGTCATCCACCACCCAGCACAGCGCTTCGTGACCCCATAGAGGGCTCCACCGAAGGCCCCAGTGGGACCGCCCGCATGCGTCATCCACCACCCAACACCGCGTTTCGTGGCCCCATAGGGAGCTCCAGCGAAAACCCAGTGGGACCGCCAGTATGCGTCATCCACCACCCAGTGCAGCGCTTCGTGGCCCCATAATGGGGGCTCAGCCGCAGGCCCGAATGGGACTGCCCGCATGCGTCATCCACCACCCAGCACCGCGTTTCGTGGCCCCATAGGGAGCTCCACCGAAAACCCCAGTGGGACCGCCCGCGTGAGTCATCCACAACCAGTACAGTGTTCGTGGCCCCATAGGGAGCTCGACCGAAGGCTCCAGTGGGATCGCCCGCCTGTGTCACCCACCACCCAGGACAGCGCTTCGTGGCTCCATAGAGGGATCCACCGAAGGCCGCAGTGGGACCGCCCGCATGCGTCATCCAGCACCCAGAACAGCGCTTCGTGGCCCCATGGGGGGCTCCACCGAAGGCCCCAGTGGGACCGACAGCATGCGTCATCCACCACCCAGTACAACGTTTCGTGACCCCATAGGGAGCTCCACCGAAAACCCAAGTGGGAGCGCCCGCGTGCGTCATCCACCACCCAACACAACGTTTCGTGGCCCCACAAGGAGCTCCACCGAAGGCCCCAGTGGGACCGTGCGCATGCGTCATCCACCACCCAACACAAGGGCGATCTGGACAAGGGCGGGGGCGGTGGCCGCGAATCGCCGGGTCGCCGGGTCGCCGGGTCGCCGGGTCGCCGGGTTGCCGGGTCACCGGGTCGCCGGGTCGCCGGGTCGCCGGGTCGCCGGATCACGGGATCGCCGGATCGCCGGGTCGCCGGGACGCCGGGTCGCCGCGGGTCGCCGGGTCGCCGGGTCGCCGGGTCGCCGGGTCGCCGGGTCGCCGGGTCGCCGCGTCGCCGGGTCGCCAAGTCGCCGGGTCGCCAGGTCGCTGGGTCGCCGGGTCGCCAGGTCGCCGGGTCGCCGGGGTCGCCGGGTCGCCGGGACGCCGGGTCGCCGGGTCGCCGGGGGTCGCCGGGTCGCCCGGGTCGCCGGGTCGCCGGGTCGCCGCCGGGTCGCCGGGCCGGGTCGCCCGGTCGCCGGATCACGGGATCGCCGGACCGCCAGGTCGCCGGACCGCCAGGTCGCCGGGTCGCTGGGTCGCCGGGTCGCCGGGTCGCCGGGACGCCGGGACGCCGCGTCGCCGCGTCGCCGGGTCGCCGGGTCGCCGGGTCGCCGGGTCGCCGGGTCGCTGGGTCGCCGGGTCGCCGGGTCGCCGGGTCGCCGGGACGCTGGGTCGCCAGGTCGCCGGGTCGCCGGGTCGCCGGGTCGCCGGGACGCCGGGGCGCCGGGTCGCCGGGTCGCCGGGTCGCCGTGCAGGGTCGCCGGGTCGCCGGGTCGCCGCGAATCGCCGGGTCGCTGGGTCGCCAGGTCGCCGTGGTCTCTTGGTTCACCGGTCCAGGTGTCCATGATGAAGACGATGGTGATGATGGTGATGCTAGTGCCTCCGTCGACTCTGTCGCTGACGATGGTGATGCTTGTTGATGACGATGCTGATGGTGATGATGATGGCCTGATGGTGATGGTGATGTTGTTGGTGATGGTGATGGTGATTTGATGATGATGCTGATGATGACGACGACGCTGATGGTGGTGGTCATGATGATGATGACGATTTGAACCAGGAAGGGGATGATAATGAGAAGCAAGACGAGGAAGAGGAGTAGGAGGGTAGGGAGATCAGGCGAAGGACGAGGGTTGGACGGAAGAAGGAAGACGAGGAGGAGGAGGGTGAGGATGATGATAACATTAAGGGGGAGCAGGATGGGGTTGAAGGCGATAATTAGCGACACGGACGACGACGGCGACGAATCATCCATACAAGTTTCTGCCGATCTGCCGCTCTTCGGAGCCTCTTCGGAGCCGTTTTGGCGCCCTCTTGGGCTCCTCTTGGGGCTTTCTTTGGCCATCCTGGAGCCACCTCGGGGCCTCGGAAGATCATCGGAAAGCGAAAATGCGAGACACAAAAAACACACACACACACAAGTGCATTTAAGGTTTTGGAAAAATTGGGCTTCTTGGGAGTCTTCTTGGGGGTCCATGGCCACCTGGATTCGTCTTGCGAGGTCATCGGGGCCGCCTGGAGTTTCTTGGAAGCTATCTTGAGCCGTCTGGGTATATTCTGAGCCATCTTGGAGGCCAGCTTGGGCTCTCTGAGGCCTTCTTGGAGCCATCTTGGGCAACCTTGGACGCTCCAATGGATCGCCGCCCCTCCCGTCCAAACCCAAGGGCGAGGGGTCAGCGGGAGAGGTACAACCTCCCCAAAGGGGAAGAAGGGGAGGTTGGAAGGGGTAAGCACTCCCCGAAAGAGACGGATAGGGCTTCAGGCGATCGCGACAAGGACGATTACGGCGAATATTCTATTATACAGGCTTTTGCGGATCTTCCACTCTAGGACTCTCTTGGGGGCACTTGGGGGCTGTCAGGCCCTCTTGGAGCTACTTGGGACGTCTTGGACGGTCCAATGGGTCGCTGCCCCCATCGTCCAGACCCAAGGTGGGATAGCGGGAGGGGCAAGCCCCAGTCCGAAGGCAAAAAAGGGAGGTTGGAAGAGGAAACGATCGAACCACCTCCGCCCAGAGGGCTGCTGTGTTTTTGTTCGGTGTTTGTGTATTTCGCTTTCTTTGGGCCTCGGAGGGTTCCTCGTGGTCACGATCGGATTCGCTTCGAAACCTTGGTCGGAATGCTCTGGTCCAGGTCCCGGGGCTTGGAGACAGATCATGCTGTCGCCGTCCCCGTCATTCCTCTTCCTCCTCCCTCCCTAGTTCCCGTCCTTCTGCTCTCTCTTCCTTTTCTTCCGCTCCCCTCCTCTCTCATTCTTCCCTGGTCCTCCTACCGTAGCAATGGCTCGGCTAGCATTGGCTCGGCAGCGATGACGCGGTGCGGCGTTTGCTCTGCAGACCGCCGGCAACGGTGCAGGTGCCCAGCGGGAACTCCCAGATCCCTCTGGGAATTCCCCGTGAACCGTCGGTTGCAAACGAAACGGCCCAAAAGGAAAGCAGAGGAAACGAACGCAGCCGAGGAGACCAGAAAGACAAAGGCTGCGGAGGGGAGGAAACCAGAGGAGACCAGTGGAGCCGAGGCGGCCCAGAAGGCAGAGGCTAAGGAGGGCAGGAAGGGAGAGGAGACAGGAAAAACCGAGGAGGACCGGAAGGCGAAAGCTACCCAAGAAAGGAACGCTCAGGAGACCAGAAAAGCCGAGGTGGCGAAGAATGCAGAGGCTGAGGGCAGGAAGGCAGAGGAGACCAGAAAAACCGAGGAGGACCGGAAGGCCAAGGCTACGAGGGCAGGAAAGTTCAGGAGGCCAGAAGCGCCGAGGAGGCCAAGAGGGCGAAGGCTGAGGAGGAGAGGAAAGCAGAAGACACCTACAAGGCCGAGGAGCGGAAAAGGAGAGGAGGCTTGGGAGAACGACCAGTGGGGAGGGCGCGGGCGGCGCGGGCACTCGCGGGGCCGCTGGCCGGCTGGAGGAGACGGCTGGCGCAGCGATTGGGCGAGAGGCGGTTGGTCCAAGGTCTCGTGGAGGCCAGCGCTGATTGGGGCCAACAGAAGCGACGCGAGCAGGAGAGCGAGAACGAGGGCAAGCGCGCTAGGGACCCCACGAAGCGGACTGGCGAGCCCAAAGGCGCGGACAACCTCGGGCACTACGGGGCGCTCGGGCTGCAACCGTGGTGTTCGGAGAAGGACATCAAGGTCGCGTTCCAGGACCTCGCAAAGAAGTGCCACCCTGACAAAGAGAAAGGGGAGCCGGAGACCGTGGCGAAGGCCATGTCTACTTTGTTCGCGAGGGCCACTGAGGCTAGGCGGGTGCTCCAGGACGCTTCTCTCCGCGCGGCTTACGACGCTGCCTGCTGGGGCCCCGGGGGTCGGCCCGCCCCCCCGCTCCCAGGGAGGTGGCGTGCGCGCGTGTCCCGAACGACGGGAAGGGTCTACTTCTTCGACAAGAAGACCGGCGAGTCCACCCGCGACCTCCCTGCGCGGGCCGCCTGACAGGCTTGCCCGCCGGCTGGCGCGGCTCCGCCGACCGCGCCGAAGCAAAATATCGTCATCGTCGCCTCGCTGCGCTGCCGCCACCATCAGGGGAGGGGGGCAGGGGCCGCTGGCCGAGTGGCCGAGTAGGCAGCTAAAGGGGCACCCGAGAAGGCAGCCAAGAGAGAAGCCACGCAGGCAGCCCGGAAAACGCCCAGAGAGGCACCCGAGAAGGCAGCCAAGAAGGCAGCCAAGACGGCAGCAAAGAAGGCAGCCAAGAGGCAGCCATAACTCAGCCAAGTAGGCAGCCGAGAAGGCAGCCGGGAAAACAGTCAAGAAGTCATCCAAGAAGGCAGCCAAGAAGGCAGCCGAGAAGGCAGCCAAAAAGGCAGCCGAGAAGGCAGCCGAGAAGGCAGCCAAGAAGGCAGCCAAAAAGGCAGCCCAATAGATCACCCGGGTGACTCCAACCTAAGACCCATGGAGGCCCAACCGGAAAGAAAAAAAAAATGGGGCGCGCCGAAGAACCCAGGGGGTCCGGTTTCCGCGGAGGAAAGAAAAAAACCCTGGCGATGGGGTTCGAGCACGGGGGTTACCCCCCCCTCAAATTCCGGAAGAGGAATGAACTCCCAGCCGCGGGGGTGCCCGCGCGAGGGGTCCCACCCCCCCAAGCGCAACCAGAGGAAGAAAAGCGTGAGAGCGTGATAGTACCAATTGTACTCAAGTACGAGTTGTACGGTAGTCGGAGGGGTTCAGGGGTTCCAACGGCAACGCGCGCGGGGAAGAAGGAAAGAAATCCATGCGCCGCCAGGGGTCCCGGGTTTAACGGGTCGCCGCGAAGGTTGACCCCCCGCGGAAAGAAGAAAAGAAATCCGGCCGGGGGGTTGGGGGGTTGAGGGATGAGTCACGGGGGCGATCCCAATAGGCAGCCGGAGAGGCGGCCGGAGGGACAGCCAGGAGCCAAGAAGGCAGCCAAGAAAGCAGCTGGAGAGGCAGCCGCGAAGGCATCCAATATACGGTTCTCGAAGTGTTCCACCCCGCTTCGCACGCAACATCCTCGAAACTCAGGGCCCCGAGGCGCCTTGACTTGAGATGATCTGGCCGCTTTCGCCAGAGAGATCCTCCCAATTCCTGGATCCAAGATGCGGTTCTCGAAGTGTTCCCGCCTGTTTTGCACGAGACATCCTCGGAACTCAGGGGCCCGAGCCGCTTTGAGTTGAGGTGATTTGGCCAGAGCCAGAGCCAGAACCAAAACCAGAGCCACAACCAGAACCAGAGCCAGAACCAGAGCTAGAACCAGAACAAGAGCCAGAACCAGAGCGAACCAGATCCAGAGCCAGAACCAGAACCAGAACCAGAGCCAGAACCATAACCAGAGCCAGAACCAGAAGTATAACCAGAGAATGATGACGGTAGCCAGAGCCAGAGCGAGATTCAGAGCCAGGACCAGAGCCCGAAGCAGAGCCAGAACCAAAGAAAAAACCCGAACCAGAACCAATACCACGACCCAATCGCGAACCCGAGCCAGGACCAATACCATGAGCAGAACAAGAGACAGAAGCAGTGCCAGCGAGGGGTCCGCACCGAAATCTGGAAACAGAACCACAGGTAGAACCGGAGCCAGAAGCAAAAGCAAATCCCGACCAGCAGCCAGAGTTGCACCCATATCGCTCGCACAAGCACAAAAAAGTCAGAACCCAAATCCAGAACCAGAGCCAAAGCCATCGCCGGCACCATGATCATCACCATCATGATGATAATAATAAAGTTCAGCATCATCGTGACCAGCATCGTCATCATCGTCGTAACCATCATCATTTCCATTGTCGCGTGTGTCGTCGTCGTTGTCACCAGGACCAACATCGTTGCCCGCGCCACCATCATGAGGATCACCCGTCCCTAGGGGACACATTTACGAATCAAGGTTGAGCCCGCGCGAGCGCGCTGCGCTGTCGCTTCCTGTGCAGCGCGGAGCTGGGACTGGCGAAGATGGTTGGCGAGGCGGGGGCAGATTTTTCATTCAGTACACTGATGCATCCGTTACCTGCAGGTGCCTTTGGGGTCGTGGCACGCGTGCAATCATGCATGCCAAACGAAGTGGCTCCGCCTTTTGTGTGAGCTTTGCTACGCAAAGAACTGAAGGTAGAGGCTGCAGATAATGCAATCAAGAACTTATTGTGGAAGCTCCAATCGTACGTGGGAGTGGGGGATACCAGAGAGCGCGACTTGAATCATCCAGCGCTGAAGGAGCTGCAGGAATTGCGCCCCGAGTCGGAGACTGTACTTCTCTCGTCCACACACGGCCAATGCCCGAAATGCGAAAAGATTGATTTGGTGATCCAGCCAGACAAAAGCAGAGGCCGCATTGGGAACAAATGGGAAGAACGGGACGCGGCTTCTGCTTCGCAGGATTTTCGCATCCGAATCTACACTCTCGGCGCAGGGGTCAAATATTGTAGATTCCGCGGGGGGGGCACTGTCCATCCTGCAAGTGCTACGTCGTCGGCAATTGGATGTACAGAAAGAATGCGGGCATCCACGGTCGCGCAAACTTCGGCGCGATGTCTGGCGTCGCCGCCGTGCACACGCAGGCGGCCTTGCCATACTTTGCGGTGGCCCAAGAGAAAGCGCGGCACGCGGTGGACCTGCAGCTGTTGCAGTTCAGAACTGATGACTTGCAACACAGCGGCGGCACGTTCACATCTGCCATCCACGCGCGGGCCAAGCAGCACCCAGGGCGTGAGCAGCAACACCTCATCCTGGGCGACTTCGTGACACAGACAGACCACGCGCGTGTGTGTCTGGAGGACGCCTGGTACATGCGCAACGCAATTCGTTTGGCAGGAGCCAACGTTGGGAGTTGTGAGTGGTCTTTCACGGAGAGCGGCATAGAGCGCGCCATGGCGAATATTGTGGCATGCGTGCGAAGGGCGCACCTGGCGCGCATCGCGGAGCACGTGCGGACGTGTCCGAAATGCGTTGACAAGCTCGTGACGTTGCTAGATGGCAAGCGCGGCGCCCGCCGATTCATCTGCGGCGGCTTGGAAGGCTATGGGCCCATGGAGGGCCTGGACTTGGAGTTGTACGTTGGCTGCCAACGGAATGCCCCCACGCAATTATTTTGCAAGTTCTGCCGCCCGTCAAAGATAGAACAAGCGCACTTGATACCCCAGGAAGAGATCTTGGGCGTCGCTCCTCCCGGACCGGCCGCTGACGGCGTCTCCGCGCTGCGGCGCGCGATGAACTGCTACGACCCCGATTTGCCGGGGCGCCCCTTCGACGCGCACTCGCCGGAAGCCGAGGTGGACAAGGACTTGCTGGCGAAGTTCGAGAAGTCGTTGCTTCGGAGCTGGGGCGGTCGCGGCGACATGAAATCGCGCCCGGCGTGGATCAAAGGAAGCCGGCAACTTGCGCGCTGGCTGAGGAAACAGACGCCGGCTTGTGGGCCGCCCAGATTGGTCGCTGCGAGCAATGGCGCAAGCGCTCAGGGCGGGGCAAAGAAAGTTCGGCGCGGCCTTGCTTCTCGGGCGCCAGCCCGGAAGGCGGCCCAGGCGGGCCGAGGCCACAGGGGCGAGGCCGCGGGCATTTCGCGCCGATCAGGAAGAGGGAGTGCTGGCGGGGCTGTGGCCACGGCACCGAAGCGGCCAGCTCCAGCCAGGTCGAAGAAGCGGCCGGCGGCGGCCGACATGGGCAGCAGCGCAAGCAGCGCCCACTCATTGAGGAGCCGCTGCAGGGGATGGCTTGCTCTGGACAGCAAGCAGGAGGAAGCCATCCAGGCGCGCGGCGTCGACGAACTCCACGGAAGTAACGAAGTCAGACGCTGCGCTGGAGGCATCGCGACAGCAGTGACATCGTGCGGCATGCTGGTGGACTGGGTGGAGCTCTTCCGGGGCGAGTCCATCGAGCTGCTGCATGCGTTCGCGCTGCGGCTTCACATGGACGGATGGCGACGCCCGAGGTTCTACTCATGGCGCGGGCCCCCCCCCCCAATACGGCCAGCGTGGAGGGAGGGGCCGAAGGGTCGAGGGATCGCGAAAGGGCGCGCTAGGGGGATGGAGAAGCGGAAATGGAGGGGAGGGAGAGGAAGGAAAGGAGGGGGGGGCGCGGGGGAGATGGGCGAGGGGAGGGGAACGGAATGGGAAGAGAGATGGAGGAATGAAAATACGCATGCGCGGATGCATCTCTTGTCGGGAGTGGGCGGGGCACGGGCTGAGCAGGGCGCGCTGGCGCCGGCGTCGACCGGGCAGGATGGCCGCGAGCTGGGCTTCGTCAATGCGGCCCCGGGATGCGACAGGGCGCGCAGGCTTCTGCCACTTGCCCGGGTGAAAGAAACGCAATATCTACCATGGGCGAAATCTTTCGCGGAGGAAGTGCGGATGGTGTTGGACAGGTTCCACCAGGACAACCGCACTTGGTGTTTGAACAACATGCCAGAAGTGGACCCCCTGAGGCCAGATAATGCCAAGCTGTTGGAGAAGAAAAACGCGGAGGCACGTGGGCAATTGAACTCTTGGATCAGCGGCAGGACACGGAATGGCCCAACCAATGGCTCGAGCGAGAAGCGGCATGCGAGCGCAGACGTGGCGAGGCGGGGCCCATGCAGCGCCAGACGAGTGGAGCACCTCAAGATGCGGGGGCAGCTAGCAAGTAGGCGCCTAGGCCCGCACTGACACGGCGTGGCCAAGTGCATTGCGTGGACTTTGCGCATGCCAGCTGGTTTTACCTTCGACCCTTTTGGAGCTCGTGGCGCCCCGGACTGGAACTGTAGAGTTGCAGGTGCGTCGAGAGCAACAAAAAACATCCGAAGGAACATCGCTGTCATCGCACGCATAGCTGACACCGCGCAGCCTGCATCGCATAGCTTGCACTACATGGCTTGCATCGCATAGCTCACGCCACGCAAATAGCGCAAAATACTTAGCCACCTTGCCTACGCAATATCGACTATACCGCGTAGCTTACTCCGCTGATCTTACACCACTAGCAATGCAAACAGAAGCAACTAGCACTGCCCGCCTCGGCGTCGACGCCACTAGCAGTGCAAACAAAAGCACGCGCATCGCCGCCATCGCCGAAGATCCCAACAACAGCAATATCAAACTGTCGCGGAACTCCCAGGGGGCGCTGCACGGCGCCGCGCGCCCAAGAAATTTCAGCGCGAACGACAACAGGTGCCATGCACCGGCTCGCGCTCAGTGTGATGTTCGGCTTGGCCTTCAGCGGGGTCTACGTTGCAGCGACTCCGAAGGCCCGCTTGTTACAAGCCCCCGCATTGACGAAAGGAAAGATTCGGACTATATACCAGATTATGGAGAACCAAAACCCATTCCCCGAGCAGGCAGCGCGGCGGGCAACGCCGCTCATGTGGGCTGTGGCCTCGGCACTGGGCAAGGCGACCTCTCTGCGCGCGTCGTGCGTGCACGTCCACCTCGCGATTCTGGTGGCCACAACTCTCGGGGCAGTTCAGCTCGAGTACGGTGGAGTCTTATCCCGACAATGCAATCAGCTCATGATCCAGCATGGCCCACCTGGGGATGGAAAGTATGTTGCGCTGTGGTTGGACGTGCAAGTGCTGGCCTTCTTCGACATGATACAGGAGAGGCGAGCCAAGAAAAAATACGGAGAGGCCGAGCAGAAACACAAGGAGGACCCAGATAACAATCCACAGCCGGCGAAAAAAGAACATGCTAAAGACACCATCTTCAACGAAGGGACGTTCATCGGCCTCGGGAACTTCATGCAGGCGCAAGGGGAGACCGCATTTCTTGTGCTACACGAAGGGAAAACATGGCCACCCCACACCTTCGACAACGGCCCAGGGGGCGGCATCGACGACCTCAACCAAATTCACTATCATGACATGTACAAGAACCACCCTGGGAATGCCCAGAATCGTTTTCCCGCATTTGTGCGGAGCGGTCACGATGCACGTCGAAACGATGTACGACCAGGCGCAGAAGTCCGACACCACCGCGGGCATTCTGCGTTTCCTGATCGGCAATTCTCAGCCGTTCTCACCATGAAGGAGTTGCGGCAGATTGTGAGAGAAGCTCACGAGGACACGGTGGGGGTGATCACTCTGTTGCAGACAGGCCCCGCTTCGAATGCCAATCCTGCCCGCATCGCCGGATCGCAGGATCGCCGGGTCGCCGGGTCGCTAGGGTGCCGGGTCGCCAGGTCGCCGGGTCGCCGGGTCGCCGGGTCGACGCGTCGCCGGGTCGCCGGGTCGCCGGGTCGCCAGGGCGCCGGGACGCCGCGTCGCCGGGTCGCCGGGTCGCCGGGTCGCCGGGTCGCCGGGTCGCCGGGTCGCCGGATCGCCTGATCGCCGGATCGCCGGGTCGCCGGGTCGCCGGGATGCCGGGACCCGGGTCGCCGGGTCGCCGCGGGTCGCCGGGAGGCCGGGTCGCCGGTTGCCGGGTCGCCAGGTCGCCGGGTCGCCGGGTCGCCGGGTCGCCGGGTCGCCGGATCGCCGGATCGCCGGATCGCCGGGTCGCTGGGTCGCAGGGTTGCCGGGTTGCCAGGATGCCAGGTTGCCGGGTCGTCGGGTCGCCGGGTCGCCGGGTTGCTGTGTGGCCGCGTCGCCGGGTCGCCGGGTCGCCGGGTCGCCGGGTCGCCCGGTCGCCGGGTCGCCGGGATGCCGGGTCGCCGGGTCACCGGGTCGCCGGGTCGCCGGGTCGCCGGGATGCGGGGTCGCCGGGGGGACGCTGGGACGCTGGGTCGCCGGGGCGCCAGGGCGCCGGGTCGTCGCCGGGTCGCTGCATGGGTCGCCGGGAGGCTGGGTCGCAGGGTCGCCGGGAAGCCGGGCCGCCGGGTCGCCGGGACGCCGGGTCGCCGGGTCGCCGGGTCGCCGGGTCGCCGGGTCGCCGGGTCGCCGGGTCGCCGGGTCGCCGCCGGGTCGCCGGCCCTTGTGGAGTTCTCTCTGCAACGTTTCGTGGCCCCATAAGGAGCTCGACCGAAGGCCCCACTGGGGCCGCCTGCATGCGTCACCCACCACCCAGTACAGCGTTTGTGGCCTCATAGAGGGCTCCACCGAAGGCCCCAGCGGGACCGCCCGCATGCGTCATCCACCACCCAGAACAGCGCTTCGTGGCCCCATAAGGGGGCTCCAGCGAAGGCCCCATTGGGACCGCCCGCGTGCGTCATCCACCACCCAGTACAGCGTTTCGTGCCCCTACAGTGAACTCCACCTAAGGTCTCCGTGGCGGAACTCGCATGGCGGCCCAGTGGCGGAGTTCACACGGCGGCGATTTTCGATATCTGGAAGTTTTTTCGACGTATTGAAACCGTTTTCGGGCCGCGCATCCCGGGCGGATGCCAGCCTGCTCGCTCTCTCTGCTCTGCGCAGCGGGCGACCCGCGCGCGTCGCTGGAACCTTTGCGGGGCGACCAGCGCTCGTCGCGGGGGCTCCGTGCGGCGCCGCGCCCGCAGCCGTGGACGCGGGCGTGCACGGGCAAAGAGAAAGAAGAAGAACGGGAAGGAAGCGGGCGCGATCCTCGTGAGAGGCGCTCCGACATGGGCGCCGGCATTTACGCACGTAGTGTAGACTCACGCGCGCGCAGACTCATCCACAATCAGACTCACTCCCTCTCAGTCTCTCGCACACAGACCGATCGTTTTCGCTCGCGTTGTGTGCCCCGCCACGCATGTCGGCACGCCCCTCAAACGGTTCCTAGCCCCATAGGGACCGCGTGCGAAGATGATATTCATAATTGCGGTATTCACAACTGAATCTGGCCGGGTCCTTCGCCAAGCTAATTTTCCTCCTCCACCCCACCCATCCTCGAGAAGTAGGAGAAAAAATGAGGGTGGGAGGAGGAGGAGGCAGGAGGAGGAAGGAGGAAGGAACTGGAGGGACGAGAAGACGGAAGGAGGAATGAACACTCCTCCCCCCCTCCTCTTCCACCTCCTCTCTCCTCCTCCTCCAGCTCTCTCCTCCTCCTTATCCCTCTCTTCCTCCTCCTCCTCCTCCTCCTCCTCCTCCTCCTCCTCCTCCCCTCCTCCTCCTCCTCCTCCCTCCTCCTTCCTCATTTCTCCTCGTTCCTCGTTCCTCGCTCCTCCTCCTCCTCCTCCCCCTCCTCCTCTGCCTCCTCCATCCCTGTCGCACCCCCACGCGTGTTTGTAGAGCGGGCCAAGGGTTTCGCCGAAGACTTCCGCACCATTTGCAATTCTGATGATCGTTTGTAAAACTTCATTGATCCGTGCTCATGGGGTGTCTTGGGGGCCGGGCCGGGGGTAGGTATGATACCTCCTCTCTTCCTCGACGGGGCGCTCAAGCCTTTTGTGTTCAGGCCGCTCGCGGGGTGGGCCGCAGCCAACCCACACTGTGCGTGATGCTACCCTGCGAGCGGCTGCTCGCGCAAGGCTCTCACACCACGTGGCGCCGGGCCCGGCCCTTGCCATGGGGCTCGCCTTATCTTTCCTGGGCGACACAGAGCTGCTAGAGTGGGACCTCGAGTCGCCGATCGCGCCCGCCAACGAGAGCGACCCTCTCTCGCGCTACGAGCGCATCTCCCCGAGGCTCAATTTCACAGAGTACGTTGGCCTGTTAAGGAACTCGGTGCACAGATGGAGTCGGATGTACCGCAACGCGGGCGGAGGCCAGGGCGAAGTTGCCCTGATGCTGATGAGGCTATACCGTATACCCGAAGAAGAAAGCCGACATGGGGTGGATCTACGTTCGGCCAGACCGAAGCTTGGGCTCTGTCGACATCAAGGATCGGTCACGGATCACCGCCAAGCGATAGCCGAACACCACCTACGCCCACTTCCCCGCCCTGTCCGCAGAGGAGAAGACGGCGGCGATCGAGGCGGGCACCGAGAAGCAGCTAACCATGGAATTTGGTGCTGCACGCTGGCACTCATGGGGCTCTATGCTGGGATGGGCCCGCAGTGCTGCGGTCGCTATGTGGGCGACGTCATCGTGGGGCACCAGTGGAGGCCTCACCTTCTTCGCCTGGAGGGCCGCGCTGCACTTCCGAGCCTGGGACTGGGCCAAGTGGGCGGTGGAGAAGCTAGACGACGCGCGCGCGTTCCTGATAGAGCTGGACGACTTCAGGGCCTACCTCTACAACCTCTACCAGGGCGGTCGCCTGGAGTTGCCGATGTTGCTCCTCTCCTTCATGATGGCCTTCACCCCCGCGCGCTGGAGTTGGCGTTGCCGCCATGGCCTGCCACGGTTTGGCGGCGCCAGCCCTCCAGGGAGCGATGCGGACAGCGACGGGGGAGCTGGGCCTTCTGTTCACGAGTCGGACTCGAGTCGGAAGGGAGCAAGGAAGCGTCGGAGATGAGGAAGATGATGCAGGACCTGATGGAGGAGATGCACCGGGATCGCCGCGACCGCCGCCGCGCGGAGGCGGAGACCGAGGGAAGCTCAGCTCGGGGTGGCGGGGACAGCCCTCGCCGCTCGGATGGGTCGTCGGCTTGGAGCCCTGGGTCGAGCGCAGGCAGCTGGGAACGCGCCCCCCCGCCTGCCGAGATGGGGCATGCACGTCGACCGCATGATGGATCACCTGAACCAGTTCGAGAAGACCATCCAGGCGGACTGAACGCCAGGAGACCACCGTGCAGTTGCAGACCAGGCGTCGACCGCAGCGACGGCGGGCTCGACAGCACCCCCCACCATCAACCTGGAAGAGGTCGCGATAGAGGAGGTCGGGGTGAACATCGGGCCGCTGCGCGAATCGTTGAAGGACCCGAGGGTTCGCCCGATGGAGAACCTGGCGAAGCTGAAGTCGGCCACAACGTTCGAGCTGCCCCCAGGGCTGACGGCCCGCATCGCCCCCGACCTCCTCGTGCAGACATACGGCAAGTACGGCAGCATGCGCAAGTTCGCGACGGACTGGGTCAAGCAGAAAGAGCTCTACAATAATCACATCGGCCACGAGATGTTCTTGCATTGCATGACCCTGGATCGCATGTTGGAGGCCTCTCCCAGTTTCATCACGACGGCTGGCTGCGAGATCCTGTGTTCGAGGGTCTACGCGCTGAAGCGGGCGTTCAAGGGTGCGCGCGCGATGTCACACTGGAAGCAGCCCCGCGGCGCATCGGCCAACAAGTGGAAGTAGAAGTTGCGCTGGGACCCGGTGAACAAGCTGGATTGGCGATCAGTGATGGTTGGGGAGGAGTCTCCGCCGAGCGTCGAGAAGGACCTCGCTGCGCGGCTGCAGCAGAAGGCGCCGTTCCAGAAGTACCTGCACAAGGCGGGCTCCGATGGGCGCCAAGGAGGAGGGGGAATGACGGCTTTCTGCGTGGAGGTTTTCGCCGAGGCCGAGCTCCTTTGGCGCTGGGCGCGGGTGCTGGCGCTTCGGCGTTCCGTCTGCCTCGACAGCGGCTGCATGCGCGGGCAAAACCCACGCTCTGCGATCTTGGCGGAGTGACTGGGTACCTTGGCCTCTTCGAGCTGCTGGCGCCTCGCCGACCATGTGGCGTCTGGTGGCTTGCATCTTTCTCTTCAGCTACACTGCCCTGGCCATGGCGACGTCTGGCGCAGCTCCGGCACAAGAGACTCGACCTCGCGACAGCGATCTTCTGCCGGACATGCCGCTGCCCCCCTGGGACGCGGTGGCCAGCCGCATGGAGTCCGCCCCCAATGGCACCATCAACAAGGTGAGGTCCCTGACCAATGGGCCCATTCGCGTCCTGTACTCCCTCTCGCGGGGGGCGGTGGGATCGGTGGCCGGGTTGGGGCCTGCGGCTCCGTGGGAGCGATCGACCTCGCTCCAGAGACGGCCTTGGAGCTTCTGGATTCGTGGGCCTCCTGGCAGGGCCACATCTACGACGTCGACGTGGACGTGGACGCCGCCGTCGAGCGCGCCCTCGCTGGCCGGGCCTCGCCGTGCGAGGGCGAGGGGGTCACCGAGTCCCTGGGCGTGGATTCGAAGGGTCGCCGCGCGCTGCCGAAGGGTGCGATGTGCTCAGTCGACGTGGACGAGCTGGTGCTGCCTGCGCCTGGGACCGCCCCCGTCAAGCTTATCGACATCTGCCCCCTCGCTGTCGAGTATTTCTCGGACATGGAGGGCCGCGTGCTGAGGCGACCAGATTATGTTATGATGCGAGAGTTGAAGGCCAGGTAGTCCACCGGGACCCCGCACTGATGTCTCGCGGGGCTCGCTCGCCCCTGGCGGAGCGACTCTGGAGAGGCGGCATGCTGACCTTCACCAAAGAGAAGAAAGAGTCGGTTTCACTGTTCGGGGTCATCAAGAAGTACGTGGAGTCGGAGGTGGACGGCGACCTGGTCCTGCAGCGGCATGGGCGCGCGATCTGGGACGAGCGGCGGGCCAACCTCCGCTGGAAGCGGCCGCCCCACGTGCCGCCCGGCAGCCCCGCCTCATTCGCGGACCTGGACCTCTCCGACATCGAGGAGGAGGGGCGCGTCTACTCCGTGGTCGGCGACGTACCCGACATGTTCTACAGGTTGGAGACGCCCCCGCAGTGCTGGCCGCACTTCTGCTTGGACGAGATTGGCGTGGACGAGTTCGTGCCGTGCATGGCCGAGCGAGCGGTCGACGTCGAGGCGTCCGCCGACTCGCGCTACCTGGCCCTGAATGCGCTCGCCATGGGGTGGTCTTGGGCGCCGTTCCTGGCGCACTCCGGCCTGCAGGCGTGCATGGAGATGGCCCTCGGCGAGGGCTCGGTTCGCGCTCGCCTAGTGCACGGGCCCCCGACGCCTCAGCTCACGGCGACGCTGGCGGCTGCGAGGCGAGGCGCTCAACTGGGCCTGCATGGGCGACTGCGGCGCGGTGGCGAGCAGCGCGGGCGCGAAGGGTCGCGAGAAGGAGCTGATCTCGAGCATGGCGGCGAAGGTCAAGTCCTACTTGGAGTCCGTGGGCCTCGCGGCCCACGAGGAGGAGGAGGGCGATGGGGCTCGAGTCTCTGGGGCCTGTCCTGAGGGGCCTATGTGACTGGATCGCGCCCGTTGAAGACATGTCGTCTGGCCCTCGTGACCCTAGCCTTGGTGGAGAGACCCTACTGGACAGCGACCATGTTGGATCGCCACGTCGGGCCTTGGGCTTGGGCAGCGGTGTTCCAGCGAACGAGCCTCGCCATCTTCGACCAGGTCTACCACGAGATGCGACGCCCTTCGAGCCCGACCGCCGCCTTCTGTCTGTCCGCGGAGGCGCGGGCCGAGCTCGCCACCGCTGCCTACTGCGCCCCGCTCATGGTCACGTGCCTGGAGTCGCCCTGGGCCCGCCGGGCCATCCTGACCGACTCCAGCGACGCGGGCTACGGAGTTGCCGTCGCCCAGGCCACGGTGGAGGAGATTCGCGCGGTGTCCAAACACTGCGAGCTGCGAGGCTGAACCATCGCCGCCGAAAACCTCTACGCCAACACCGAGGAGGACGCATGGCAGGAGGGCTGCGGCGGCTACGCCCACGACGCCGACGAGCTGGCGCAGGCCACGGCCCCAGTCGCGCGTGGCCCGAGCGCGCGCGCGTTCCGCTTCCTCTACCTCTTCGCGGGGGTTCGGCGGTCAGGAGACCTCGAGGAGCACCTGCGGCGGCGCGCGGAGAGCGCCGGCGTCCTCGTCGAGGTCATGTCCCTGGATGCAGTCATCGACCCGAGGCGCGACCTCACCGACCCCGACTTCCTGAACGTCATCGTGAGGCTCGTCGACAAGGGCTACTTCCAAGGGGTGCTGGCGTCGCCCCCGTGCTCGACCTGGAGCCGCGCCCGCTTTCGAGGTCATGGGCCCCGCCCTCTGCGCGCGCGCGGAGCCGCGGGGGCGCGCCGACATCAGGCTGACCTGGTGGGAGCGGCGGCGGCTCGAGCTGGGCGCCAAGTCGCTCATGACGGCGTTGACGGTGATCCGCGCGGTCTGCACGGCCAGCGGGGTCGGCCTGTCGGAGCACCCGCCCGACCCAGGGGGGGCCGCCCTATCCGTCGATCTGGAACCTCGCAGAGCTGAAAGACCTCGTCAAGGACTTTGGAGGATGGGTCAACTACCTGCACCAATGCCGCTACGGCGCCCCCTCCATGAAGCCGACCATGGTCGGCATCTTCGGCGCATTCAACAGGGGCGACGGGAGCGCCGCCGCTCGGCTCTGCCTCGCCTGTAACCATGAGGGGCACCATCGGGTGACGGTCGAAGGCCGAGAGGAGCCAGGAGGTCCGACCTTTCGCACCGCTGCTGCGCAGACCTACCAGCCAGAGTTCTGCAATGCCCTCAGCGAGGTCATCATCGAGGCGCTCGTGCACATGAGGTCGAGGAGGCTCGGGCCCGACGTCGAGGGTTCACTGCAGTCGCCTGCGTCGGCGACGATGGGGCCATCGCGACCTGGGAGATCGAGGGAGGAGGTGCGACGATGAGATCGGATACGAGCGCCCCCGCTGCCCCACGCCAAGCTTCCGCTGACGAGATGGAGACCCCTCTACTTCGGCAAGTGGCGCTAGACCGAGCACGCCAACATCGACGAGACGCGTGCCATCGTGGGCCTCCTGAGACGCCTGGCCAGGTCCTCGAGGTCGCGGGGGCTTCGCGTCCTCATCCTGACCGACAGCATGGCGGCCTTGGGCGCGCTGGGGAAGGGCCGATCGAGCGCCCCAGCGCTGTTGCGCCTCTGCCGCCAGGCGGCGGCCATCACCCTGGCGTCAGGAGAGGTACCGCTGGGACACGAGCTGCGCGCCCTTGGTCAGGCTTGCGCAGGATTTGCTGGTGGCTGACGATGACACTCTTCGACCTGGTTCGGCGCGCATCGGCTGACCGCGAGCCTCTGCGGCCCATGGCACGACCCCGATGACCAAGAGGGGCCCCTTGGCATGTGACAACTACGCGACGGACCCGAACGCTGGCTTGCTGGACGGTGGCTTCACGCGCTTGCTCACGCACTCGGTGGCCGACGCCACCACCACCGAGTGGGCCCCAAAGGTACGACAGTTCCTCAACTTCTGCATCCAGCGGGGCTGGCAACTCACATCTGAGTCGGAGGTCGACCGTGCGCTGGCAGACTACATGGACATCCAGTGCTACGGCGAGCGCAAGAGAGCGACCCTCGGCTCGGTGGTCCTGTTCGGCATGTTGGTGATCTGGCCAGAGCTTCGCAACAATATGCCCATTGCCCTGAGGAGCCTCAAGAGTTGGCAGAAGCTGGCTGGCACGAGCGAGGGGGGCCCACTCCCAGAGGAGGCCATCTACGCGATCGCCATCTACATGATCGAACAGGGCCACTACGTGGAGGCCGTCTGGACGCTTACGCAGTACGACGTCTACGGCCGAGAGCAGGACATGGAGATGCTGAAGGTCGCGGACGTCGTGTGGGACGGCCAGTGCATGGCCCTGACCTTTAACGTCTCGAGTCGCGGGGAAGAGGTCAAGACGGGCACCGAGGCGCCGTCGTGCGGCGGGGCGCGGTCGCCTACCTGGCCCTTGGCGCGCACGAATTCAGGACGAACAGGGACGAGAAGCACTTCGGCATCGACCAGATCCGCTTCCGGAAGCTCTGGCCCCAGGCCTGTCGCGCGCTGGGCATGCCGCGGGCGCCCCCTCCACATGGGATCCGCCACTCGGGCCCCAGCGAGGACATCACCCGAGGCCGCGCGTCGCTCGAGCAGGTCAGCCTGACCTGGTCAGGCGCCGTGGGAGGTGGAAGGCCTGTCCAATGTTCAGCGCTACTCCAAGACGTTCGCCCTGACGCAGTTCCGCGCGAGGATGCCAGAGGTGGTCCGGGAGTCGGGCATGCGCGCGGGGCGGGACCTAAAGGTGGAGATCCTGCGAGCCCTGCGGCTGCGTCCCCGCCCGCGCGGCAGCTTCCCCGAGGCACTCGACAACGCCATCCAGAAGGGCCTCGCCAAAGACATCGCCGCCGAGCTGATGAAGATCAAGGGCTCAAGGGTGCGCAGTTCCAAAAAGGCCAACCAGACTGACGATGACGACCAAGACAGCCCAGGAGGCCTCTTCTTGGATGAGACGCTCGGGGGGGACACGGGCTGGTGGATTGAGTGATGGGGGCGCCTTTCGGGGTGGCTAGGGGGGCCATACGAGGGCGCCCTAGAGACGGTGGCCTACGGGCGCGATCGTCACCCCTTGGTTCTGTGTTCAGTCTGTGTTCAGGCGTGGCGTCGGCGACAGCAGCAGTGTCCTGGACGCCTTTTTCTGCGGCTGCGCTGGCCGCCACGACAGATTCAGAGTCTTCCAGCGTCGGGGGCACAAGTGGTGTTTGAGGGCGAAACAAACCACAAGAGCCACCCGACGCTGGCCGTGCAGTCGTCACCTCATGCCCAGTTTTTTTTTCAAGCGTCGGGGGCACAAGTGGTGTTTGAGGGCGAAACAAACCTCAAGAGCCACCCGACGCTGATCTCCGGTTTTTGCAGATCTTGTGGCCACGTGGTGTGGATATTCTTTTTTCAGCTTGTCGCAGCTTCCCGCCACACCCAGCCCTGCTGCGACAACTACGGCGTTGCCAGGAAAAGGGTGCGGGTATTGGAAGTTCGTGCTCACGATTCGTGCTCGTGAGCCGCGTGATGTACGAGTTTGCGATCGCCCGCTTCGTATATCAATATATACGTGGCCCATCTGGACCCTCGTTGTGCTGCTGGAGAATTAAAGGCGTGAACATCGGTGTCAGATTTCAGGTGCTTTGTGTTAGTCTCTCAACTCTCGCTGGCCCCCGCCCTCCCCTTGAGCTTGTAGGATAATGACCGCTTGTCAAACTTGATTGATCCGTGCTCGTGGGGTGTCTTGGGGGCCGGGTCGGGGGTAGGTATGATACCTCCTCTCTTCCTCGACGGGACACTCAAGCCTTTCCGCCACGACCCGCCCATTTTAAGAAGCTCCCGTCACAGTCAGAGTTTATAATGCTATTTGAGTCCTCCGAGCTCGGACTCAAAAGAAATTCGTGCTCACGATTCGTGCTCGTGAGCCGCGTGATGTACGAGTTTGCGATCGGCCGCCTCGTATATCAAGATGTACATGGCCCACCTGGGCCCTCGTTGTGCTGCTGGAGAATAAAGGCGTGAACATCGGTGTCAGATTTCAGGTGCTTTGTTTTAGTCTCTCAGCTCTCGCTGGCCCCCGCCCTCCCCTTGAGCTTGTAGGATGAGTTCTGAAATTTGCAACGGTTTCAAAGATGGAGGGCGGGTCGTTTTCAAAATGTGGCTCTTGCATTCGTGCCGCCTGCAACAGTTTCCAGGACGGGGTCGTTTTCAAAGATGGTCCTCGCCTTAGCGCCGCGCACATTCGTCTTAAAAGTTCGTCACAGCTTCAAGGATGGAGGGCGGGTCGTTTTCAAAATGTGGCGCTCCCCTTTGGGTCGCGCACATTCGTCTTCAACGTTTGCAGCAGCTTCAAAGATGGAGGGCGGACGGTTGTCAAAATGTTGCTCTCGCCTTAGCCCTGCGCGCGTTCGTTTTGAAAGTTGCAAACGCTTCAAGGGCTCGTGCGGTTGACGACTCAGGAGTGGTGTTCTGGCATGATTCAGGGTTATCAGGACGCAACATTATGATTGATTCGCAGTGTTGAAATCCCAAGACTGGTGATCTGGCACGACTCGGGATTGTCAGGACGCAGCTGTCATTTTGATTCGCGGCGTAAGAAAAATAATTGCGCTTTGGCACGATTGGGGATAATCAAGCGGTTGTCTTCCAACCGGTCAATTCCCGCAATGAAAATAAATTCTTGTAGGTGCCTCTGATGAGAAAGCTTGGGGGGGCTCTTGCAACATCGTCGACGAGTCTTGGGTTTACACTGGTCCTCCTCTTCCTCCTGCTCCTGCTCCTGCTCCTGCTCCTCCTCCTCCTCCTCCTCCTCCTCCTCCTCCTCCTCCTCCTCCCTCTTCCTCCTCCTCCTCCTCCTGCTCCTCCTGTCCCCGCGCGGCGGAACTCGACACGAAGGGTGGCGCACGGCCCGCGCGCCTTCCGCACCAGGCTTGCGCGCAAGTATAGACACGAGAAGCGACAGCCGCTCGGAACGTCGCCGGTATCCTCGACGAGAGGGGTGGGCTCGGCGGGTCTCCGCCGCAGATGGTCGTCGTCCTTTCTCGCAGCCGTCGTCGTCGATGACGGAGGGGTAGGCGGCGCCACTGCCGTCGTCGCCGCGGGGTGGGAGAATTGGGGGGGAGAGATGGGAGGGGGGGAGGGAGGATGAGGATGATGAGAAAAAACGAAAAGTAGTAATACTGCGAATGGTAAATATAACAGAGAAAGAAAAGATGGGACAGGAAGCAGGAGGAGCAGGAGGAGGCGGACGGAAGATGAGAAGGAAAGGGAAGGAAAAAGGATGAGATAGGATGGTGGTGATGATGATGAGGGGGAGGACGACCACATTTACCCAAGGCGCATGAACGATATTGCAGTAAACCCGCCCTCCAAATTCACTGTTCAAAGGCCCCTACCATGATTTATTTCCATTGCGGGAAATACCCCACTGGAAAACTACCGTCTTAGAGTCCTCAATCGCGCCAGAACAGCATTCCTGGGACGTCAATACAGCGAATCGACATGACTGTTGCGTCCTAACTATCCTAAACCGTGACAGGTCACCAGTTCTGGGACTTCAACCATACGAACCCTGGGAGCTGCTGCAATTTGTCAAAACGAATGCACTCTGTGTTAGGCGAAAGCCACATCTATTGAAAAGGAGCCGCCCCCAATCCTTGAAGCTGTTGCAGACATCTAAAACGTATGTGCGCCGCGTTAAAGCGAGAACAACACTTTTTGAACACGACCCGCCCTCCATCCTTGAAAGAAACGTGCGCGGCGCTAAGGCGAGAGCGACATGTTGAAAACGCTTCGTTCTTCATCCGTGCATATGCTGCAGACCTTTGAGACGAATGTGCACGGCACTGTGGCGAGGGCCACATTTGGAAAAACACCTGCCCTGCATCCGTGAAGCTATCACTGATAACAAACTTCAAAATCAGAAACGATGAGAAAATCTAAACACAAAGAAAAACAACACAACGCCCTGCCCGCCCTACCGACACGTGTGGGGGCGGGACAGGGACGAGGAGGAGAAGGAGGAAGAGGCAGGAGGGAGGAGACCCTGGACAAGGATGGCGGCACGCACGGCCAGAACGGGCCCCGGGAGAGGTCCGTGGGCTGGCTCTGAGCAGGCCCTGGCTGGGGGAGAAAGGGGGCTTCGTGAGGGCAGGCGGGCCTCTGGGAAGCCAACCTGCACCCTCAGGAGGCCACTCTCCGTTGCGCTTCCTCCCTGCAATTGCTTTCCGCCGCCCAGCGCAATCGTGACCCAGAGAGTCGTTGCACCACCAACTCCTTCGTGCATCACCGCTCCTGGATTTGCTGTTTCCCACTTCTCCCACTCCTCGTCCTTGCACATTGCATGTTGTATGGATCAGGGTCCCGCAGGCGAGGTAAAGCCGAGCACCCACCGTCCGCTGCAATGTCCTAATTGCTCATGTGCCTGCTGGACATACGCCGGTCTCGTCTTCGCCATTTCCCAGTCCGATACTGGGATTGGGATCGGAGGTCGTGCGCACGCGCGCACGCACACCAACACTTACGCGTGCGCGCACGTGCGCAAGCACGTCCACGTTTTTGTTACCCCGACGCGCCAATTTTTTTGTTCTTGGAGGGAGAACATGGGAGCGGACCGTAAGGTTCAAGAACCACCGTCGTAACGCCAAGGCCGTTTGCACTTGAAATCCGTCTTCTTCCTCACCAAAAGTGTGGCAACGGACACAGGAAACGACAAGGCAGATAACACAAGATACCCCGACGCGCCAGTGACACTGCTTGGCGGAGACCAGGTCAAACGGGCCACGCACAGGCAGCACTTGCCACCCATGTGCGGCAACGCAGCAAGAACGCGGACCTGTCCACAGAGGGCCTTCGGACCAGCACGAAAAAGCTGGGCGGCGCAACAGGCTGCAAGCACGCACGCGCGCGCACTTGCGTGCGCATGTGCATGTGCAATTGCCCGCCACCTCTCATTGGTCCTTCCGTCTGTCTCCGCTTCGCGCGTGCTTCACCACTCATGAAGCTGCCGCGACACTAGGCGCGTGGCCGCCGAGGTAAAACGACAGCCTGCCGCGCTCGTGCGCGTGCAAGGTCAAGCGCGTGCGCGCACGCGTTGGTGCAGGCGGCCTCCGGCGATCACGGCCTCAGCGCCCCGAGCTGGTGCGCTTGCGCACGCGCGTTCGGCATGAGAGGAGCGGGTGCTGAAGGAAACGGGTCTTGGACCCTGGGGCCTGCCCAGTCCCAGTGTTGTTATCGTGAACAGCTTGTTGACGGCCCTGGGGCCCAGGAAGGGCCCCAGGAGCCAGAAAACAACCAAAGCCTGAAGGGCCCATTCCCTCCAGCGCCCCTCTTCGTCATGCTCGGGGGTCGAAAGCCACCCCCTGGACTTCTCCAAAGGTGTGTTCTTGCCAGAATTTTGAAGCGGATCCAGCCGCAGCGACGAGGACGCTCCAAGAGGCCCCAGAAAGGCCTTCCGGAAACGCCCAAACGCCTCAGACGTCCAACCTCGATCGTCGAACCTTTCCGCTCAAGGCGAGCGTGCGCGCGCTGGGCCATGAGGTCCGACGTCACGAAAAAAATGAAACACTGTGAAAGTCATGACCAAAGCCCCAGAACCCATCTTTCTGCAGCATGTCGCGAGCCGGGTCGGTCTGCGAGAGCCCTGGGGCCTGGACCTCAAGGAGGAGGGTGAAAAAAGTGCTGGTTGTGAAGAGAGTGCGACGCCAGGACCTCAAGGAGGGGAGGGGGAGGGTCAAAAGGGCTCCGATACCGCTACTCCCTGGCCTTCTCCTGGGGTGCATGCTGATCAGAAATGACGAGCAGCTGTATCGGTGTCTGTTCTGTGTCTTTTCCTGAGTGGCGACATCCGAACCCTACCCCCAGCACTCCTTGGTTCTCCCGAGTCGATGGGAGGCGGGGGTGAGGTAGGGTGTCGCCGCGTGTTCAACAAATTCAAAATATCCTACCCCCGCCGCCCATCGAGTTGCCTGAATCGTTGATCGGCGAGGTTAGGGCGACGAGGCCAAACCCGCTCAGAATCGGTCCCCAGACCCCTCCGGGGGTCATTCTGGTGCAGTTTTTCACCCTGGACCCGTTTCTGACGGTCCCGGGGCCCGAAAGCAGCCGCCAGAGGGCGAAAATGATACCAAAAAACTATCCTGGCGAAGGACCCAACCAGATGCATTTGTGGGTACCACAATTGTGAATATCTTCTTAGGTCAAGCTCCCTATGGGGCCACGAAGCGCTGCACTGGGTGGGGGGGAACGCATGCGGGCGGTAGCACTGGGGACTTCGGTGGAGCTCCCTATGGGGCCACGAAACGCTGTACTGAGCGGGTGAAAATGCCAGAACTGGGCTAACGGGATGCACGCGGACGGTCCCACTGGGCTCTTCGGTGGAGCTCCCTATGGGGCCACACAGCGTTGTAATGGGTGGGTGAAAATGCCAAATTGGGTTTCTGGGACGCTCGCAGACGATCCCACTGGGGGCTTCGGTGGAGCTCCCTATGGGGCCACGAAGCGATGTACTGGGTGGGTGAAAATGTAAAATTGGGTGTGCGGGACGAATGCGGACGGTCCCACTGGGGGCTTCGGTGGAGCTCCCTATGGGGCCACGAAGCGATGTACTGGGTGGGTGAAAATGTCAAATTGGGTGTGCGGGACGAATGCGGACGGTCCCACTGGGGGCTTCGGTGGAGCTCCCTATGGGGCCACGAAGCGCTGTACTGGGTGGGTGTAACTGCCAAATTGGGTGTGTGGGGCGCATGTGGGCGGTCCCACTGGGGGCTTCGGTGGAGCTCCCTATTGAGGCCGCGAAGCGCTCTACTGGGTGGGTGAAAATGTCAAATTGCAGCTTCGGTGGAGCGCCCTATGGGGCCACGAAACGATGTACTAGGGTGTGCGGGACGCATGCGGACGGTCCCACTGGCAACGAAACGCCGTAGTGGGTGTGGCGAACGCATGTGGCCACCCCTACTGGGGCCTCCGATGGAGCTCCCGATGGGGCCACGAAGCGCTGTACTGGGTGTGGCGGACGCATGCGGCCACCCCCGCTGGCCGCTGGGGCCTTCGGTGGAGCTCCCTATGGTGCCACGAAACGCTGTACTGGGTGTGGCGGACGCATGTGGCCACCCCCGCTAGGGCCTTCTGTGGAGCTACTATGGGGCCACGAAGCCCCCTACTGGGTGTGGCGGGCGCATGTGGTACACCCCACTGGGGCCTTCGGTGGAGCTCCTGATGGGGCCACGAAACGCCGGACTGGATGTGGCGAACGCATGTGGTACACCCCACTGAGGCCTTCGTTGGAGCTCCCTGAGGTGTGGCGGACGCATGTGGTACACCCCATTGGGGCCTCAGGTGGAGCTCCTCCCTATGGGGCCGCGAAACGCTGCACTGGGTGTGGCGGGCGCATGTGGTGCACCCCACTGGGAGGGGGGCACGGGAGGAGGAGGAAACGCGGGGACCGTTTCTTCACAACGAGGACCCAACACCACAGGATGGTTGGGTACCTTTTCACCGAGGGCAGGGTTCGGACTTCCCCGTGTCTCACTCTCGTCTGGGGGGCGGAGGGCCCAGCTCCTGCAGCAGCCCGTCCCAGTCGAGCAGGGAGAAGTCGCCCCATACGCACGGCGCCGAGGCGTGCACCTCGAGCCCCACTGCGGCAGCGGCCTCCAGGCATCGCAGAGCGGAGGCGGGCTACCACGTGCAGCGGAAAGAGGTACCGATCGAAAAACCAAAAGTCCCCGATGGTCTGATGTTTTTGCCGGGCTCAATCTGGACGTGTCTCCCCGACTTCGGTCTCCCCCGAGGCAATCCAAAATCGATCAGCGAAGAAAAACCACCACTCGGGGAATCCAAAAATCCATCGGGGAAATCCGAAGAAAAACCATCGGGAAAATCCATCGGGGAAATCCAAAAATTCATCGGGGAATCCAAAAATCCACTCGATCAACGAAGAAAAACCGAGGCAATCCAAAAATCGATCGGGGAGGCAATCGGGGAAGCTCGGGCCGCGGATTGGAAAAAACAGCGGCCAACCCACCGGCCAACTCCAACAAACCCTCCGGTCAGCCCTGGTCAAACTGGCAAGCCCTCCCGGCCGTCCCCTCGGGCAAATTCCCGTCGGGGCAGTCCTCTCCACAAGCCACGGCAGCACGAAGGAAACGGGTCCCAGAGGGAAGGGGTCCTGACAGGGCTTCTTTTGTGCAGTTGTCTCGCCGATCTGCACGGGCCCCCTCCCCTCTCCCTCCAGATCTTGGCTGTTCTGGGCGGCTGCTTTGAGCGACTGGACAGGACCCCTTTCCCTCAGTCTGCTGGCGCGACCGGCGGAGGGAGGTCGACTGAGCACCGACCCAGACCCAGACCCCCCACCAGAATAACAAAAACATACACCCTGCGAAATGCTTAAGAAATCATGGGTTAAGAAATTCATAGTCTCAGAATTTAATTTAAACCCCGAATTTCTGTCAAAATCTTAAGGATTAAATTGAAACATTAAGAATAATCGAAACTCTGGCCGGAAACTTAAGTTTTCTTGAGCATCGCCTACGGTGTAGTGTCGAAATCCGTAGCCATTTTGGCTCAAGCTGGCCCGCGCGCGCAGCTTTCTTCCAATCCCGGACGATGGCGGCTGGGTGCAAGCGGGAGCGGTGGCTGCGGGATGGCGCGCCAAGACGGACTGCTCAGGACACGAAGCGGCCCAGGGAACGGGCCGAGCTGTGTGCTGATCGTGCTGTTCAACGCCTTAGCCTCGCGCTGAGGCAGCTGCAGCAGGAGCAGAAACAGCTACAGGACGCGATCAACCCCATGTTCGGCGACCCCGATCTTGATGACAGGACCTTGGCGCTTGCCCCAGCCCTTGGGCGCTGGTGGCTGGCCGAGTTCCGCCCCATGTCGACGTGCTACGCAGGAATGTGGCTCTTCATGCGGATGCTCCTGGCTGCCGCCTCCCCACGGCGCCTGTCGAGCAGCTCCGCGTGCTTCAGAAGGGGCAGCGCCTGGAGGGCCGAGCCTCTGCGACTGGCATTCGGGCGCAGCTCCCATTGAGCGTTGATGCCCCCTCGTTCGTGCCTTTCTGGGCGCCACGTCGCTGGGTGCCCATTGTGGAGGACGACCTGTATGTGGACCGGTGCCCGAACCTGCCACATGATGAAGTTGTTGATTGTGCTCCTGCTGTCTCGTCTCCTGGCTTCGTGTGTGCTCGCGAGACGGAGCCTGAGGCAGTGAAGCAGGAGTCCGTGAATGAGCCGATGATCGATGAGGTCAATTGTCCCGATGATGATCCCTTAAGCCCTGTTGAAGCAACCGCGGATGATCGTGACAACTGCGCTGATCATGATCCACGAGGTGCTACTGGAAGTCGTACGGCCACCAGTTCCACTTGGTGGGCAGCGCGCCAGAGGGTGGCGCGAGCCTGGTTCGTGCCGACACAAGCCCAAGAACTCGCTGCTCCTGCTGCTGGTCTCGTGGCCGTACTACATGGTGATCGTCGAGCGACGCTGTTCCTGAGGACGCGTCCTTATCGTCGTGACAACATTGGGTTCTCGTTTGCCCCGAACTCTTTCTGACCTGAGCCCTCTGATCCATCTAGATCTGACCGTGTGCCGCGTCCTGCCAAGCGCGCTGTCTGATGCAGGTGATTTATGTTTCATTATTCGCGCATCTCTCGCATGTTCTGCTCCTGCGTAGGAAGGATGATGTAGATCTTGTGTATACATTCGGAAATGGGATAAAGTCCCTTTTCTCGATTGCTGTTTTTTCGAGGCCCTCGAGGTTTCGGTCCCTGTGTTCTCGGTCGCGGCCCTCGCTCGTCCTTGTCTGGGTCCTGGTTCCCCGCCCCTCGCCCTCTTTCGGTCCCCTTCGGGCCCGCCGTCGCGCGTCGGCCACGCGCAGGAAATATTGTTCTGACGATAATCCGAAGATAAGAAATTACCCTGCGACGTACCCAACCCACGTGCATCAAGTGGCAAGAGAAGTAGGCCAACATTAGCAGGAACAACGATAATGTAGGCGATGTGAATTGCTGTGCAAACTACATGGGATGCGCACGCATTGCACGGCTCACAGGACGACGATCGAAAGAACGAGGATTAAAGCCCCAGGCTCGCGTATGACGTCACTCCGCTGGGCCACCCAGCAGCCCTCGAAAGTGGTGACAGTTTCGCAGATCGCAGCCCCCCAAGGATGGCGAGGTCTAATCTGAATCCGAATATGTCCCCACTCCGCTGGGCCCTCCAGCAGCCCTCGAAAGTGGCGACAGTTTCGCAGATCGCAGCCCTTCGGGGATGGCGAAGTCGAGCCTGAGTCTGCGTAGGACCCACTCCGCTGGCCCCCCAACAGCCATCGAAAGTGGCGACGGTTTCGCAAATCGCAGTCCCCCAGGAATGGCGAGGTCGAATCTGAGTGCCCCGCTCCGCTGCCCCCCCCAGCAGCCCTCGAAACTGGCGACAATTTCGCAAATCGCAGCCCCCCCCCCCAGCGATGGCGAGGTCTAATCTGAGGACCCCGCCCCCACAGCACGGCGCTAGCGAAGGCGCGGCCTGCTGTAAGGCCGCGGGACGTGCCAGCCGCGAAGCGGTCAGAAGCGGGCCCTCAGGAGACGATGATGATGGTGGCAGCGGTGCAGCACCCCCCCATTTTGCTGCTGCGCTGGCCGCGCGCTCCTCCCGCCGGCGCTAGTGGCGCCAGGCGGGCCCCTCCTTCCGCCACGCGAGGCGGGCCTCGCCGCGGTGCCTTTAGACACCAAGGCAAAGCCCAGGGTGGGCGGGCAAAAGAAGGCCCATTCGGGCCCTGGGAGGGCTTCGAGCCCCGAAGGCTTGAGCGGGAGAGAGGGAGAGAGAGGAGCAGGCAGAGGCAGGAGCAGGGAAAAGAGGAAACCCAAGCCGACTGGGGAGGGCGGGGTCCAACCGTTTAGGACAAACAACTAAGACCCCGCCCCCACAGTACGGCGCTAGCGAAAGCGCGGCCTGCTGTAAGGCCGCGGGACGTGCCAGCCGCGAAGCGGTCAGAAGCGGGCCCTCAGGAGACGATGATGATGGCGGCAGCGGTGCAGCACCCCCCCCATTTTGCTGCTGCGCTGGCCGCGCGCTCCTCCCGCCGGCGCTAGTGGCGCCAGGCGGGTCCCTCCTTCCGCCACGCGAAGCGGGCCTCGCCGCCTTTGTTCTAGCGATACTGGTGCTGCTGCCAGTGACCCTGCACACTGGCCGCCTGGCGGACTCTGCACGCCGGCGTGCTGCGTGGGCGCCCTGATGGGCGTCACCAAAATTAGGTGCCAGGCTCTGTGCAGCCGGCACCATCTATACTCCGAGTCGTGCACGGCCGGGCGCAGGCGCCAGCGTGCGCGCGGGGCCCAGCTGGCCCTCTTGTCTGCCGACTGCCGCCAGGCAACTGATGCCGGCGTGCGCGGCTGTCCTCCGTGAGGTTAGGCCTTGGGCTCGCGCCGGCGCACTGGTTGCCGGCGGAGCCTGACCTCGGGCCAAGGCCCGAAGATGCCATCGCTGGCGCTCGGCACAGGCCGGTGCTTGGCACCCCCGTCCGCGCCGCGGCCTCCAGATCTCCCGGCTCCCCGCCCCTCCACGAATGCTCGGGGCGGGCAGGGTCCGGCCCCTGACAGAGGGGGGTCCCCGGGCCGGCGCTGGGGTGCGGGCCTGCGCCTGTGCTCGAATTCTGGTGCTGCGGCTACGCTGGGCTGTCAGATTGCCAACTGCCGTGTCTTAAGCTGGCGTCAGTGTGCCCAGCACGACCATGCTTGACAAAGAGAGCCGGCGTACCAGGCAGGCTTCAGCATGGCCCTTGTCCGACGGCTGCAAAGGGGACCCACAATATTCCAAGCACTGGTGGGGCCCCCGACGGACAGGCCTGTGCGCGCATGCTCGCGCTGAGGTATTGACCAGTGCCGAAGGCACGGGTGGGTGTGCCCTGCGGGCGCGCGGCTGATCTGCCGGCGGCGCGGGTGGTCGAGTTACGGCACTCAAGCACGCACGGCGGTCAGGCCGGCGGCTTGGGCTGGGCGCACGCCAGGTGTGCAAGCACCGGCGGCCTCACGGGCTCTCACGCCTGGCGCCCTCGGCGCCGGCGGCAGCCCTGCTGGGGGCGCTGTCCTTCGCCGGGTTGGTCAGCGAGGAGGCGCCCCTGGCCATCTTGCCAGAGACGCCCTTCATCGGCTCGTGCGACTCCCACAGGTAGCCGTGGAACGCGCCCGACTGCCAGCGCCCGAACCGGCGCACCCGGGAGAGGTCCTCGGTCACGCGGTACATTGCGGTCGCCCCGCCGATCCCCAGGGAATGGCTGCCGATCTCCTCCCTAGAGAGGCCGGCGGCCAGCCCCGCGACCGTCAGGAAGTGCTGCGCCTCGGCCCTGCGAATCGGTGTACCTGACGCCCAGCGGAAAAGGGGCAGCCGTTCTTCGGTGCCCTTTATCCGCTGGGGATGGTGAGCCTGGAGCCGCTCCATCGCCGCGATCGGGCAGAGCGTCGTGCCGGCGCGGTAGTGGTTCCTCACCGTCCCGACGTTGAGCTGGTCCGTCTTGCTGCCCTTGATGTAGATCACCATCTCGTCGGCGTCCTGGAAGCTGGCCACTCGCTTCCCTTCCTTCTTGGGCTCTACGTCCTCCCCGTGCAGCACGCGCTCGAAGGACCACGAGCGCCCGTCCTGGAGGAGGTACTCTGAAGCCCTCAGGAGGAAGAAGAACGCTGTCACAATGGCCGCCCAGATGACCACCGCATCCTCCTCGGGGAGCTTGGCTTCTTGCTGGAGAAAGCCGCGGAGCCACTCGAGCATGGCCGGCGTGACGGGCTTCTTCCGCTTCGTCTCGGGTCCCTGCCAGCGTTTCAGCCCCGCCAGGGTGTTCCAAAGGCGACCTCTGTGGAGCAATGGGTCCGAGTAGCCAGCCACCAGGTGGGCGTAGCGCACTGCGAAGAGCTTCTGCTTGATGGTCCCCTCAGTCCTCCCAACGACCGCGCGAGGAGGACGGCGAAGTTGATGAGCGCCTCCTCATCGGCCAGGCGCTCCTCGCGATCGCGTCCTGGGAGCCAAGGGCTGAGCCCCTGCGCCTGGCGCACAGCTACCCAGAGCCGCCATCCTCCCTCGTAGCCCGCTCTCGTGCCTTCGCTGAGTTTCTGCAGCATGGCCTCCATCTTCTGCTGCGCGAACCAACTGGCGTAGTTGGCCCCGCCTGGCTCAGCACGGCCGGCGGGGGCGAGCACCTTCCCGGGGTAGTTGCTCTTCCGCGCTACGCCCAGCGCCTGTGGCTTCACCAGGTTGGTCGCCGGCATCTCCTTGGCACGTCGGGGGCTCTTCTTACGAGGGCTCTTCGAGCGGGTCACACTCTTGTCCAGCTTGACCTGCTCTGCGGCCGGAGCCTCGCGGGGTCCGATGAGCGTGTCCTCATCGATCGCCCTGAAGCGGACTGCTTGGGCACGCCGACGATTCTTGTGCATCTCATCAGTGAGCGCCCCTCCTGCCCTCGCCTCGTCCTCCGCCGCCAGCACTAGTGCGGGCTGATCTGGTGCCTGTGCCCAGGCGCGGAACCAGCGCTTGGTAGCATCCCACGCGGCCTGTTCCTCTGGATCATGGCATACTCCGGCGCGCTGCGTGCCGGTACTGTCAAGTGCCTCCGCCACCGCGGCCAGCACCGCCTCCGCGGTCCTCGGTGGGTCCACTCGTCGTTGGTCCCTCCCTGCACTCGCCAAACCTCCTGGGGCGTCAGGGCACGGACCGTGCCCCCGCCTCCCCCGGTGACTCGGAGGAGCGTCGCCCCGGGTCCTTGGGGTCCTGTCCCCGGCCAGCGGATGGTGCCCACAGGCCCCTCCTCACTGTAGATCAGGTGCTTCACTCCATCCCTCTTGAGGTGCCCGACTGGCTTGAGGAGGAGGGGGTCGCTGGTGGACTGGATGCGGGGGTCCCACGACACCTCGCCCTGCTGGTCGAGCCAGAGGTGGTCCTTTCCCTTGTCCAAGAGCGGCTTGACGCCGGCAGCTCGCGAGCAGGCCGGCGGCATGTTAATGCACGCCAGGCCCACCCCCGTTTTTCGACGCCCGCCCGTGAGCACCTGCCCGGTCCGCGTGGTGGCATCCCCGCGGCGCGTGCAGACCACCTCAAACTTCGAGACCACGTAGCCCAGCTGCTTGAATGCCTTCTCGAACCTGGTCGTATCCACCCCGGTCGGGGCGTCCACGATTACCACTTCAGGGCTCTCACTGGTCGCTGCAACGAGGAATGCCTCCATCTCTCTGCCCTTGGGGTCCAGAGACAGCGACGCCATGAGCCATCCTGCTTTCTGGTTCTCCTCGGGTTCTGAGCCACCGAAGCGCTTGAGGGCTTTCACGTACGGGTTGATGAGGCTTCCCACTTTTCTGCCCAACTTCCCGCGGAGCGGGAGAGGTCTCGGCAGCCCATGCCCCCGCTGGAGTGCTCGGTGTCGAAGGGCAGCCTCGGCCACGGGACCCGTCTCCCCTGGGAGTCTGAGAAGGCGCTCCTTGGCGTCCTCCAGGATCTGGCCCCAGGCTGCGGGGGGCTCGAGGCGCTTCCAGCCTGCAGTGGCCAGCGTGTCGTGAACCTTCTTGACCTCCTCGCGGGCAAGCCAATCGGCCACTTCGTTGTGGTAGGTCCTAACAAAGAAGGAGACGATGCGGCACCCGTGCATGGCTTCGATCCTCTCCACTAAGCGGATCAGGTGGCGTGCGAGGGTGTTATTGGGGCTTCTTTTGGTGAGCCACGCCTTCACATTCTGATTGTCTGTGACGTAGAACACCAGCTCGCCTTCCCACTTCGAACCCTGCTTCGTGGCCAGCGCGACCACCGCCAACAGCTCGACCACCGCGATGATCCAGTCCTCCTCGCTGCTCTCGCCCCCGACCGCTTGACTCAGGGCCTCGAGCAGGGGCCTGGCGTCCGCGGCCATGTACTCCGGCGTTGGCGTGGCTCCCCCTGCGGTTGCGCTCCCCCAGTCGATGGCGCCAATCGAGGAAGTGGTGGCATCGCCCCCGGTCCACCTCGTGGTGCGTGCTGTTCCCGGCAGCGCGAGGCGTTCGCGCACTGATAGCGCCTGCGTGAAGCTGGCCTGGAACGTCGTGCTCCAAGCCTCGGGGACGTCGAAAAGCATCCTCAGAAAGCCTACAGAAGCGTCCCACTCCTCCCAGGCGAGCTCGACCTCTTCGGGCGTACCCTTCGGCTCTGCCCAGCTCGTCCCGCTGCTCAGGAGCCGGTCCAGGGCAGGTAACTCGGGGCGGAGGGCAGGTTGTGCTGAAGCCCAGAACTGAGCACAGCCTCGCAGCTCTTGTGCGACCTTCAGGGGGGCCCGCCTTGATCCCCTGAGCTCCGGGAGGGCGAGCAAGTACTGGGCCTTGATGCACTTGGGCTCTGGAAGCCTAACCACCTTCGTGTCGAAATTCACTGGGAGGCCCCAGATCAGCTGCTCTGCGGCAAACTCCCCCTCGACGTCCAGCTTCTCCTCGTTGACCGCGTCTGGGCCCCAAACCCGCTTCATGGCCCCGTCGAGCTCCTCGGCCGAGAGCCAGGGTCGGAGGCCCGCCAGCGGTTCGTCGTCCATCAGCCACTTGGAGGCGTACTTGACAGTATCGTTGATCCTGGGCGCCGGCGGCTTCCTCCTCTCATGCTCGCTCTTGGCCGCCCAGGCGAACGCCATGTACTCGCCGGGGCTGCCGGCCCAGCCGAAGACCAGCACGCCGTGGATCAGGATAACTCGCCCTGGCACCCCGACCTCCTTGCCCGGGAGCGTCGTCCCGAACTCCGGAACTGCAGCTGGCTCCAGGTGGTGCCACTTGAAGCCCCTGGCCACGTCACGCTTCGCGACCACCTGTTGAACGCCTGGGTGCCTTGCCTCCCGCCAGAGGCTGAGCCGAGCAAGCCCCCTGTGGAGGGGCTGCTTAGCTGGTGGGTGCTGCTCCTTCGGGGAGAAGACGTTGGCCGCGCGCATGTCGTGGATCGGCCGGCCCTCCTTCGAGATGGTCCGATCCGGCAACAACTTGGGGGCCCTCCCGCTGGGCGACTCGACCAACGCCGAGGCGGTGAGCACATCCTCGACCTCGTCCGAGGCCCAGAGGACGACGCCGTAGCGGCTGTCCTTCCAGGCTTTCTCGAACATCTCCAGCGCGTGGTCCACCGCCGAGGAGTGTGACTTGGCCTGCGTGCGTGCCCGCTCCTCCGCGCGCCGCACAGGGACCCCCTCGGTGGCCATCGCCCGGAGGTAGGCAGCGTGATGCGGGTCCAAGGACTTCTGCACGTCTTCCTGGAGCACACCGCTCAACGGGTTCCCGTGGATCTCCTCCCGCGCGTGCTTCAGCAGCTCGGCAGCCCTCTCTATGCTGCCGGCGAGGCGGACGAGTGAGTTGCCCCGCTTCACTACTTCTGGCACCTTCTCGGGCTGGAAGATGGGGTGGTCCGCGCGCCACTTGACGTAGGCGCGCGCCTCCTCCTGCGCCTTCCCTCTGCTCGGGGCCGCCGGCGCCTCCTCCAATGGGGGCCCCCCGCAGCGACCTCCCCGCGGGGGAGACGGCCATGGCGGTGGCATCATCGGCGGCATGCCTGGCGGCCTGTAGATCTGACCTGGGAGGAGCGGGCGCCATCCCGGCGGCCTCAGCAACGGCTGGACTGTGTGGGCCGGGGGCACGAGTGGCCCTGCTGGCTCGTCCTGGCGAGGCCTGAGCTGCGAGGGGCACCCCTTGGAGGTGGCTCGCAGCTGGGCACCCAACGATCTTGGCCTGGGCCTGGGCGTGGGTGCCTCCTCGGGCGTTCCTGTGCTGCCGGCGTCTGCCCTCCCAGTAGGTGGGCCTCCGCTGGAGGTCGTCGACCTACCTGCGGCCCGCCTGGCTGCCTCCACGACCGTCTCTGCTGAGCGGCTTCGCCTCGTAGGTGCTGCCTTCTGGGGGATCGTGGTGGTGGGTCTGCCCTTCTGATGTCGGGTTGGGTCCGAGGGGGCCTCGAGGGCCTCTGGCGGCGGTGGTGCGCCCGGTGGGACCCCGCGCCCGCGGCGGGGGCAGGGCCTCCGCTGCCGCTCGCCCCAGGGGAGCTCTGAAAGGGCCCCTCCCTACTCTGCCTGGCCGCTTCTGCTTGCCCAGGCCAGAGGCTCAGAGGATCTGGGTCCTCTGGGATGGGTGGGGCTGGTCCCGCCTTTGTCCTCGCGTACGGCTTCTCCACTGCCTCGCTCCCCGAGCTCTCGACGGAGTCCGCGTCGTCGCTCGGAAGTTCTTCCTCCGCCTTCTCGTGCACGATCCTCTGGCGCTTCTTCGCGGGGATGTCGCCCAGCTCCCCTGCTTTCACCATCTTGCGGGTCAGCCTTTCAAGGATGTCGACGTACTCGCTCGCGATCTCGCCCTGCTCCTCGTAGGGGGTACCGGTCCAGCTCCGCGGCAGATCCTCAAACATGGAGCTGATGCCCTCGATCAGGAGTTCGCGGGCTTTCCTTCTCCGATCTGGCCCTGTGGGATCGCTGGCCGGGACCCCGAGCAGGTTGTTCAGGATGCACTCCGCTTCGTGGCACTTGTTCTCCCCGTCCAGGATGGCCGAAGGCAGGGGGGTCTCGTCCTCCCAGGCTGGGTCGAGCGGGGTAGCCGCGCTCCGCCCGCTGGGGGGCTCCGAGCTGGCCCGGCGGGGATGCCCGGCTTGCGCCTGCTCCGCCTCGCGCTTGCCGGCATCCCTCGCAAGACGGGCCCGGCGGCGTTCCTTTGCCTCTGCCAACTGTATCTGCAGCTCCTTGATGCGCTTCTCCTCCTCCTCCAGGACACCCACCTCTGCGGCTTTGGCGGCTTCGAGCTTCCTCCTTATGCTCTCCAGCTTCATGCTGTCGGCTGAGCTGCCGCCGCTGCTGGACCCCCCGGCGGGGGCCTCGCGGCTCTGCCTCTGGAGGGCCTGGGCAGCGGCCAGCTGGAAACGCTTTCCTCCCGAGTGTGGTGGGGGAGTCCGCCTATTCCAGGCGACGCCAAGCTCCGGGCTGCCAAAGCCCTGGGAGCTGGCTCGGTCGGCGATCCTCAGCGTGACGCTGCGGTGGGAAGCGGGGGTGGCCTCATTGTGGTGCCACGGCGCCTCCTCGCGCTCCTCGTCCATAGCCTTCTTGATCCAGCGTGGTGCCCAGGTCGCCCAGTTCCCGATCTCTTCTCGCCCGATCCAAAGGATGAGGCGCTCCCCGGGTTCGACTCGATCTTCGTCTTCCAGATGTGGTCCTTCTGCTCCTGCGGCGCCCCCTTCGTCGGTGCAGGCGAACAAGCGAAGCTCCTCGGGGCTAAGAACGTCGTCGCGCAGCCACCTGCAGGTCATAAGGACGCTCTGGAGCTCGTGCGTGTACATGGGGGCCCCGGGGATTGGTATCCATCGGTCCCCTCGCTGCGGGAGAAGCACCTTGACCGGCTCGTCAGCTTGCTGCTCGGCCTGCCTGGACTTCTTGACCCTCCTGGGTGGTTCCTTCTCCTCCTCTTACTCCTCCTCTTCTCCTTCGTCTCCCCCAGGTTCGTCGCCTCCACCGTCTCCTCCAGGGCCTGGTGGCGGTGCTCCTCGGTCGGGGTCTCTCTTCCTCGCTTTGTTGCGCTTCCACCCTCCCCTCTTCTTGCCCCTGTTCGCGCACTGCCATCCCTTGGGCCCTGCCGGATGGTCTTCCTCCGCCTCTTTCTCCATGACTGGCACGTCGCGCCAGGTAAGCCTTGTCGCCGGCCTCCGCCGCCATCTTGTCCCCGGCCCTCGTCGTGACGATGGGCTCGAGCTTCTCCAAGAGCTTCGCAGGGGGGGTCCCCGCCCCCGCGGCCTTGGCGACCTCGGCCCAGGCAGCGCACAGCTTCGTCGGGCACTGGCCGGCGCAGCGCGTGCGTCGAAGTCCACGTTGACCGACCTGGAAGCCGAAGGTGCTCAACTCCTCCCGAAGGGCCTTGGCCAGAGGGGGGGCCCCGCTGGGGATGCGTCCTCCACCTTGCAGGTGTGAGGGGGGCCGGTGTGAGATCTTGGCCACAAAATTGTTGGCCTGGTCGCGCCCGTAGTACAGGGCCATGGTGCCCTCCGGGAGGTCCTCGAAGGCCTTCCCGGTGCGTGGCTCGACACGGCTCCAGTGGAAGTTCTCGGGCCCCAGCTTGCCAACGAGGTCGTTCAGAGGGCGCAGCAGCTCGGGTCCGAGCTGCGGGGTCTCCATGGCTTTGGCGTCCACGGCGAGACCTTGGGCATGCACGCCCGCGAGGGCCAGCCGATTGGTCAGGCTCAGGATGTCCTTCTGCTCAGACGGACTGAGCGTGGGCCCGGAGGAGTTGTAGTAGTCGATCTGGGCGTCAGGTCGTAGGGGAGAGGCCCTTCCAGGGCAACGTGCTCGTGCTGATTGGTGCAGCGCCTCGCCAGAGAGAGCGCCCAGGGGTAGAGACCCTTCGAGACCATCCAGAACGTCAGCTTGCGGTGCCGCTTCGCGGGCTCCTCTGGGGGCCCTAGTCCCCACTCGCACATGGCGACAGATATGATTATTGCCCCTGTGCGCTTCTGCAGCTGCTTGATCCTGGCCCGGTCCCAAATCTTCGGGTAGCGCCCGTCGCTGGCCGTGTTCTCGAGCATCCACTCCCGATCGTTGGCGTCGAGGCGCTCGCAGAGGTCGGCGGCGAAGTCTGTCATGATGTTGCTCTCGATCTCCGCCTGGGCGGCCCCGTCGCCGCCTGGGTGCTCGAACGTGCGCGTCCCGCCGCTCTTGAGGCACCAAGCCGAATGGGTCGTACATGGTGGAGCCAGCGGGTAGACATTCGCCTCATCGGGCCCCGGTGCGGCTCCAGCGTCGAGAAGGAGCCGTTCTCGCACGTGGGGGTCGAGGATGTTGTGCTCATCCTGCGGCCCGGCCTGGGCCAAGGGATCCTGGAAGTACTCGACGGACGGGGCTGTCTGGAGCCCAGCGTCTCGCATCGCTTTTGTCCAGTTCCCAGTGCCTGCGAAGATCTCGCGGGCGCGGATGCCCCACGCGAAGGCTGGCCTGCGCAGGAGGGGTGCGAGGCCGGAGAAGTCCTCCTCCTCGAGCTCCTGGTTCCCGACGGCGCCTTCACGTGTTGGGAGCTGAGCCTGTTGCATACGCTTGCAGTGCATGCAGGGAGGCGGCCGGCTGGGTATCACGGGCCCCGCAACCTCCTCCGACTCCAGGTACATCTCCCAGCCCACCGTAAGCAGCTCGCGGACGGGCTTCCCAGCGAGTGTCCAGGTCTTGAGGATCTCCCCAAAGGCCCGGCCCCGCCTGTTGGGTCCCTGGCTGCCGATGGCCGGCGGCCGGAGCACCCTCATGCGGCCCCGGTGGATCATGACATGGACCTCCCTCTCGCTGGTCTGCGTCGGCAGGACGGAGTCGATCTCGAGCTGGTTCCAGTGGTTGATCCTCCAGACCCTGACGGTGGTCGTGTTGAGGGCACTCAGTGGGAAGACCGCGATACACATGAAGTCCTTGTCGTGGTGCGGGTGCTGGACGTCGTGGCAGCGCATCCTGAGCTCGGCTTCACGCGGTGAGACGAAGGGAGGTGCATCCCCCAGCGCGGCGGAGGCAGTAGTAGCACCATCCCACAAATCTCGGCGGAGCTGAGCAGCCAGGGCCTTGACGGCCGGCGCGTCAGGCTCCTTGTCTTCCCAAAGCAGGGCGGCTGCGATGTGGAGAACCAGACACTGCCTGAGCTCTGCGTCCCCCTCCTTGAGGCCGAGTCGGGTGCGCATCTCTTCATCAGGTTGGAGCTCGTCCTGGAAGTCGAGGTAGTCCCATTCCTGGTCCTGCACCGTGCGCTTCCCGCGGCCCACCCCAGCATCTTCGTCCCAGGCGGCACCTCCGATGCTGAGGTCCTGCGTGCTGCTCCTCCCCGCCTTCGACCCTATTTTGTCGAGGGCTCGTCCTGCTTCCTCGGCGAGGGTCGGCCCCCCGTCGCGGGTGGCCTCCAACAGGATCTCCTCCAGGCTCAAGGAGCTGCCCTCTGAGCTGGCGCGTGCGAGCCTGGCCAGGACGTGGGAGTGTAGGTAGTCACTGATGTCGCCCAGGGTCGCGAGGGTCCCGTCTTCTAAGATCTTCTCGATGATGTTCCATCTCTCGAGGGCGGCTGGGTGAGTCGTTTCGCCAGTACCCTCCACCGCGGGCGCGTGGGCGTGGGCGTCCAGTAACCAGTCCCCCTCAGGGCCCTGAACTGCCTGTCTGAGCTCCTCCTCGAGGGCGGTGGTCTGGATCTCGTCGAAGGCGGCAGGGGGGGCCAGACAGCCGGCGAGCCTCCCGCTCGGCTGCCTCCCGAAGCTGCCCCGGGGGCCTCTCCGGCGCTCCCGCCAGCCCTTTTGCTGTCCGCTTCGGCCTTGGCCTGGGCTCGGAGCTGAGCTACTCGCCCGTCGACCGAAGCGGGGTCGACCTTAGCTCCCGACTTCAGGCCGCCGCGCCTGATGAGCTGCGCCTGCACGGTCCAGTCGAGGCTGCCAAGCCCTTTGATGGCCTCGTGGGAGTGGGCGCAGGTCCCCGCCGCCTTGGGGCAGCCGGCCCAGGTGCAGGCATCCCAGCAAATGACCTTCCCGTTCTTGTCACGAGGGGCGCGCTTGACTGAGCGCCCGATCTCGCTGGAGGTCAGCGCCTTGCCCGCTGGGTAGGCCCGGGCGGCGGGCCGCTTCTTAGCAGCAGCCTTTCCTGTGCCTGGCCCTGCTCCTGCAGGGGCCTCTTGATCGGCCGAGGCATGTTCGTCGGCTTTCCCGGCCTTGGGGGTCCTCGAGGGGCCAGCATGGAGATTTTGGTGAAGGAACCTCTGCAGCCGCCAGGCCTGGCGTGGGACACATACCACCTGGTAGTACCCGTCCGGCGCATCGAGGTCGCATACGTTCGGGAATGTCAACCACGCACTTCCGGTCGGCCCCGTAGGAGCGAGGGCGATGGTTATGATATCCTCTCGGCGTGGGCTAGTGAGGCCCAGGATGCGACATACTTCCCTCCGCTTCTCCCGAAGCTGCTCGCACCAGGTGGCGGCGAGCTCTTCCCAAAGGCTGCGCGCGTAATCCGCGGGGAAGGCCACGTCGTCCTCCTCGTAGGCGAGGCGCAGGGTCTCCAGGGCCCGGCGCCTCTCTGGCTCGTGCATACGTCCATAGACCAATCCGAAAACGGTGATGGCGTTCTCGGCCTGCCTTACCCACTGGGAGAAGACGACTGGATGCCGGGGGCGCGGCTCGAGCTTGCACGTGGTGGGCATGGTGTAGGCGTCGAACACCTCCGCTTTGCAGTGGGGAAAGTCAGCCACTGAGATCGACCACTCGGCTAGATCCTTGTGGTCCCGCCCCCCCCAACAGAAGGCGGCAATGCCGTGCGCCATCCTGTTCGTCACCGTCGTTGGCCAGTTCACCGCCTGCATCACGTGCTTCGCGTGCTCGCAGGCGCGCTTGAGGCCATGGAACAGCCCCCGCCCGGTCAAAGTGCCGCAATTCTCCACGTCGAGGGTGTCGCAGCCCCGGGCCAGGTACACGTCCAGCTCTTCGGCACGCCCGATGGCACCGAGGGTGCCCCGCTGCGCCACCTTCTCCTCCTCGCCGGACCTGCGGAGGCTGTCCACCGCCTGCAGCAGCCGCATATTGTCCAGATGTTGCTGCTCTTGGCCGTTCTGGAGGACCTGTGCATAAGTGGCGAAGGCGGCCGAGGGTTCGCCTTCTCCAGCCCCCGCGGCATACCTGCGATCAGGCTGCCCGGGGGTTTTGACCAGTCCCCCATGCCCGTAGGCGCTCCGGTTGGTGAACATCTGCCCGAGGTTCGGGACGAGGCCGGGCATCAAGCCCGGAGGGGAAAGGCGCGTGGCTCCCGGCACACGCACGCCAGGCGGGGTGGCCGGCGGCGGTAGGGGGGGAGCACTCGCTGCTGCGTCCAGCCCAGGAGGGGCCACAGGTTGACTGGGCTCCTGGCTGGTGTCTGGTCTGCGCTCGGCGTCTAGCTGCAGGAGGCTGCTGGCGAGCGGCGGGTTCACACCCTCGTCTTTCTCGGCTCGAACGCGCTCCAGCGTTTTCTCCCACCTGTCAATGTGCGCCTGGTACTTGGCTCGCTCGTCGACTCCGCTGCTGCGCATGAGGCGCTGGGTGTACTTGATGAGATGCTCCAGGACTACGGTGATGTCTTCGTCGCACCCAGCCGCCACGCTCTGCAGCGCCGAGGCGTCGTCTGACCCCTCCTCATGGGCCGCGAGGTACAGCCCCAGCATGGCCTCTCCGGTGCTCTCCTCTTCGTGGGCCTTCCCTGAGGGGCTGCGGGAAGAGCGGCGGGGGGGCGAGGGGGCTCGGTCGCCTTCTTCGCCCAGGCCCCACCCGACGCCAAAGGGTGGCTTGGGAGAGCTGCTGCGGTCAAGCCTCGCCCAGTGCTTCTTGAGCTGCGCATCCATCTCGTCCGAGACGGGATGTGGCACGCCCTGGGCGTCGCCAGGAACACCCGCTGGGTGTCGGTGCACAAGCAGATCCCCACGGGCCCGAAGCTGAGCCCACTGAGGGCGGCTGATCCTCTTGGTCTTCCCGCCCACGGGGACCCCGTTCCAAGGGCGCAGCTTCTCCCACATGGCGTTGCTCACGACGGCGCCGTGCGCGCCGATCCCCATCTCCTCTGCTCCGAGAGGAGGGTGGTGCAGTAGCTCTTCGAGGTAGCCGGCGGGGAGCTTGCCCTGGTCGCTGGCGACAGGGGCATACTCGATCCCCGCGGTCTTGAGGGTGAAGCAGATGCTCTCTTGGCCCTCTGCAGGGCGGTCCTTGCAGCGCGGCTCCTCCGCGTCTACCACGGTCATGCTGCCGTCTCCAGTGAGCCCCCCTCCGGGTCTGGACCTTCCCAAGAATACGACCCACTGCGGGCCGGCGGCCCAATGCACCCGCGCCCGTAGTACAAGGTGGTCACCCTGCTCGGCCTCCTCGTCTGGGGCAGGGCTGGCATCCCGCGGAAGAGGTACTTTCGGAGAGGGCGACGCTTCGAACCGGACACCAGCGGGCGGGCCCCGTGGTGAGGCTGGTGCGTCGCGAGGGGATAGTCCTGAGGCTGCATGCCCGCGATGGCTCTCGGGTCCTCGAACTCCGTCTGCAGGGGGAGCTGCGGCGGCTGGGGCGCTCTGCTCGCGCGCCCGCGGGCTGCGACTGCGGACTGCCCGGCGCCCCAGGCCCAGGCTCGAGAGGATCCCGCGGCCCTGAACCGCTGCAGCTGCCTGCGCCGCTCTGCTTGCTTCCCCACCCAGGTGAAGAAGGCAAAGGGGCACGCCCTCCGCGTTGCCGACCGCCTGGCGGTAACAAGTCACTTGCGAGCACTTGTCACGATACCGAGAGGCCCGGTAGACCTGCGAATGATGAGCGCAGAGGTGGGCGAAAGAGTTCCGCCCATCACTGGGTGGCGGGAGGTCCGACGCCTGCCCGTCCTCGAGGAGCAGGGTGGTCGGCTCGGCGTCCGCGGCGCCGCGGCAACCGTCTGGGGCCAGGGGGCGGGCACCACCGCGAAGTACGATGCCTACCCGAACTGCCTCGCATGGTTTGTCCTCGGCCTCCACCTCCGACTCGGATTCCTGATCAAGGACTTCTGCGATGCTCCCTGCAACGCCTGGCTCCGCAGCGCCTGTCTTGCGACGGCGGCGTCGCCGGCAGCAAAAAGAGCAACCGCAGGATAGGATGCAGTAGATGAACACAATGATCTTCCAGGTGCCTCTCCCCGGATCGGCGAAGGTCCGCCAGAGCATGAAGATGCCGCGGCAGGAGGTGAACTTGGCGTGGGAGCCGATGTCCACGATAGCCTCAGAATCCAGCGCGGCGTACTCTTTGCAATGGACTTCCCCAGGTTGATCTCGGCAGACCATGTTGCGGCACAGGTGGATGGAGCGGCCCTCGAGCGTCTCCAACTTCTGGCGGAGTGCGCGTGAGCTAGCACCTTTCACGCTCAGGCAGTCTATCCAAAGGCCCCTCCGGTCGATCCGCTTGGGTTCCGCGAGGTCGATCTTCAGCCGGGCGACGTGGTCGTCGATCTTGACCAGCACGTCGTTGGGTCGCCTCCCAGCCCCACGACCCTTCACCCTCTTGCTGTAATACTCGGTGGTCGTAGCTGGCCCGGTCTCTGGCCCCATCCAGTGGATCTGGGCAGGGGCAGGCGGAGCCGGCGGCAGGTACCTTTCGGCAGCTGCATCGCCAGGCTCTCGCCAGCGGCACTTGAAGCACCGCGCCAGTAGACCAATTAGCCAGAGGGCAGCTGCGCAGGGGGCCAGCAGAGCACGACAGATATGGGCAAGAAAGGCAAGCACCGCCAGGAAAGCCAAGAAGATGAACGTCCACGCCACGGCAGGCCATGCGGCCCCAAAGACCGTCAGTCCCAGCTTCTCGAGGGCGTAGAAGAACCAGCCGCCGCCCTTGGTCAGCCAGCCCGTCTCGGCATGGGTGGAGAAGGCGCTCCCGAGGCTGTCCAGCTTCTCGTAGGCAACCCCGCCCATGCCACTCAGGCGCCAGGCCCACGTGCCTTCGCGCAGGGGCCTCCACCCCAGCGCCCAGACACCCCAGCCGCCCACCCAGGACTCCTCGCCACGCGGGTCGTCGGTGGGGTGGCTGCCGTTGTCGACTCCTCCGGCGGCATGGACGGGGGGCGGGGGCGGCGCTCCCGGCGGCCCGCTGTCGGGCGACGCCTGGGGGCTGCCTGCGGCCCCGCCTTCCTCCTCGTGCTCGTCGATCTCCAGGCCGTACTCGGAGTCATCGTAGTACGGCACGGTGTACCCGAACGGGACCTCGCGGGCCACTGCCGGGCGGCCCCATCCGGCACGGGCAACAACGGTGCTGAGCGGCCAGCGCCAGTCGTAGGCGGTCGCGCCAGTGGCCAGCGCGATGAGTCCGCGTGCAGAGCCTGCCAGCGCCGGGCGCCGGGCGGCCATGGCACGCACGCTTCCGGGCGCCCGAGGGCGCCCAGACCTCCTGAGGTCGGCTCCAGGGCTTTGAGCCCCGAAGGCTTGAGCGGGAGAGAGGGAGAGAGAGGAGCAGGCAGAGGCAGGAGCATGGAAAAGAGGAAACCCAAGCCGACTGGGGAGGGCGGGGTCCAACCGCTTAGGACAAACAACTAATCCCCGTGGGGGCTCACTCCGCTGGTCACCCCAGCAGCCCTCGAAAGTGGCGACAATTTCGCAGATCGCAGCCCCCGAGAGATGGCGAGGTCTAATCTGAATCCCCGTGGGGCCTCACTCCGCTGGGCCCCCCAGCAGCCCTCGAAACTGGCGACGGTTTCACATCACAGATCGCAGCCCCCCAGGGATGGCGAGATCTAATCTGAGTCTCCGTGGTGCCTCACTCCGCTGGGCCCCCCAGAAGCCCTCGAAACTGGCGACAGTTTCACAGATCGCAGCCCCCCCAGAGATGGCGAGGTCTAATCGGAGTCCCCGTCCCCGTGGTGCCTCACTCCGCTGGACCCACCAGTCCTCGAAAGTGGCGACAGTTTCACAGATCGCAGCCCCCACAGATGGCGAGGTCTAATCTGAATCCCCGTGGTGCCTCACTCCGCTGGACCCACCAGCAGCCCTCGAAAGTGGCGACGGTTTCACAGATCGCAGCCCCCGAGAGATGGCGAGGTCTAATCTGAGTCCGCGTGGTGCCTCACTCCGCTGGACCCACCAGCAGCCCTCGAAAGTGGCGACAGTTTCACAGATCGCAGCCACCCCCAGAGATGGCGAGGTCTAATCTGAGTCCCCGTGGTGCCTCACTCCGCTGGACCCACCAGCAGCCCTCGAAAGTGGCGACAGTTTCAGAGATCGCAGCCCCCCCAGGGATGGCGAGGTCTAATCTGAATCCCCGTGGTGCCTCACTCCGCTGGACCCACCAGCAGCCCTCGAAAGTGGCGACGGTTTCACAGATCGCAGCCGCCCACAGATGGCGAGGTCTAATCTGAATCCCCGTGGTGCCTTACTCCGCTGGACCCACCAGCAGCCCTCGAAAGTGGCGACAGTTTCAGAGATCGCAGCCCCCCCAGAGATGGCGAGGTCTAATCTGAATCCCCGTGGTGCCTCACTCCGCTGGACCCACCAGCAGCCCTCAAAAGTGGCGACAGTTTCACATCACAGATCGCAGCCCCCCAGCCCCCAGGGATGGCGAGGTCTAATCTGAATCCCCGTGGTGCCTCACTCCGCTGGACCCACCAGCAGCCCTCGAAAGTGGCGACAGTTTCAGAGATCGCAGCCACCCCAGAGATGGCGAGGCCTAATCTGAGTCCCCGTGGTGCCTCACTCCGCTGGACTCACCAGCAGCCCTCGAAAGAGGCGGCAGTTTCACAGACCGCAGCCCCCACAAATGGCGAGGTCTAATCTGAATCCCCGTGGTGCCTCGCTCCGCTGGACCCACCAGCAGCCCTCGAAAGTGGCGACAGTTTCACACATCGCAGCCCCCCCAGGGATGGCGAGGTCTAATCTGGGTCTGAGTATGTCCCCACTCCGCTGGGCCCCCCAGCAGCCCTCGAAAGTGGCGACAGTTTCGCAGATCGCAGCCCCGCACAGGGATGACCAGGCAGGAGGCAAACTGACACGCGGCGACGAGCAAGGTGAGATGCAGGGGGGAAGAGGAAAGGAGGAACGAGGCGGGAAGGAGGAGGAGAATGAGGAGACGCGACCGCACTGCTCTATTCAAAACGAGAACCAACGCAGGAGGGTTGGGAAAAATCATGTAGAAATGCCGAAACGCAAAACACACAGAAAATTAGCCTGGCGAAGGACCCAACCATATGCAGTTGTGAGTACCGCAATTGTGAATATCTTCTCCGGTGGCGCTCCTTATGGGGCCACGAAACGTATAAGGGGTGCGCCGAATTGCGTGGCGGGGTAAACAACATGAACGAAGACGATCGGTCCAATTACGAAAGATTCAGCACGGGTGAGTCTGAGCGCGAGTGAGTCTGAATGTGAATGAGTCTGCGCGCGAGTGAGTATATTTGCATGAATGTGAGAATGGCCACGCCTGGTGTGTACATAAATATATACTAGAACCATCGCGCGCGCTTCGCGTGCGCTCAAGTTCTGCCTAGGGTCATGGTCATCGTCATCATTGTCATCCTCATCCCCGTCATCTTCATCGCCATCGTCATGGTCACGGTCACCTTCACCATCGCCATCACAACTTTCATTTTACCACCATTATCATCAGCATCGTGATCACCATCACCATCATCGTCATCGTACTTTTCAGCATCATCATCCGCATCATCAACATCTTGTTGGTCGTCGTCGGCGTCGTCGTCGGCACAGTGATCGTCATCATCAGCGTCACAGTCGTCATCATCCCTGGTCCACTGCAGTCCCCTTCCCCTCCTCTTCTTTCTGGTCTCCCTCTTCCCACCATCTTATAGTCATCCATTTCCTCGTCGGCGTCTCCCTGAACGGGATCCCTGTTCCTTCACCTCCTCCTCCTCCTCCTCCTCCTCGTCCTCCTCCTCTCCTCCTCCTCCTCCTCCTCCTCCTCCTCCTCCTCCTCCTCCTCCTTCCTCCTCCTCCTCCTCCTCCTCCTCCTCCTCCTCCTCCTCCTCCTCCTCCTCCTCCTCCTCCTCCTCCTCCTGCTCCTCCTCTTCCTCCTTGTCCTCCTCCTCCTCCTTGTCCTCCTCCTCCTCCTCTCTTTTCTCAGCGCACCCAATACACGGGTGCGTACTGGAACGCGTGCCGGGAGCCTTTCGAGAAGCATTGTTGTAGTCTCTTGAGCCTCTCCGGGCCTTCCTTTGGAGTCCTTTCGGGCCTTTGTTGGCCCGTCTGAGGGCCCATTTCGGCCGTTCCGGGTCCCTCGTGGCTCGTCGTGGGGAGCTCAGCCCGTCTTGGGGCCATCCTGGGCCCCTCTCCGACCATGTAGGAATCCTCTGGTGGCCCCCTCGGGCTTCCTGGGGGCTCTCTTGGGCCGTCTTGTAGCTCTCCTGTGCCGCTCGACGCTCTCTTCAGCCCATCTTGGAACCCTCTTTGGGGTCTCTGGGGCCGTTTGGGGCAGTTTGGTAACTTCGTGGGCCGTCGCGACCGCTGGCAGAACTGAAAAGCTAAGCTCGCATGAGTACACGTTTTTCCATAGAAACTGCTTGACTTTTCCCTTTAGGGGGCCTTCTCAGCGGCCTCTTGGACAATCGTGGGGAGGGGTCCTTTTGTGCCTTTTGTGGCCCGTCTTGGAGCCCATTTCGGCTGTCCCAAGCCCCTCTTGGCATGTCATGGGTAGCTGAGCGTTCTTGGGGCCCTCATGGAGCCCTCTCCGACCATGTAGGGATCCTCCTGTGGCGGCCTCGGGCCCCACTCTCTCGGGCTATTTTGGAGCTCTCTTGTGCTGCTCGACGCTCTCTTGGGGGCCTCGTGGACCGTGTGGCCCGATTTGGGGAGGCTTTGGGGCCGACGTGGCAGCCGATGGAACCTAAGAAGCGAATGTTCTAGAAATGTACGCTCTCCCACTGGAAATGTTAATTTTTTGCACACGGGAGCCTTCTCAGCGGCCTCCTGGACCGTCTTTTGGGAGTCATGGGAGGCCTTTTTGTGATGGGCGCTCTGGGCAGCATTTGAGCGCGGGGAGAAGTCGCGCGAGCGTCGTGGCCCCTATTGGCTATCTTCTTGCTTGTCTCTAATGCTGCGGGACGGCTATTCACGGCTGAGGCGGATCCCCACCCTGCGCGCCCGCGAGCGCGTTCTCGTCGCAGGTGAATGGGATTTGTCTCACGCGTGGCCGTCCCGCTGGCGGGATGCGTTTTTCGCGCGCGTTCGCTTGGCCGCTCCGCCGCCTCTTTCTCCCGTCGCAGGTTCCCCCCCCCCCCCCCCCCTCCTCCCGCGCGCGCGTCGCTTGACCGCTCCGCCGCCTCTCTCTCCCGTCGCAGGTTCCCCCCCCCCCCCTCCTCCCGCGCGCGCGTTCGCTTGGCCGCTCCGCCGCCTCTCTCTCCCGTCGCAGGTTCCTCCCCTCGCCCCTCCTCCCGCGCGCGCGTTCGCTTGGCCGCTCCGCCGCCTCTCTCTCCCGTTGCAGGTTCCTCCCCTCCCCTCCTCCCCCACAGGTCCGCGCGTCTACTTCGTGGAGAGCACCTACGTCCCTCGTCGGTTTTGCGGCTCGAAGGTCAGGACACACATGAGTACGGGTCATCCTGGGCCGAATGCCGACCCAGTGCGCAGTATGCCTGCGGATGCCGTATGCCGGCCACTTGTCCCCTGCGCTGTACTGCAAGTGCGCGCCGTATGCTGGTCCCTTGTGCGCAGTATGCCTGCGGATGCCGTACGCCGGCAATCATTCCTCTGTGCAGTATGCCTGCAGCGAATGCCGAATGCCGGCCCTGTACGCAGTATGCCTGCGATTGCTGCCTGTCAGCCCCTCTCCGCAGCATGCCTGCGCGCGCGGCTGCGCGCCTGCAAGTGGGCGCCGGATGCCGGCCATTAAGCGCAGTATGCCTGCGAGTGCCGCATGCCGGCCCCCCCCCATAGCGCAGCATGCCTGCGTGCGTTGCAGTATGCCTGCAAGTGTGTGCCGTATGCCGGCCCTTGTACGCAGTACGCCTGCGGTTGCCGTATGCCGGCCCAGTGCGCAGTATGCCTGCGGATGCTGCCTGTCAGCCCCGGTGCGCAGTATGCCTGCGGCGTGCGTTTGCCTGCCCTCTTGCGCTGGATGCCTGCGGGTTATGTCAGGTGCAACCGCCAGCGCGCGATAAGGACGCCGAGGGGGATACGTGCACGGCGCTTTCCGACGCGCGCGCAGCATCCATGGTGCTGGCTCGCTCAGACATCGTTGAGTTCCTTGGCGATCTGCCTGCTGGCGCATTCGGCACCGACAAAAATGCCATTAGGGCGCGCGCGCGCGTCTCCGTGCGTCTACCACGGGCATGAGCCCACTCGCAGCGGCGCGCAAGGCCGATTGGGTCCTCTTCGTCGCAGCGGCCAACGCGGCGGAGGGGGGCGCATCGCCAGCTCCCGAGCTGGTGCTGTGCACCACGGTCGCGCGCCTGATGGCCGAAGCGATCGGGGCGGTCCGCCCGATTGATTACTCGGATGCGGCCATGCGCGATATGTTGATTGCGGCCCTGAAGCCAGGCGCGAAGCCGTTTGCGGGCGATTCTTCCGCGGAGTGGCGCGATTTCGCGATTAAGCCGTGCCACATCAATATGGCGCTGCGGACACAGTCGCGAGCGATGGAAGCCTTCGGGCGGAAGGCCCCCGCCCCGTTGGTGCGCGAGGACGCGGGCCGCCGCACGGCGTGCCGCCAGGAGGGTCAGCAATCGGCCCCGGCGGAGGCGGCCGCCAAGCCCGCGGAGGAGACGACGCGGATTGCGGCGGCAATGGAAGAATACGTGAAGGCCAGCAAGGAATTGCTCGAAGAAAAGCGGGAGAAGCCGCTGGCGTTTGCCATGGAGGCGCGCCGCGTTTTCGCATGCGCGGGCGGCATTGTTCGGGGATACGCGCCTCGGCAGGACCGTGTGCGCGAGGTCTGGCTCGGCAAGTTCCCCCGTGAGGGATTGCCGACCGAGGAGTCGATGCGCAAATTCGCGGCCGCGGGCCGGACGGCCCAGTCCCATGGCCGCTCATACATTGGGAGCGCCGAGGGCGAGAGCCTGCAGGCTCCCTGCTCGGCGGCACGTGCAATGACAAGCTTCCGTTTCGCCGATTGCTCCGCGCGCAGGACCACTGCAAGCCCCAATGGGCGCGAATGCCGAAGCTGGACTCGGTACCAGCGGGGGCGGGCTCGTGGCGCGATCGCGCGTCGGCCGTCACCGCGGCGAACCGCGCGGGTGCGGCCCTGGACCGAATGGATTTTCTCGGTTATGCGCACTTCCAGGTCGCGCGCGACACAGCGCAGCGCGCGCGCCCACGCGCGCCCCGTGGCGCGAGGCCCACGTAATGGAGTGGGGGCTTCGCTGCATCCTGTCCAAAGTGTTTGATCCCGTCGTGCTTTTGGGATACATGTACCAGCTCGCGCGCGTGGGCGAGGAGCGCGGGGGCGTCAAGGCGCGTCCGCGGAGCGGCGGGCCCGATGCCCAGGGAGCCGCGCGCGGGAGCCCGCGCCGCGTCCAGGTTTCCTACACGTACGATTTGCTTCTCCGCCAGAAAGTGGCGAAAGACCTGGAACACGGCGACAAGGATGCAGCGGCCTCGTTCACTGCGTTGTCGTGGGACATTCTGCGCGCCGCCAAGGAGCGCAGCGCCCTTGAGTGGCCGCCGCCCTGGCATCGTGCATCGCGCTGCGCGCTGTAGGAGAGAGTCCAGCAGTCGGACCGCCAGGCGGCGTTCGCCAAGGGCGGGGGCAAGAAATGCGGCAACGACCGGCGCGACCAGGCGCGAGCCCGCGCGCGCGCGCCCCGCGAGCGCGAGCACGCGTCGCGGCGCGCGAGGCGGCGAAGCCACGGACCCTGGCGAGCCCTGTCCTCCGCCAGCGCTCGCGCAGCCCCCGCCGCGACACCTTCAGCAAGAAGGGGAGCGGAAAGGCCGGCAAGGGAGGGGCTCCCAAGGACGCGGGGAGCTCGTGGCACAAGCCTGAGCGAAAGGAGTCCTGGCGGTGGTGAAGCCAGGGCGCCGGCGCTGTGCATGCTAATTATTCGCCCGCCCGAGGCGCGCTCCGCACGCGCGCGCGCGCCCCCCCGCGGGGACGCCGCACCAGCCAGTGATGCAGACGACGGGGCCTCCCCATTGCACCCTGCCGACAGCGGCGAGGGCGCAGCGTGGCGCGGGCCGTCGCCCGAGGGGCAGGAGGCGCCGCCAGTGCGCCGCGCGCGAGACCGCCCCGCCCGCGGCGAGCGCAGCGCAGGACGCGGATGTTGATTCCGACGACGGCGCCGAAGGCGGGGGCGGCGACCTTTGCCCCCAGCAAATCCACGATGCCGGCTGCGCATTTGAAGAGGCCCTTGCCCGCCACTCTACGGGGGCGGAGCCGCGAAGCGCGCGCGCGCAGATCAAAGCCGCCGTGGATGCGTTGCTCGACGACGAAGACAAGAGGGCGGGCATGAGCCCTCTTTGCCACGCCGCCTGGGCGGCACACTTGCTGCGAGTCCGCGAGATAGCGCCGCTTGCGGGACTGAGCGCGATGCGGCGGTGGCGGCGAGCCAGACGAGCGACGCACTCTTGCAAGAGAGGCGCGAGGCGGCGTTGCAATTTTGGCGAGAGCGCAAACGTGTGACGGCTTCAGAATGGAAGGCGCCGCCCGGCACGCCGCTACCGCGAAGCACCGGCGGAGAGCGCGGTCGGGCGAGGCACGCTATGCGAAGTTACCATGGCATGTGCGCTCCGTCCTTGGGCCTGACAAGAACTTGTTGCTTTTGGCCGAAATGATGCAAGCTGCAGGGGTGACCAGCGACGCAGCGCGCGCGCGCGACAGCGGGGCGCGGCTCCGTGCTTGAGGCGTCCGACGAGAATTTGACGCGTGACTTGGAGCGGGGCTTCCCGCTAGTGGGGGTCCTGCCGCGCTCGGGCATGAACGCGCCCGTGACCCCCAAGGGAGCCGAATGCCCATCCGAGTTGCGCAGCCGAGCGGACACTTTGAACGCCGCCACCCTCGAGCGCGTGTCTCGGGATCTGGGGACCGACGCGGAAGTCACCCAGATTTTGCATGATAAAGCATACGAAGAGGCGCGCGCCGCGCAAGCCAGCGGGGACAGTCGCCCATGCTGCGACGTCCGCGAGCGTGCAGGTGGCCGCGGGCCAGGCAGCGTGGGTCCGGTTGTCCGACCTGCCACGCGGGGCGGTGTTAAACCCGCGATTCCCTGTAGACGAGGGATGGCGCTGGAAGTTGGAAGAATGGATACGCAAGGAATGGCGCATTCGCCGCGGCATGCACCGTCCCCTCCCCTGGGCGCCGCGCCGGGAGCCAACGCGTCCAGGTACGCGCGATCGACGATTTCACTGCCACGGGCGTTAATGACTGCGCCGCCGCAGCCGAGAGGTGCAGGCGGGCCCTTTCCCCCCCCCCCCGCCCCTCGCGCGCGCTGTCCGCTCTCCCGTGTCGCCGCGACCGCGCGCAGGGTGGATTCTCTCGATGCTCTGGTCGAGCTGGCGCGGATCGCGGCCGCGGCCGGCACGCCGGTGCTGAGCAAAGAAGATTTCATCGGTGCTTACAAAACGTTGCCCGTGCGAGGCGCCGACCTCCCGTTGGCCCATTCGGTATGGGCCAAGGGAGCCCGCGAGGGCTACTGTCTGCAACTCTTGAGCTGCCCCTTCGGCGCCGTGGGCAGCGGATACGCTTGGGACCGCGTTGGGGCGGCGCTCCAGGCGCGAGGCGCGAGCGCCGCGGCGGCACGGCGAGCGCCCCGCGAGCGCGGCAGGCCATCCTTGCCAAGCTGTTCTCGCTCGCTTCGGGCCGATTCGTGGACGATCTGTTCCGGGCCGACGCGGACAGGGGGCCCGGCACGGGCGGCCCCCGCGATGCCGCAGAGGTCCTGAGGGCGGTCGTCGAAGACCTTTTGGGCTGGCGCCTGGACGCCGGCAAACGCGTTGTTGCCGAGCCGAGGGCCACTGTGCTCGGCGTCGACGCGGAAGTGCGCGGATCGGGCGATGAGCTCTCGTTAGTATTCGCGATCGGTGGCGACAAGCGCCACAAATGGATCCAAGAGATCGAGTGGGTGCTGGAGGCAGGGAGAATGTCGCCGGCGGCGGCATCAAAACTTGCCGGCAGACTCGGATGGGGCTCCTCTGCGGTGTTCGGCAGAGGCACGCCCAAGCTCCCGCGCGCGAGCGACGCGCGCGCGCGAGAGCGACGGCAGGTGCCCGGGTATACCTCGCCCCGCTGTTCTGGCACGCGCAGCAGCGGGGATGGAGGTTGAAGTCGCGGCTCCGCGGGGCATTGGAATGGTGGCTGCGCTTCCTCCGGAGCGCGCCGGAACGAGCGGTGCCCCTGCGGGTGACCCCGGAGCGGCCACGCTACCTCGTCTATTCCGACGCGACGGGCGGCGGCAGGCGACATACGCGCGCGCCTGTTTGGAACGGCGCCCGCATTGCCCGGCCCGCCCCGCCTCCGCAGGCTCGCGTGGGTCATCATTGGGCCCAGCGGTAAGCGCTATGCAGCGGCTGATGTGCCTTCGTCGATCAAGCGGTGGACGAAGCACCGCAAGACGCAGGCGGGGGCGCCCCGGCCACGCGTAGCCTGGCGGACAGCCCGCCGTGTTGCGAAAGGTCGCGGCATGGGAACTCGTCGCGGCCGTTTGCGCCTTGCATCATTTGCTCGCGACGCTGCGCGATGCGGAAATCGTGTTGTTTGTCGATTCGAAGGCGCGGCCGGGCGCGGGTCGCCGAGCTGCCCGTGCGATGCTCCGCTGACCGCGCCAGGCCGCGCTCGGGGTGCTCCTACGCGGGACCTCGCGCCAGGCAGATTATAACGCGCTCGTGGCAGATATTTGGTTCGCAGCAGCGACCGCGCGGTGCCTCCTGAGCGCGTGGCATGTGCCATCCGCGCTCAACGTGGCAGACGCCCCTACGCGGCCCGCCACGAAGGCGGCCGCGATTGCGGCCATGCACCGCGAGGGCTTCACCCGAGTGGCGTGGCCATGGCCCCGCGCGGCGCCCTGGCATTCGCGCGGGCATGCATAGCAAGTAGCACAGGGCAATTTGTAGGGGGCGCAAAGGCTTGCGCGGCGAGCGCGTGACGACCAGGCCCGCCGCGAGAGGGGGCCCGCGGGCGCCATGCTTGCGTGCTTGTCACACGCGTCGCGGTGGACGCCCGAAAATGATTCGCATCCGGTAGGCGCGGAAGCTCTGCAGTGTCTGACATCCATGCTCGCAGCCGAAGGAGCGGCGTATCCCCCCGACCTGTCCGGATTCACGGCGAAGGAGGCGAGGGAAGTGTTCCCGTGCCTCCGGGAGTGGTCAGAGTGCTTCACCGTGACGCTTATTACTCACGCGCGTAAGCTGACCCACGAAAAGGCAAAGCGGCCCCGGGAGGACGATGCAGCGGCATCGCTCTCCCAGGTCGAGCGCGCGCGCGCAACTCCGCCCCATCCGGCGGAGCAAGCAAGGCCGGCCGCCGCCCGCTGACCCGTGGGCGCGAAGGCGGCGGAAACGTTACTCGAGAAAGCGGCCAAGTGCCCGGCACCGGCACCGGGCTTGCGCGCGAAACGCCGGCCCGGCGGGGGTTTGACGCCTCAAGAAGCCCTCGCGTTGCTCTCAGCGGCAAGGCAGGCACGGCAGGCACCACCGCGCGGCGCCACCGTCCTCGTGCACCGCGCGCGGCGCGGAGGTACCAGCGCCGCCGACGCTGGCAGAGGCAATCCGCCAGCTGACGAAACTCCAGGCTCCGCCCGCGATATTCATAAGCGAAGGCGGCATTCCGCGGGAGGTGCGCGCGAGGCAGGACATCGGCGTGCGGCGGGTGCCAGGAACACCTCGTCGGCGCGCCGAGGAATTGCGGGTGTCAGGAGCAGGACTGGAGTGCATGCGCCGCATCCAGATGGCCGCGCTGTGGCGAGAATTCCACGCGTGGAAGCTCTCGGCATACCCGTATGCCTCGGCGGTGGAGTTGTACGGCCAGGCGTGCGATGCGGCAGGCGTCCCGCCCTGGCCGCCGTGCGCCATCGCGCGGGACATGATGGTGGCGCTCTGTCGCCGCCCGGGGACCCTGTCGAACTATTTGCAGGGCATTCGCTCAGTCCTGCATCTGCTCCGCGCAGACACAGGGTCTTTGGCGGACACGCGGACCCTGGTATTCGGTGCCCGAAAGGTACGGCCGCCGCGCGCGTCGGCCGCGAGCCCATGATATCGGCGGCAGGCGGAACCGCCTGGTGCGCAAAGATTTCGCGCGCGCGCCACGGCCGAAAACGTGCGCGCGATGTCGGATTGGCTGCGCGAGGCGCGGCCGCGCGCTCTTCGAACTAAGCGGCCTGCCGTGCGTGCCGGCCCGCGGGCCTGGCGTTTGGCAGATCGGACGCGGCGATATGGCCGACGCTTTCGTCATATGCTGGCAGTTCTGCTTGCGCTTCGGCTCCGAAGTAGTGGGGCTGAATGCGCCTGGGCATAGTGCCGTCTCGCTCCACGTAGACGAAGGAAAGCACCAGGTGCAGGTGCAATTCCGCCAGCGGAAGGGGAGAGTGGCTCCCGACCCGGCGGGCCGAGCGCGCGCGCGCGGCGGGGCGCGCCCCGGGCTCCCCGCATCGCGAGGTCTGGAGGGCATGCGTATGCCAGCTCCAGGGCAAACGATTGTGTGCGGTCTGCATCATTCGGCATTCGCTCCGGCCCGGCGAGCAGCTCCTGCCGGGCGTCTCTCACGTGGACGGGCTGGCTTGCGTCAAGCTCGCCGCTGCCCACCTCGGGCTCCATAAGGCATTGGAGTGGGGGACGCATTGCTTCAGGCGCGGCCGGGCCGACCAGGCATGGGCCCCCCTTGCCGTCCCCTGCCTACCCAGGGCCCGCGCGCAGTTCGTGTCTCTCGCACGCAGGCACTCCGCACCAGGGGGCCAGCAGCGCTGTTCCTCGAAGGGGGTTGGAGATCTGTGGCCGCGTTCGGGCACCCCATTCCGACAGGGGGCACGGCCGCGCTGCCTGGGTCGCGAGGGCGCGGCGCTTGGCGGCGCACAGGTACCCGGCCGCAAAGACGCGAGCCATGGTGCTGGCGGCAGAAGCCGAGATCGCGCACTCCGATTCCGACGAGGCGCCGCCCTGCAGGCATCGGGGTCGGGGCTCCGCGGCGGCGCGTGGCGCGCAGGACGCGCCGATCGCCGCGGAAGCGGTGCAGGGGCCGCCCAGGCCGTGAGTCAAGCAGACCAGGCATCTGCGGTCTGCTTAGAGCGCGCTTGGGCGTCGTTCCGCCGAGCATGCATCGGGAGGCGTCGGCGAGGTTGCTCGGCTCCGCGACGCCGACTCGCGCTCACCCCACCGCCTGGCCTGGGCCTGCGCCAGTCGACGGTTGTGCCCTGCGTTAGCGCGGGCCCAGCCTCGACGCGACTTCTCATGGGCGCTCTGGGCAGCATTTGAGCGCGGGGAGAAGTCGCGCGAGCGTCGTGGCCCCTATTGGCTATCTTCTTGCTTGTCTCTAATGCTGCGGGACGGCTATTCACGGCTGAGGCGGATCCCCACCCTGCGCGCCCGCGAGCGCGTTCTCGTCGCAGGTGAATGGGATTTGTCTCACGCGTGGCCGTCCCGCTGGCGGGATGCGTTTTTCCCCACCCGCCCGACCCTGCTGCGCGAGCGCACTGGCGTCGCAGTGGCTGCTAGTTGTGTCGAGGCTGGGCTGACCCAGCGCCCCAGCGCCAGGCTTGGGGGAGGCGTCGGCGAGGTTGCTCGGCTCCGCGACGCCGACTCGCGCTCACCCCACCGCCTGGCCTGGGCCTGCGCCAGTCGACGGTTGTGCCCTGCGTTAGCGCGGGCCCAGCCTCGACGCGACTTCTCGACCCTCTGGGAGCCCAACTCGGCCGTTCCGGGCCCCCCTTCGCCCGTCATGGGGACCTGAGCCCGTCTTGGAGCCGGGGGGCCCTCTCCGACCATGTAGGGATCCTCCGGTGGCACCCCCAGGGTTCCTGTTGCTCTCTTGGGCCGTGTTGGAGCTCTCTTGTGCTGCTTGAAGCTCTCAGACCGTCTGGGGGCCCTGTTGGGGGCCTCTTGGGCCGTCTGGAGCTCATTTTGGAAGCCTCTGGGGCCGTCGCGGCCGCTGGTAGGACTGAAAAGCAAAGATCCAAGACATATGCGTTCTCCCATCGGAAATGTTTGATTTTTGCCAGTGGGGGGCCTTCTCGGCGGCCTCTTGGACCGTCTTGAATGTGAATGCCTTTGTGGCCGTCTAGGAGCAGTCTTGGGGAGCTTCTTGGGGGTCTCTTGGGGCGTCCTGGGGGCCTCCTGGGGGCCTCTCGGGGCCTCCTGGGACCTCTTGGGGCCGAGGGACCGAAAAGTCCGTTCGGATCCCGCGTCTGGGCCTTTTCTTGGAGCCGTCTTGGGGGCCTCTAGGGCCGCCATGGGGGCCTCTTGGATCGTCTTGGGGTTGTCTTGGACCGTTTGGGGGCCGTCTTGGGGCGGTCTTGGGGGCCTCTTGGGCGGTCTTGGAGCGCCTGGTCGCCGAACAAGCGAGAATCCAAGAAACCTTCAAAAACCATTGAAAATCAATGAATGTTGCCTCTTGGGGCCCTCTTGGGACGCCTCTTAGACGCTTTGGGCGCGTTTTGGAGGCCACTTAAGCCGTCTTGGGACCATCGTGGGCGTCTTGGAGCGATCTTTGGGCGTTTCGGGGCCCTCTTGGACCATCTTGGGCACCTCCTGGGCCCGTCTCCAAGCTGTCCTGGTCCGTGTTGGGGCCGTCTGGGAGCCCCTGGGGACGGCCAGGGGAGGGAACCGCGCATATACAAGGTGGTCGCTGCCCGGGGCCCGAGATCTCCCATATGGGAAAAGCTGGAAAACACAAGGTGTTTCACCAGGGTAATCTCTGGGAAAAGCTGGAAAAGCTGGAAAAGCTGGAAAACACAAGGTTTTTCACCAGGGTAGTCTCCGGGAAAAGCTGGAAAAGCGGGAAAGATGGAAATCACAAGGTTTTTCACCAGGGTAGTCTCTGGGAAAAACTGGAAAAGCTGGAAAAGCTGGAAAACACAAGGTTTTTCACCATAGTCTCTGGGAAAAGCTGGAAAAGCTGGATAAGCTGGAACACATAAGGTTTTTCACGAACGTAATCTTTCGGAAAAGCTGGAAAAGCTCAAACACAATCACAGAGAGCGTGAAAGACAAACAGTCGAAGACAGCAGCAGACAATCACAGAGAGCGCGAGAGACAAACGCAAAGAGAGAACAACAAAACGAGCGAGAGGGATAGAGCGAGAGAGAAGGAGAGAGGGAGAGAGCGAACACGGAAGACGGAGATGTATGATCACAGGGGGGGCGACCATATATATTTATATATATGCATATACATATACATATACATACACGAATGTGAATGTGAATGTGGATGGTTCACGTATACCTGCCCCTAAGTACTCGTGACGCTGAACGTGGCCGCCGCAGGAAGCTCCCCCTGGGACCCCGACGGCAGCGCCCGCACGCCGCGACGCCCATGTCGGCACGCTCCCCACGAGGATCGCGCCCGCTTCCTTCCCGTTATTTTTCTCCCCCTTTGCCCGCGCACGTCCATGTCCAAGGCTGCGGGCGCGGCGCCGCGCGGAGTCCCCGAGACGCGCGCTGGTCGCCCCGGAGGGGTCCCGGCGACGCGCGCGGGTCGTCCGCTGCGCGGAGCAGAGAGAGCTAGCTGGCTGGCTGATAGCGGGCAAGGCTGTGGCCGCTGGGCAAAACGACGACGGGGGCGAGCGAGGCTCTGGGCAGAGCGCAACGCGGAATTCCCGCGACGCGCGCTGGTCGCCCCGAGAGGGCCCCAGCGACGCGCGCGGGTCGCCCGCGACGCGAGGCCAAACAGTCAGACCGTCGAGAGACGGCGAGGTTCGGACGGGCCGCTCCTCAGGTCAAGCCTCGCGGATAAACTCGGTGAAGCTCAGCTCCCTGGCGAGGGCCGCCACCTCCCTCCTGCGCCGTCGTGCGCGTGGCAAACTGCCCCAGTTGCTTCTGCAAGCCCTCCGGCGGTCCTGCCAGGAAGAACTCATGCAAACTGCGCCACTGGGACCTTAGGAGGAGCTCCCTCTGGGGCTACGAAACGTGAGAGGGGTGTACCAAAATGGTGCGGCGGGCGGCGGCGCCATGCGAGCTGCGCTAGTGATACCTTAAGTGAAACTCCCTGTGGGGCCACGAAACGTGTGACGGGTGTGCCAAAATGGGGCGGCGGCGCCATGCGAGCTGCGCCGCTGGGACCTTAGGAGGAGCTCCCTGCGGGGCCACGAATCGCGCGAGCGGCGTGCCAAAATGGGGCGGCGGCGCCAAGCGAGCCGCGCCACTGGGGCTTTTGGTGGGGCGCCCTGTGGAGCCACGGAACGCGTGAGAGGCGTGCCAAAGTGGGGCGGCGGCGCCACGCGAGCCGCGCCACTGGGGCTTTAGGTGGAGCTCCCTAAGGAGCCACGAAGCGCGTGAGGGGCGTGCCAAAGTGGGGCGGCGGCGCCACGCGAGCTGCGCCGCTGGGGCCTTAGGCGGAGCCCCCATATGGGGCCACGAAACGTGCGCGGGGTGTGTCAAAATGGGGCGGCGGAGCCATGCGAGCTGCGCCTCTGGGGCCTTAGTTCGAGCCCCTACGGGGCCGCGAAACGCGAAACAAAAATGAAGCGTTGGCGCCATGCGAGCTGCGCCGCTGAGGCCTTAGGTGGAGCTCCCAACGGGGCCGCGAAACGTGCGACGGGTGTGCCAATATGGGGCGGCGGCGCCATGCGAGTTGCGCCGCTGGGACCTCGGGGGGAGCCCCCGATGGGCCACAAAACGCGTGGGGTGTGTGCCAAATTGGAGCGGCGGCGCCGCGCGAGCTGCGCCGCTGGGGCCTTAGGTGGAGCCCCCTGCGGGGCCGCGAAACGCGCGGCGGGCGTGCCAACATGGGGCGGCGGCGCAACACGAGCTGCGCCACTGGGGCCTTAGGTGGGGCCCCCAATGGGGCCACGAAGCGCCGAAACAGAGACGCAATGAAGGCAGGCGCAAGGACTCGGAGAAGGGAGGAGGGGGGAGGGGGGAGGAGGAGGAGGAGGAGGCGGGAGGGAGGGGGGGAGGGAGGGAGGGACGCGGGGCGCTGTCTCTTCAAAACGAAGACCCAACACCACAGGACGGTCGGGAAAAAAACAACCGGCCAAATGTCGAAACTCAGAATTAAAATGAACGCCCACCGCTGAATAATTCACGCTCCTCTGCGTCTCCGTTTCGGCACCCTCCTGTGGCGCCCCAGGGCCGGCGACCGAAAGAACGGCTCGGGGTGCGGACCTGGTCGCAAGACAGTTCCCCACCCCCACTGGTCTCCCTCGCCCGCCCTCGGACGACTACCCTCGGCAATCGCATGGCTCCAAAGGCCCTGTGCAGAAGCAGCGGCGGCAGCGGCAGATGTCGGCCGAACCTCGAGCCTGGCCATGTCCCTGACAGCGCGCCTGAGATGCGCGCCCCAAGCGTCGCCGCCCATCGAACTGCCTCCGTCGCAAGGCGGCGCGAGCCGCGCCATAGGTGCGCACCCCCCTCCGCGCAGGCATGGGCGTCGACCCCAAATTCAGCAACTGCCCCCGAAGACTCGCGCGCCCAGCATCGACGTCGGCGGCCATCGCGCGCGTGAAAATCTTCTCGCAAATCGAATCCCTCGAGCTGAACGCGCCCCAGGGGGGCCCGTGGACCCTCGGAATAGCCTGGCCGTTTGGCTTCGGCTAAAGTATCGACAGTCGACAATGGGCATGAAGTCCACGTGCACTTGAAACGGACCCTGCGCCAGCATCTGCACTGCGTAATTCCCCGCCCTTCCCAAACTGCGGCGGGCGACGCTTGCTGGAATTCGGCCGCGCGCAACCGAGGAGACGAGTACGTTGCCAGCCCTTTGATGGGATTGGCGTATGTTTGACCATGTTGATCGGTAGTTCCTTTTCATCTTCTTGAAACCTCTTGCTCAGGTTCACTCGACTTATGGGCGATGTACTTCTCCCCGCCAAGAGAATGCGTGGGCGTGCGTCCGCTGAGCTTAGGTTGGCCTTGAGACTTAAGGGAAAGATGGCGGCCGGCCGGCCGCGCGCGCGGCGGGGCGGGCGCCGTCTGTTCTGTCGCGCCAACACGCATGGCCACGTAAGTACCAGGGGTCACCAAAAACGACCCCCCCCGCGGCCAGTCTGGCGTGCTCCACGCGCGCAGATGGACGCACCTGTTTTAGGCCACCCCCCAAAGTGTCAATAAAAGCGTCGGCGGCAACGGCGCCCGGCAGTCTGGCCTCAGACAGGCTCGCCTCGCGCGCGACGCAAGCGCATCGCGCCCCTGCCTCGCGGCGGCCCAACCGCCCCAAACGGGCGCAGTCGAGCCTCCAAGTGATTGAACTCGAGGGGGGGCCTGACGACATCGTCGCTGGTCTCAGCCTCGTTCTCTTCTCGCCACCCTCACCAGCGGCCCGTCGAGCCCCGGCTGCCATTGTTTCAGCTATCCGAGCTCCACGTCCACGATGACCACCAGTCGCTGGCACTGCCCTGCCGCGGGGTGGAAGAACCCGCATTCTGTGGCTCCGCGGCATCACGGCCGCGCATGGTCTGACGCCACAGTGCACCCCACAAATCCTGAGCGGCAGGAGGGCGAAGTGTTGGCGTATATCCAGACGAGGCTGCACCCGAGCTTCGTGGAGGGTCTCATTGCGTCGGGCTCGTCGCACGGCGCCTCCGAGACTCTCGTTGGTCATCAGACGCACAGCTGCTGGTCCGCTTCGATCTTTTGCCAGTGCTCACATTTCCTGCCCCTTGCCCGCGCCGCCCTTGCCCGTTGCCGCTGCCTTCGGACGCCCCGCAGGCTGCGTGGAGCGAAGCCGTTTCGCCCCCTTGACAATGGATTCACGCCTGGGCGCGCCACCGACGCAGTCGGCTGGCGCACCCGCGAGCGCGGGCATAGCTTGGTCGGAGGGGGCTGCATGATCTCGGTCGGAGGCCAGTACTCTGCAATTTCCGCCTTCATAACAGCCTTAAGGCGATTGAGTGGCTGGATAGTGTTCGCTCCTGGAGCCGTTATACACCATGCGGACCAACCGCAACCGGGCTCTTCTCGATGACGGTCTTATGGGTTCGTGTAGTCTCAGTCGAAGGTGTTCAGTATAACGCACCCCCTGACAGCGCATGCCTCTGCTTCCATCACCCATCTGCTGAGGGAACCGCCGCATTCGGCCCTGTCGCTTGCGTCCTGAGCTGTTCGTTCTGGAATATGACCCATCTCCGGGCCAGCTTTCTCGTCTTCTTGAGCCTGTAGTGGTTCTGCGGTGAAGATAATGCATCTCGTGGGAACGTGAGCAACCGCGCGATGACCGCCATGATGTCGCTACGGCATGCGGTCTTGCCTCGAAGAACGTTCCCCCGGCGCTTGCGCGTCGCATACTCGGCGACGTCGAACCACCTCAGGCGCGCATTTCGCTGAATGCGATCAGCGCCTGTTCCTTTCCACCATTTGTGCCCAAGGTCACTGACATCGTCGAAACGCACCTTTCCCAGTCCAGAGTCCTCGTAGGCCGACCCCTTGTGGGTCTCTAGGCGCGCGAGGCCCCCCCCCATAATCCTCCCCAGGGGCCCCCAACCGGCAATCTGACCCCCCCCCCCTGCGGCGCGGGCGCGACCCCGGGCCCGACGCGCCGCGGGGGAGCGGGGGCTCCAAAATTTGCGGAAAAACAAAAAAAAACGCCCCCCAAACGGCCCCAAGGGGCCACGACTCGCCGACACATCGCTCCTGGGCGCCCACGACGGCCCCCAGGCGGCCTCCGAAGCCGCCAAGGCGCCCCCAAAGGCCCCCAAGATGCGCCCCAACCGGGTCCCACGAAATAAAAACATGCCCATTCCTTTCGATAGAAAATGTCATTTTTTCGCACGCTCCCCGATTCGACTTTCACAACGTCCACAACGGGCAAAGAAACCCTCAATATCGCTCCCAGACGGCCAAAAGGGGCCCTCAAGAAGGGTCGAAGAGAGTCCAACAACAGCCCAAGATAGCCCACGAGGGCCCCCAGACGGCTCCAAGACGGAATCCACGGGGCACCTCTTCGAGCTTTCGGCCCCGCGACGCCCCCGGCCTGCCCCGAGAACACCCTAAAACGTCCTGAGGGACCTCCGAGAAAACCTCAGAGGCCTCCAAGAAGCCCCCGGGAAGCCCCCAAGAAGCCCCCAAACTAACTGCAAGACGACCCCGTCAGGCCTCCCACGAGATCCCATCAACCATCCGTGTGGCCGCATACCCGCGACCCAAGCAGGGTGGCGGGATGCGCCGCGCGCCATTCGAGAACCACTCGCCTGGTTTTTTGGACCGACGCCCGCCGTCTATGGGCGCGGGTGTTCGCGCGCATTCCCCCATGCCTGCGCGACGAACACTTCGAAAGTCAGCCGCGAAGAACGCATTGACCACACAAAACCCCTCCACCATCTGACATTGCCCCCACCTCCAGAACGCTCCGAAAAGACCCCGCGAAGCACCCCTGATATCCTGACCCGCTACCAAGCCAGTGCGCACCGACGGCCGTGACTTACACGCCTCCAAACCAAATCGCCACTCCTCCTCCCCCCCCCTCCCCCGACCCCCCATAATCCCCCCCCCCCAGGGGGCCCGAGCCGGCAGTTTGACCCCCTCCCCGGGCCGAGCCCGACCCTGGACCGAACGCGCCGCGGGGGGGCGGAGGGCCCCGAAACTTGCCAGAAAAACACCAAAACGCCCCCCAGACGGCCCCAGGGGGCCACGGTTAGCCGAAATATCGCCCCTGGACGCCCACGACGGCCTCCAGGCGGCCTCCGAAGCCGCCAAGACGCCGCAAAAGGCCCCTAGGATGCGCCCCACGAATCCCAAAAGCAAAAACAAACCCATTCCCTTCAAAAGAAAAAAATCAGAGGGGATGGTTTTCACAACGTCCCAGACGGGCAAAGAAACCTTCAATATTGCCTCCAGACGGCCAAAGAGGCCCCCAAGAAACAAGGTCGAAGAGGGTCCAGCAACAGCCCACGAAGCCCCCGAGACAGCCCAAGAGGGCCCCCAGACGGCTCCAAGACGGAGTCCAGAGGGCACCTTTGTCGAGCTTTCGGCCCCACGACGCCCCCAGCCTGCCCCAAGAACAGCCCGGGAAGCCCCGGGGGGCCCCCGAGAGAACCCCAAAGGCCTCAAAGAAGCCACCAGGAAGCCCCCAAGAGGCCCAAAAACTTGGCCCAGGATGCCTCGAGGCGGCCGGATATGGCCTGCAGACAGGCGAAGATGCCACTAAAAGGTTGCAAAAGAGCATCAAGAGGTACGATAACAACAACGAAGCAACAAAAACTACGTCGGGCGCCGCGTCATGATTCGGACGAGTCTCGCGAAATGCAGTCCCGGAGGCGCAATAGTTTATATAGGGGTCGGCGGATGTGGCGTAAGCCTATAGAGTCGAGCTGCGTCTTGATTTGTTTGGCATCGACAATCGTGCTGCTGTAATGCACCGTCTTGCGACACGTGACGCAACTCGGCGTCCCGATCCGATTTCGGCAGACATTGCAACATAGATGATAGGAGCGCATAGCACGCCCTTCCTGTCTATGGTGACGAGCTCGTCGTTCTCGTCCACATCGGGCAGGCGACGAATCGCACAGTTATCTTTCAAAGTGTCGAGGCAGCCTGCGCCAGGCTGCGGCTGGACCAGCAGTGACACCCACGACACTTTGGCATGCTGTCTGCCCGAGACTGCGAGCCGCATGACCTGGTGGATATCGGCCCGCTTGGGGCGAATGGTAGTCGCCAGGGCGCCGTCGCGCAGTGTCCAGGCGCCCCGCTTTTCACAATGACGCGGCTGGAACGCACCTACAAACATGTTAGACAAGAGATACGGATCATTGAATCCGAACACAGCGGCATCCAAGTCCTGGCCAGTCACCGACCTCGCCCATCCCCCGGGTCGGAGCCACCGCGGCAACTCGCCGCCCACTTCGCCGTTCACGTCTTTCTTCATGCTCTCGACACTTGTCTGCGCCCAGAAAGAGCTCCACTCTCCGCCTTTCACTGCGGAATCATTGGTCGCTGGATATCGGGCGCCATGGATCGGAAGACAGGTCGTGGACTTGCTTTGGCGAAGTCCCTGGAAATCATTCTCTGGCGCGCCAAGAGGGCCGATCATAGATCGCTCAATGGAAGCGTCGCCCAGGGAAAGCACTATCGCTTCATGGGAAGCATGCGCTGCAGCCTCGCGCCGAACGTACATCAGTTTTGGGCCTACCACCCGAACTGAATGACCTTTGCAGGCGCGAAATATGAACGGCACTCTCGCCAGTGGCGGCAAGACTTTATCTTCCTCGGCAACGTCATCCACTTCCATTGGCGACTGTCCTATGCTGTCCTCCCAGTCACCGGGCTCGCTGGTCGGCCCAGCATCTTTGCCCGTCGTCTCCGCGCGGAGCACCTGGGCCGTGCGCGGAGGCAACTGCAGCAATAGCGCGCAGAAAGCGCGCCCGTGCCTTTTCGCACCCCTCGTCTTTCAGCATCTCGGCAATGGCGCGCGCCTCCATCCACCCCCTGAGCTCTGAGCGCGGGCCGCACTGTGCATGGCCAAATTGACGATGAGCGAGCCCAGTCGCCCGGCCTCTGCCACGTCCATTCCCGAGAAAAGCATAAGCGAGCGTTGCTCGTTACTCAGATCCATCGGGATGAGACGGAATTCTGGGGATGGAAGACGGCGGCGTTCAACCGCGCTGAAACGAGCACGTAGAAATCGTCGAGCTTCCGCAGCGTCATCCGCAGGCAACTGCCCGATCTACTCGAGCAGTGGGTTCGCAACCAATCCACGCACCCATGCCAAGGTTTTCTTCTCGTGGTCATTTCCCATCCTCCACGCTCCTCGAAGGTTTCCGGACTGGTGCCATGTAGCTCCTGTAGCTTCCGCGACAGCTCGATGGGGGTGACGCGAAATGCTTTATCATCCCCAGCATCGATGAGCGGAGCGCCGAAAATGTCCTTCTCGGAGTGCTCGAGTCCCTTGTGCGCCGCGTCTGCGCCCCGTTTCTTCCACTGCAGGTAATCTTCGAACGACATATGCGCGCTCTCGGGGGACGTCGGCACCCTGCCGAGGCAAAAGCACCCGGGCGAAAAAGCTGGAGGGAGCGCGTCGGACAGCACATCAAAAGGAATCAGATCAGGGGCGCGCCCACGGGGCATAACCTCCACCAGCGCAGATACTCCCATCTCCTCTGTTTCGCTCGACTCGACCTTCTCATCCGAACTCGCCGGACTCGCCCTCGCCCTCCCCCCCCCCCCTCGTGAATGCCCTGCATTGCAGCTAGCGCGCGAGCCCCTCCCTGTAGCGCGGGCGGAGGAGGATCATCTGCATCGGCGTTCGCGGCTGCCGCGTCGTTGTTCTCCTCAATCTCAGGAGGCGGGAGATCCAACGCCGCGGGGTCATCGCCCTGCCAGTCAATCCATCTTTCCGAGGGCCTGTGTTCGCAGCCCAAGTACCTGCCAGCCAAGAGTAGGTGAATCCACGCGAATTCCCCTGGGCGCGGTCTCGAAAGGATTTACTTTGAGGCCCAATCCTTTCGGCGGGTGGTAGGGCGGCGGCCAACCCGGCCAACTCAAAGTCGTCAACGTACACTATCCAAAAAAAGCAGGTAATAGCAACTGCGCAAGGAAGGGATCGGTTCATATTCCCCCAAAGTGCATTGTTCAATAGCTCCCAGCGTCTGGATGACCATGCAATGACAGTCGTAGAGGACATGCAGGGTCGCGCATACCTTCCCAACTCTTTGGCCACGCTTCCCTGGGCAATCTCACCCAAGTGGGTGTTCCTCCCAATCATGACGGAGAGTGCGCCTGACGTGCATCAGCCCGTTGCATATCATGACCTGGGAAGAATCCAATGGCATGCGCGGCCTTTTTCGCCTGCGCAGTAGCAGCTAACTCAGTAGCAGGGCAAGACGAGGGCCCTTGAGATAGTGCCACGTTCATGTCTTGATGGATGACGTCAGACCTATCGAAAACAACGCGCCCCTTGAACTTCCTGTCTTTGTTCCTCAGGTAGTTCCGCATTCTTCTCAACAAGGATGGAAGAGAGCCACCCCATTTGGAAAGTCTTAACCCCCCATCTGCCCGCGGACTTCACTCAGCTCCGTCACCTTGCTCTCGTCCCACGCGTTGATTTCCCGCGAACGATCCTATTCCTTTTTCAGAGCCGCGGCAGCCCCTTCGCTGTTTCCCGCCTCGGTCTTAGTCACCAGCCGAGACACGCAAGCAGCGCCGGGCGCGCCTGCAACCCGCTTCGATGGGGCAGCGAACGGGCTTGATTCTTCACGTCGATCAAACTTGTCCGCGAAAGGGTCGCAGCATGGTCGCGCCCCCGGATCCTTCTCTCGGCGTTGGAGACTGCGCACATCTCGCAGCCTCAAGGGCACGCGCGGAACGCATCGCCTCGCGGCGGCCGCCGCGCAGGTCGCGCCCGCGGCATTCCTTGCAGAGTCGGCGCCAGAGTCGGCGTCGAAAGTAAAGCCGCCACCAGTCGCTCTTTCACGATCATCTTCTTCCTTCTTTGCCCCCGTGGCGCCGCCGGCATAGCAGCGCAACTCAGCGGGCGATGAGTTCCTCGCCCGCGGCCGACATGACATACTTCACCGGAGCACGAGGAATGGCGATGCCGATCTCTTGAACCAAGTCAGCGTTCGGACCCGGGTCCTCGAGTCCGTGGAACCCTTTTCCCTCTGCCTTGAACTCGGCCGTCGCCTTTGCCCTCGCGGGGCCCCCCCATCTTCCACCGCCGCGCTGGATGAATGCTTGGATTCGTCGAATCTTCCTGCGTTCTCCCCAACCAAGCCTGTCCGCATTCGGGGTCTTCCGTCTCCGCGGTGTCTGGAGCCCAGTGCCGCGGGTCATAACAGAAGACTACGCGCATCTGCGCCCCCTTGGTCTCTCCCGTTAACGGTAGAGGCTTGATCGGCTCTTCGCGGGTCTCTCCGACCGCAACAACCTTGCGCTCGAAGTACTCGCCCGTCTGCAGTCTCTGGGTGGCGCGTGCCATGATATGCTCGAGCTTCGGTTCCCTCCTCTCCGGGGCTGCAAAAATGCGATTGCCCTGTAAGTATGGCCTCTCCTCCTGCTAGCGAGCCCCCCATTGCACTGGAAAAACGCACAGCTCTCCGCCCGGCGCTCGCAGGCAACGGCGGGACAGGAGGCGGGCGGGGGGCCCTCATCACCCGTCGGATCCCCCCCTGCTTCTTCCGCAGCTGCCTCTCCTGCATCTTGGTCATGAGCAGGAGGCGGGGGCATGTCAACCGCTGACTAGCTTCCAACTGACCCGTTTTTAACGACGCGGACCCCCCCGGCGACTGACCGCCGCCCTGGCGCTGCCCCCCCTTGCCTTCTGGGGCGTTCTCTCCGGGCAACAGATCCCCCAGGTCGACCGACTGCACCGTCGTAGACGCGATGTCGTAGGCCTCTCGCAACGGGAAGCGGACAGCTGCTTCCGGAGGCTCGTTGTCCGACAGCCGCCTCCGCGCCAATATCGGTCCAGATATGCTCCGATATCTCAACAGTGGGCCTGCGCGCAGCTTTCTTCATTCCTAACATTCAACCCGTTAAGTTGATCAAAAGGCACGCAGCAATGGTCGCCCCCCCCCTCCCCCCCCGCCCCCCCGCATGCTGCACGCAGCCCAAATGGATAACCAGTCTCGTCCAGGGACCTGTCTTCGGGTGCTCAACGCGGGGCTCAGGGGGCGGCGGGCACCTCACTTCAGAGCCGAAAGGCACCGAGGACCCGTCAAATGAAGTTCCGAAACTCCCTCCACGCTGACCCGCCCGCATCTCTCTCCTGCACGGGATAACAGAAGGAAAAATAAAGCACGGCATGCGCCCAGTGCGGGGCTGGAAGCCCCGCCGTCATGAGTAGGGTCCTCGCCCCGTCTTGGACAATGGCGTTCGCCCTCGCAGCGACTGAGTTATGCTTCTTATTCGCGGGCTGCGTGGAGTCATGAGAAATCGCGGGCTCACTCCATGGGGCGCACTTTAAGAGACTTGCAAGCCTTCTTCACTTCAGGGGCCGCTTCCGCGCAAATGGACTCTAGCTTCTTCGCGGGCGCCCTTAGTTATCGCAAGAAAATCAACCACATGCTCTGTCGACTTGTCGCGAGTGCTCTGGCTGGCCAGAAAGCGGGCGCATCGGTCGCGCAGCGTCACGCACGCGGTTTCCCCGTGGAGTCCCCTCGAGAGCTGATCAGCCGCGAACCAGTGGTCCATGGTTCACAATCCCCCGCGCTGTTTCGGCTCCGAATACGGTCGCATCTGATTGTGATCCTTATTAATAGCATGCCGTTGTTGCGTCCTCAACATCTTTGCCACCTGGCACGTTGAACAGAACGGATTCTTCGGCATCTGGGCAAGCAGGTGTCGGCGTGAAACTGCCTCGCGTTGAAGACGTTCATACTTGGACGTCCCCTCCTGTCCTGCGCCCCGATTGGGTCGTCGCCAGGGTCATCGACTACCTCCGCGGCCCCTGGGCCCTCGGGCGCTGCTCCTGGCGCTGGGGCCACCGTCGCGCGACATGGCGTGGCCCTGCCCGCGCCCTGGCCCGCCTTCGCGTCTTCGCCGCCAACGAAGCCGGCGCCCTTACTTGTCCATCCCAGCTTTGCCGCCGCGTAGGGCTCGTAGTAAGAGTAGGTGAATCTATCAGACTGCCCCGCTAATGCGTCGTCCGTGGCCAGAAGACTTAAGGCGCCGTCCAGTTGGATATTCAGCTTGCCATTGCACATAAAAATATGATGCCATCACCTTCCGCGAGCGCAACTCAAGGGGCGCGCGGCGCCTGAGTGCCTGGAGCGGGGGGGGGCGCCACGGTCGCCCAGACTGAACCGCCTCGTCTACTTGGCCCAGGGCCCTCTGCCGTTCATGGTCAGATAGGGGATCGCGCCCTCCGCTGAGAGACCCAACCTTCTTCCCCGCGGCAGCAGTGGGTAGAGCGCCCTGCCGGTCGCCCGGTCTCCGGCGTGAAAAACGCCTCCATCTCTCCTTTACTCAGTTTGTCGCTTGCGACCGCAACTGCCCCGAGGGCCTTCGACTGACCGCCCGCAGCGTTCAGGGCGATGGGGGCGGCCAGCGGAGAGATCCTGTCGACCATACCTGCGCAGAGATCAGGTTCGAGCCGCACCCCGTATCGACGATAAACCTTATCGACCCAAGGCGAACGGCATTCGACTTCTTCCCCCTTGTGGCGCTTCGTCTCTTCCTAGCGGTCACAGCGGCGACAAAGTCGCCGTCGCGCCCGCTGCCGGCATCACTGAGCTCTGCTGCTCCCAGCCAGCCCACATGTGCCAGACTTCTTGTTCCAGTGCCACAGCGTCATCGAATGCATGCTAAACTTGGACCTTCACCCTTCGGTCGCGCTTCGCAGCCCGCTGAGGGTCAAACTCAAAAGGCCCCCCTCTTGCACTCGGCACCGACCGGGGTATTTTTCCCTTGATCGGAGCGCCCAAGTAGCTGGCTGCGGCGCGCCAGGGCCCATGCGAACCCTGCGCTGTTCACTGGCGGGGGCGCGCTTTCGCCCAGGCAATCGCGGCGTCAAAACGCTTCATCGGCTTCCCGTTCCTCGACAGTTCAAGAGCTCGCTTTGGAAGCGACGCGACCCCGCCTTCCAGGAGGCACCTCAGCAATTTCACATGCAGGGAGCCCTTCTCCCCGCTCTGCGTCTTCGCCAATGCTGCTGCGCAAACTTGCTCGCATCCAGGCGCGCAGCCCTCCGCGCTCAACTTGCGCTCGCCTGACGGCGGCGTTTGGAATGTTGATCCAACGCAGAAAAACGCGGGATCCGCGATCAAAGGCGCTCCCATTCTCGCGGCGAGGCGGCATTGAGCTGCCGCGGCCCCGCCCAGGCCGACGTCGGCGACGTCGCCACCGCGCGCTGGCCTGTCTCGTCGCGGGCGCCCGGGGGCGTTGCCCATGCCCCAGCAGCCCTTGCCAAACTGACGCGTCTGCCCGGCCGGGCGTCTTCAGCGCCGTCGTTTCTTCTTCGCATTTCCCTTGCCCTTCGCCTTATCCTTGTCACTCCCCAGAGCAGGCGCTGCGTTATTCTTCCGTTTCTGCGCTGCGGCGGACATATGTTCTTTGCTGCGCGCGTAGGGAAGTGATTTTCCGACCTTGACCACGCGCGCCTCGCACTTATCGCGAGCAAACTTTGCTGGAGTGGCCCGGCGACTGTCGCGAGGGCACTTCTCTGCAGACAAGGGGCAAGTCCCGCGGCTAAATGCATGGTGCAAGCCGTTCTTCTTGGAGTCGACGCCGGAGGTGCGACTCTGCGACCGGTGAGTATAGCGCGCCGAAGCGCTTTGCAGAGTTCACCACTTTCCCGGCGCACCCCCAAGGTGCTAGATTTCGCTGCCCCCCGCCCTATGCCCGACAATCGGGCTTAATGATCTTCACCTTGACCCCACGATTAAATTCACACATCGAGTACAAAGGTATCCCCTATATGATATAGAAATGTTGAAGCATTGCACGCGCCCGCTGTGAACTCTGAACAAATATCATAGCATCTCTCCTTCCTATAGCATCCCTCGCCCATCGTCGTTCTTTATTCCACCCCCGCCCTCCTCCGTATAAAATCTTCTCTGCGGTTCCTCGTCCAATATTTCTTCCCTATCCAATCCCCCTTTCTCCTCCTCGCCCCTCCTCTTTCGATTCCTCATCGGGGCTCTCTCCAGGATCCTTTGTCTGCCGCCTACGCCCTGACGCGAGAGCGGCAAGTTGTCTTCCTTTCGCGCCGCGCCGCCTCGGGGCCCTCGCAGCCCACCGAGGCCCTGCCTGGACTTGCGCCGCGCACACTTGGGAAAACAGGGCGAAGGGGGAGGAGGAGGACAAGGAGTGCAAGGAGGAGAAGGGGGAGCAGCAGCAGCAACCTCACGAGCAAACGAACGGAGCAATATGACAAGTACTAGCGGCATCAAGGAGCCAGGAAGGGGACGCGCAGAAACAGCGGGAGGAGCAACAGCAGGAGGAAACAAGCAAGAGGACAGAGATGGAGGCGGAGGGAAGGAGCGGCAAGTAGCGCACCTGGCAGCGCAACCAGCACTCACCGTCCGTCGACGCGATATCCCTACGACAATGTGAACGACAACGCCTTGCCAGTCACGACTTCGTCTTCGTCGAGCGCTCAAGCTTCAGACCGGACAAACCATCGCACGGGGCGTGCTCGCTGATTATCTCGACGCCGCCCGCGTCTGCAGGGCCCGAGCCGGCGCGAGCGATCGGCGTCAGCAGCGGCACTTTGTAAACGAACTCCTCCTGCACTGCCAGCTTGAAGCTCTCCTCCGAGATGGCTGCAACCGCGAGCGGGATATCCGCCTCCTCGCAGGCCAGGCGGTGGCTCGGCACGTGCAAGAACTCGGTCGCGGCGGTCTGCTGCTCCTCCTTCGGGGCACCCCTCTCCTTGGGCAGTGGAGCCTCGCGGTCATTCCAAGCATTCCACAGCAGCAGCAGACGCCATGCCAGACAGATCCAGCCTTCATTTCGTTCGCCTGCTCGACCCTCCTCGCCCTCGTCGCCGCCCTCTTCCATCGCGCCCATTTATTTTATCATGCTCCTCCGCCTCCATCAGCTTCGCCCCGCCTCCTCCGCCCCCTCCCTCTACTCTTCCCTCCATTTCCTCCCCGTTGTTTCTCTTACTTCTCCGTCCTTCCTGTTCCCCCCCCCCCTTTCCAGGTGGATCTCTCTGGCTCCGCGGCTACAGCTGTCGCGGGATAGACCCAACCTGCCTTGCGCGCGAGCCAAGCAGCGCGTAAGTCTGACTTCTCAGCGTTTTCGCAGGGCGCCCCGTCCAAGTAGAGCCTCGGCGCGCCCGCCGCGTCGGACTCCAGCGGCAGGGGCAAGTCGCGCTTCACGAAGCAAGCGCTCTCGCTCGTGAAGACCTTGCCCCAGTAATGCATATCCATGTTGCCCATCGGCCCCAGGCGCGTGAGGAACACCGCCCTTTTCTTATTATCCTTGATATGGCCCAAGGCCGCCTTGGCGTCTCTCAGCTCCTGGGTATTATTCTCCAAGCTCTTCGCAGTCGCCTCGGCCTCCTCGTCATCCGCCGCGTCGCAGATCTTCATGCGCCCGCAGCTCTCATGAGCGCCCTTGTCGAGGTACTCGCGCTTCGCCCGCAAGGGCGCAGCTTTCTGTGCAGCTGCCACGAGGTTCCTCTTGTCATGCTCGCTGAGGCCGTCGCCACCTGGATCCATCAGCTCGCCCTCGCGCACTTTGTCAAACTTGCTCGACGCGGTGGTGCACTCGCGCTCCGACGGCGCACTCTGCAACTGAGCTACCTGCATTTGCCGAGGTGCGCTCTGTGGTTGCTGTTTTTCTCCTTGCGCTTGGATTGCGACCTTCTTGACCCCTGACTCCGATCTTTCCACAAATTGGCCCAGTGCGTAGAACCCTCCACCCGCGTCAGTCAGCTTCTCCGATCGCGCCGCCTTCCAGCTGATCTTACCCCTAGCCGCAGGGGCACCCTCGCAGGCGCTCTGCCTCTTCTCTAGGGGGACGAGGGTGTCCTGAGTCAGACTCGGCAAAGCACGATGCTGCAACGCCTTCGCGACGACTACCTTGGCTTCCTGGAACGACTTCGCGTTGCTGATGGCCCTAGGTTAGCACGCATATGCACCGCGCCTGCGCCCCCCCCTCTTTCGGCCATCGGGAGTTTTACAAGCCAATAGAAAACGTACGAAAAAGGCCAGAGGGAAGACAAAACATGCAATCAGGCCGGAGAGATGTTTTGTCTAACGGGGCCGGATTGTTTTGGGCTTGAGGGTTGGACGTTCGTTTTGGGAGTACGGGTGCCGGCGCAGTGCTTAAACGCACTAGCCAAACCTTCACCGCGTTGTCCTTGGCAATATGGTGGGCCGCCCCGTTGCGTTCCAGGCAGTGGTCGTGGCAAGCCGCGGCATCGCGCGCCCAAGCAGTCATCGCATCCTTGAACAAGACTGGCGCGGCATCGACAGGCACTGCGCTCTCACGCTTCTCCTTGATCGCGCCCCTCTGTCTCGGGAACTCCCGCGGGATGTGATCCACGTCGCCCCTTGTGCTTGCATATCTCGTACTTGTCGAGGAACTGCTCGCAGAAGCCTTGCGCGAGTGGCGGCAGATGCGGCGGCGTAGCGATGATGGGCCCCTCCTGCGCGGCGCACATCTGATGCCGTAAACTCACTAGCCCATGCATGGATAGGGCAACCCGCTGAATCCACTCGACATCTACGTCCAAGCCAGCACCGATGATGTACTTGATGGCGTCACTCTTGATGCGCGTGCTGCGGTGCCCGTCTTGTTTGAAATGCCCGATCTTGGTCAGCATCGCGTCGAGCCCGTTCGGGGAGACGTTCTCAACGTGAGAAATCACCTCATGCATCAAAACGTTAATCGCAGCTTCCCTGCACGCCAGCGCACCCCCAATCGGTTGCACCTTCTGCGCGGTTGCACCTTCTGCGCGGTTGCGAGCAGCGCGTTGTTGAGAATCTCGGGGGGGCGCTCCAATCGCTGAGCTAGCCGCGTCGATCGGCGCCCTCTTGATCAGATCCACCAGGTGCTCTGCCGAGGGCTCGCAGTCGAGCGCGTAGGCCACCGCGTCGGCTTCGGCGCGCACTGGCTCGCCTCCGATACTTCCACTCGCCCCATGCTCGTCATCGCCGATCTCCGTCACGGGGTCGCTCAAGGTCGCTTGCAGACAGCGTCTCTTCCCGATGATCTGCAGAAGGACCTGCTAGGCGAAGAACTTGAACTGGCTGAAGCCATTGACCTGAACGTGCTTGTCCTGGACCCCTAGCTCGGGCAAGGTGTTCTTCATCGCGCCGTAGATCGCCAAGTACGTGACCCGGTCGATGTAGTCCTCGTCGACAGCAGCGCCCTGCGCTTCGAAGTCCCAGAACATCGAACGAAGCTTGCATCGCATCTTCGCGATGTACTCGAAGACCTTCAGCCCCTTTCCCTGCGGATCAGCCGCCGCCTCTACCAAGGCATCGACGCTCCTCTTAGCATCAGGCGAACCGTCTGGCAGTTGCGGGCGATGGCTTCGCCGTAGGCTTCGCCGTCGACTTTGTCTCCACCGCGCGCTTCCCGACGCCGCCTTCAGCTGTGGGGGCCCGCGCCGCTGCCCTTCAGGCCCGGACGTTTGCCTTCCTATCGGCCTTCGATTTCTCCTTCCTCTGCTTAGCAATATTATTGGCGACCTTCTTCTCCTCCAAGATGCGCTGCCTCAGCGCATTCGCGTCGCTGCCTGGGTTCAGTTGTAGCTTCTCGGCGGCGCTGTTGGTCATGGGCTTGAGCAGCGCCTGAATCTCAGCTTCGGCGAACGACTCGACGGCTGGGTTCTGCAATCACGCGGGGCAGAGCAAGCGCTTTCCACGTTGACCCCGAGCACGTGGGAACAACATAGCGACGACGTGCTCGATGTATTGCGGTGCCTCTCGCTTCAAGACCCTCGACAGAAGATGCTTCGATGTTGCCCCCCACCTCCCCCCCGTCCCAGTCCCTCCGGACGGATTAACACCTGGGGAGGGATTAGATGTGATCTTGCTCACCTTCTTCTTTCTCGTCCTCCGTCTCAGTCTCATCCCCATCTACAAAATTATGCCATCATTCCTCCTCCTTCCTCCCGTAGGGTGGTGGGGCTATACGTTGAAACATATCATGCGTAACTTGAAAACCATGTTCACTTGATCGTTCAAGTGCGGACGCCGAGAACTCGATGCTGCAGCGTGCGCAAGGTCGGATTCAGACGCGAGGTAACCAGCAACGTCGTCCCACACGGCGATGTGCTTGTGAGCAATTTCAGCGTTGTCCGCGGAAGTTGTCAATCCGATTAAACGTGATAAGCGGTAGAAGCTGCAAGCGGCTTTGTAGACTTCGAACTTCTAGTGGCCCCACCTGCGCGGGAACATGTTTTACTCTCGAGTCGTTTTTGGTTCAGCGCCTCCTGGTTGCCGAGCGTCGCCCTAGTCCAATCGTCAAAGTCCTCCACCAAGTTCCAGTCGGCCTCGGCCTTGCCTGTGCTCTTCCGGCCTTGGAAGACCGTCGCGTCAGTGCTGGAAGAGTGGGTCACGTTGAAGCAGTCCACTTAGAACTCAGCGACAAGTCTGGGCAAGTTCTTCACCAGCAGCTTGCGCTGCCGAGTCGGCGTCGACATCGCGCGCTGTACTATCGGGTGTGTTTTCCCTTTTATCTTTCGCCCGTGCCAGTCTTGCACCATCGGCTAGAAGAGCCCCCCCAATACAAGAGCTCGTACTCATCAGTGGTCGCGCCCAGCGCCGCATAGGGGGGATCGCGTTTGCCCTGCTGAACCCCATGCTCCTCGATGCTGTCGCAGCGGTCCATCGTGCTACCCTGCGCGGAGGGCGGGGCCCTAAGTGCTCAGAGCCACCAGGAGGGGGAGTAGAAGGGCGAGGGCGAGGAGAGGGAAGAGGAGGAAGGGGAGTTTGTCCAGGGCGAGGAGAGGGGAGGCAGGCAGGCGGAGGAAGGGGGGAGATGACGGGGGGGGAACGAACCAAGGAGTAGAGAAGAGGAGGTCGGACAGAGGGAGGAGGAAGGACGATTGAGCTCTGAGCATCTTCGCACTCGCACCCTCCGCGACCTGGGTCGCCCCTGCAAAGGTGCCGCGTGAGCGCCCGCGCCCCCTGCGGCGAGAGGCAATTGATGGCGTGGTCGGAGCTCTGGGCGCAGAGGGGGTCGCACGCGCGCTTCGCCCCCCCGCGGGCGAAAGATTTCCCAGACATCGCCCGCGCAGAGCTGTGCTTGCCTAAAGTCAGGGCACTGCACCCTGGCGTATGTTGCCAGCTTCTCGACGCATTTTGGAGCGAGCGCGGATGCGGGCTGCGCCCGGGCCGTGTCCAGTGCAGGATCACCGCCTTCAGCCGCCGCGCCAATCAGGAGCCCCCGCAAAGACGTGCCACGACGGCCCAAGGTCTTGAACCGCAGCGGCGATTGGCGAGAGACGGAGATGGGGGGCCAAACAAGTGAAGGACCAGGACGAGGAGCAGCAGCAGTTGAGCGCCGCGCTGGACCCCCCCCCCCCCGCGCCCACAGAACAAGCAAAATTTTGAGCAGCGAGGCTGCTCCGGTTTCATTGTTTAATCTGCCCAGCCTCTGCAAACCAACTTGAACCACTCGTTTGGTTGCCCCCAGCGGGTCGGGGGAACTCCATCGCTCGATCACTATGCCACCTGGGTGAAAATCTAATCACGCGATGGCTTCGACAGCAAGACGCCCCCGACGCCCCTCTTTTGTTTCCGCCCAGGGGCCAAGCGCGACATGAGCTCGCATGCGAATATCAGAGCCGACGGAGTGCATCATTCACGACAACAACGCTTCTCAACAAGAGCACGCTCGATAGGCATCTGGTTTTGTTTTCCCTCAGAGGTCGCATACCAGATGCAAGTCTTTCCACGTTTGGCCCCTGGGGGGGAACTTCCTATCCCTGAGAGTGCTCATGTAGGCTTCTGGTGGAAAATGGATATGCCAGGGGGCTCAGTTTAGGCCTCTGGGGAGAAATGGACCCCCTCGGGGTATCACTTGCGCTTCTCTGGGAGAAAACTCACTCCCCATTTGGATGTGGTCGCGCTTTTTACAGGTATGCCGCTGTTGGTGATTATTTCGATTTAATATTCGTTGGTGCTGCTGTTTCGATGTCATATTCGTTGGTGCTGTTCTTTTGGTTGCGGCGCATTGCGCGTGCTGCTTATTTGAGGTATAGGGTTACGTGTGTTGCGGTTGCCGCATCTGGCATGATCCCCCACCGCGCGCCGAACACTGCGACGGATGCTGCAACACGCAATCGCGTTTGTCATTGTCTCGCAAGTTACTTGGCAGCGTTGTCGGTGCTTTGCCGTCCAAGGGCGGCCGCGGTCGCGGCGCTTAAGGCTGGGCTCGAAATTATACCGTGCAAGGCGGAGCGAAACGCCGCCGCGCGCCATGGCGCGGGCTCGCCGCGACTGCGCGCGCTAGGGACTAGGGAACAGCCGTGCGTTAGCCTGATCGTTCGCTCTCGTGGCCCTTCCCCTCATCCGTTCCCCATCCCCCACCCTCCCTGTCTCATCCCCCTTTTGCACCCCGTTCCTGATGCTACTTCTCTAAAGGGGAGTGGAATAACATGCCCCCGCCCCCCCAAGTGGAGTGGCTGTATTGCACTACTGGCCTCCCCCCCACCCGCCCCCTTTCAGGCACCTCTCCACTTCCTATTATTACAAGTGCCCGTCCCCCAACCTTTCCAGTGCTACAGAGATGCGCACGCCGCGCGCGTAAAGCTGGCCGCGTCAGGGATGCGCGCCAGCACGTCTACATCTGGCCTCCAAGAAGATAGCGCCAGCCTGGCGCAGACAAGGTACCAACGGGCCAGGCAGGATCTACAATGGTAGAAGTCTTGAGCTGCATCGACAAGGACTTTGCATTTTCCTTTTTCGGCCCACCTCTTCGCATGGGATGCACCGAAGCACGGCTGCTGCGCTGTGTCATGGGCCAAGGTATAATAAGGTCTCTTCGTACTTTTTGAAAAGTCAACACCACGGTGGCACCTCTGTCAGAAAGCCTTTTTTGTTGTTGCGGTCGATCGGGAGCTCGCGGGCCACGAAGCGGGCTCTCGAAAAGTCTCTCGGTGAACACAAGTACGGCACGAAGCCTTTCAGACAGCCGGCGTCGCTCACCGAGAGGATCCGTGCCATTGCTTTTTACCTAACAGCGAAGACTGATAGGTTTCTAATGGTGTCAAAAGAAAGCATCTGATGACTCAGAAGGGGGGCCTGGGCGGCATCCGGACAGCGAGGGCCGGGCTCAGGGCCGGGCTCGTTTTAAACAAACAATCACACACACTTCGTGCTCGTCGACCTCCCAGAACTCCATTCCCGGGCCACATTTTGAATGCCCAGAACCAACTGTAGGCCACTTCGTGCTCTTCGACTTCCCAGAACTCCATTCCCGGGCCGCATTTTGGATGCCCGGAGCCAACTGTAGGCCACTTCGTGCTCTTCGACTTCCCAGAACTCCATTCCCGGGCCACACTTTGGATGCCCGGAGCCAACTGTGAGCCACTTTGTGCTCTTGGACTTCCCAGAACACAATTCCCGGGCCACATTTTGAATGCCCAGAGCCAACTGTAGGCCACTTCGTGCTCTTCCACTTCCCAGAACTCGACTCCCGGGCCACATTTTGAATGCCCGGAGCCAACTGCACGCCACTTCGTGCTCTTCCACTTCCCAAACTTCCAAGACTCATCATCTTCATCATCATCATCATCATCGTCCCCGTAGCCTTCTTGGCTGCAGCCCTGCTTTCGAAGATTTCCTTTCAAAGGAACTGCGCAGCGCCTACTGCACACCTTAATGCCAGCACATGCTGATAGTTCTCGGTCTGGCGGCGGTGCTCCTGACCCTGCTGCATTGAACAGCGGTGCTCCTCAGCCTGCGGCAGGGAACAGCGCTGCTCCTCAGCGTGCTGCATTGGGCGGTCCTCTGCAAACGCTCGTCGAGCACGCGAAGCAGTTCGGCCGGATACCGAAGCAAAATAAAGGAACGCCCGAACAAGAACGGGCCGAAAAAAAGTTGGCCAAACGTTTCTCGGGCAATCGCGACCGCATCCCCAAAGACATTTTGCATGAACTGCGGGCCCTGGGCTGCGCTGATCAGCAGACGGAGTCCGAGGAGCTCCAGCGGAAGCAGAAGACCGAGGAGCTCATGCAGCAAAAGCGAGACAAGACCGAGGAGCTCACGCAGCAAGTGCGAGACCTCGGCCGCCACCCGAAGGAGCACGCCGGGCGTAGCCTCGCAGAGCGGCAGCTGGCAGAGAAAGTCCGGAAAGCACGGAAGGCCAACCAGTTCTCCCCGGAGCAGGACGCCGAGCTCCAGGCCTTCAAGCAAGCGGAGAGCGAAGCCACAACAAAGACTCGCATCGCGGAGGCGGAGGGCCTTCCAAACCCCATGGAAGGGTTCGCTGAGGAGGCGCAGAACAGGATCGACCAGGACCTGCTGACGCTCGAGAGTGGCATCCGGACCAAGGCAATCCTGCGGCGCCTTGCCGCCTACAAGGAGCTCGTGTCCAGCCTCTCTGCGCAACGCGCGGAATTCGCGCAGCGGTGCGCGGGGCGGGTGCGCAAGGCGTCGGCCGCCCCCGCGGGGAAGAGCTGCTACGTTCCCGGCGGCGAGGTGGAAGGGGGCCAGCTGCGCGTCTTCTCCGACCGCCCCGCCATGACGGGGCCGCTCGTGTGCCAGCTCTGCGACTGCGACTTTCTTACAGAGGAAGACTTTGCGCGGCACAAGCAGCAGGACCACGCGGGCGAAGCGGAATACCGCAAACGGGTGCTGTTCCTGATGGCAGAGGCTGGCTGCAGGCCGATAACCGCCCAGGAAAAGACGCTCATGGTGCAGAATTTTGCTCACTTCCAGCAGTTCTGTCACCCGGGCAGCAAGGGCAACCGCGTCTCGGGCAACGAGGCAGCACACCGATGCGAGGCAGCCTGCGTAGTCTGTGCGCAGAAAGATTACCTCGAGCACCGCCACAAACTGAGCCTGTTTGGCGCAGTGCCGGAGGACCGTGTATCCGAGCACTGCGCGGGCCCTGCAAGCAACCAGGACGACGTGTCCGAGGGCGAGGCGAATGCGCGACCCGCGCGGACCCTGGTGAAGCAACGCGGGGTGTACTACTTGCAGTCCCCGGAGCTCGTCAGCCTGCTTTCTCGCAGTGCCAGGACGCGACATGGCGGCGTCGCCCGCGCCACCCCCGCCACCATCCGATGTCCCGGAGGAGTCTCTGCCGCTTCCGCCCGGGCCGCCTGCTGAGCCAGATTTCGACGTGGTTTTTGAGCGACCTCACCTCGAAGAGGTCCCCCGTGCACCAGGCATGGGCGGCAAGACCGCCTGCCAATGGCAGCGCGCGCTGCGCGCGCAGTGCATTGCCAACGACGTGCCGTTCAGAGACGTAACAAACGACCCGTTCTACGACTGGAAGCAACTGCTTCGGTCTGCCGCTCCGGGTCTCGCTGACCGGGCAATCGGCCAGGGCATCGCCCGGGTTCTCTTTCGCATCCTCGAAACAGAGCGCGACCCAAACTACTCCAACACGGATGGCCACGGCAGGCATTTATTTGAGTTCGTTCGCACAGACGGCTCAGCCATGCGCCTGCATTACCACAAGAACGGCCGACCCGATGAGCCCACCTATGTCGGTCCACCACGCGCCGTTGCTCAGCCTGCGGTGCCTGGACCTGCCGCTACTCAGCCTGATGTACCTGGTGGCAGCGCTGCTCAGCCTGCCATGCCTAGCGGTGGCGCTGCTCAGCCTGCCGTGCCTGGCGGTGATGCCCCACTGCTCTTCACACTGGAGCACCTGTAAGAGGCCGCTCGCTCGCGCCAGACTGTGGGCCGCGACGAAGCGAGCGCCGCTCTCCAAACGCTGTTGCACTACCACCATGGCGAGACTGCCCCAGGTGCTGTTGACATCACCGATGGCTCAGTGTTTGACTGGCTTCGATGGGTGGCACAGATCGAGGGCGCGCGCGACGTCATCCGGAATGGCGCCCACAGGGTCTACGCTGTCCGCTGGAATCCGCACTGGGCCCCAGAGGCCGTCTTCTGCTACGGCAACAACACGTACAGCACACTGGTGCCTCGCAACGCGCGATACAATGGCTCATGGAGCCACACGCGCATTGTGATTCACCGACAGGCCAATTGGGTGTCCGAGCCGTTGCTCTCTGCGGCCCCTGTGGCAGCTACGCCGTGGCTGTTGTTACGGGATCAGGTGACCTGGGAGTGATCTCTGGGAAACAAAATGTGGTGCTTCTCAGCCTGCATTCATGTGACACGCAATGCCGTGGCATGCACTCGCGTAGTGCTTCTCAGCCTGCACTCGCGCGGTGCTTCTCAGCCTGCGCCTCCTCGGTACTCGCCAGCCGCCGGATTGGCGCGATTTCCTGCAATGCAAGCGGGAGAGGTATCCGAGCCCGCGTGTTCACGGTGCTTCTCGGCGTGCGCACTTGTAATCCTAGTTCCAGCAGTAGTCGGACTGCGCGGCCGCGGTGCTTCTCAGCCTCCGAGTTCCTGCGGTGCTTCTCAGCCTGCAAGTTTTGCCGACTGTCCGCTTCGCACGCCGCTCCTCAGTGCGCTCCTCTTCCGTTTGCGAGATGTCTTCCAAGATTTGGTTGGAGGCCGAGAAAGACGGACATAACAAATCCAAGTAGCGCGGTCATCATCCCATCCTCCTCCTCAATCATCACATCATCATCAATGGCTTCGCCGAGCACCCCGGTGGAGACTCAGGTCTTACGGGTCCGTGCCCATACTACTACTACTACTACTACTACTACTACTACTACTACTAATAATAATACTACTACTACGACATCACACTAAATCCATTCATGGGAGTGCCTGTTTTGGAGCTACACTCATTGATGCAAGTGTGTCGTTCGAAGCTCAACCCGTTGAGAGCAGTGTCTCGTTTGGAATCACATCCGTTGATAGCAGTGTCTTGTTTAGACCTCAATGCATTTATACAAAGATCTCATTTGGAGATACCGTTATCGAAAGCAGTGTTTCTACTGCTACTACCACTGCTCCCATCACTCCTACTCGTTCACTCCACACACTACAACTACTACTTCACTGTTACCACTACTACCATCACTACTACTTCTACTGCTACTACTACTGTTACTATTACTGCTGCTGCTGCTGTTGCTGCTGCTAGTGTAGCTATTGCTACTGCAACTACTGGCAGTGCCACTGCGACTGCCGCTGATGTTGCCACTGCGACTGCCACTGCGAATCCGAATGTGACTGCGAGAACACCATAATTCTACAACAGCACTCTTACATGAATAACACAGGCAATGTTTCCAGCTATGCTTCTACACATCGCTGTTAGGTTGCTTTGCCGGGATACTTTTCTCACATCTGCCCACATCACATAGTTGGCAACACCGTCTTGCAATGGAAATATCCCTGACAGACAAACCGCCAGCATTGGAACCACTGGAGGCCAACTATGTAGTTGTTTCCACAAGTAATTGTCGTGCATCTCGCATTTGCCTCTGCAAAGGTGCCATTGCGAACGACGCGCGCTCTCAACCTGGCGGGTCCGCAGACGGCGTCGGGGCAACAGCATCAACATGAGGGCGATCAGAATCATCTCGGTCCGAATCCCCGTCGCACGGCGGAGGGTCGACGTCGCCCCCTGGTTCTTCAAGCAACCCATCTTCATCCAAGACCTGGTCAGTCGCATGGCTGACGTGATCAGGATATGTTTCGGGCTCGTTCTCGTCGCCTGAATCGACCTCGAGACCAAGGCCCATCACGGCCTCGAGTTCTCTAACCCAATACTCCTCATCACCTAGGTCAGGTTCGAGGCCATCTGGTTCGTCATCTGCGATTGGCACTGCAGCTTGCTCCAGCTTCTGGCGCGTGCCCTGGCGACGCCTTCCCTCGCTTGGTCGGGCCCGGTTTAGCGTGGAGCTCGACGGGCTCCAGCTTCTCAAAGTCCACGGCACCATGGTCCAATAAATTCCATTTGATAGGCGCGCGATGCAGTTTCATCATATTCGGTGTCCTCTTCCTTTTGCCGTTTGCCCTCCTGGACCTCCTTTGTCGTCAAGGGGTCGCCTGCAGCGCGCAGCGGAAGTGGCGCAATGACGTCAATCAACCGTTTCATCTCCAGGAGTCGTTTTAGCTTGCAGCGGCCACCAGCTGCGATCTCAGCAGTGCCCGTGTATACCATGCAACGGTATGTCTAAACAAGAAGGAAGCAGTCACCACGATATGAAATCCCAGGCCCATCCTGCAGGGGGTCGGGTCTACGCAACGCGACGCTGCCCCCGCGTGCCCTTTTGATATGTTTTCCGCCCGCCCCCGCTCGGGCTTTCACAGAGAAGCCCCGGCCTGACAAATGCATGCGTTGACGGGGGTCCGACCGACCAGCGTTGCGATCGACGAGAAGCGACGTAATCACCCCGCGGGGCAAAACGCGGGACGGGGGAGGCATGCAAGGGGCTCGCGGGGATCACGCGCGTCGCGTCGTCTCCGGCCCCCGACCTTGAGAACCCAAGTCCTTGGCGAAGACCGCGCGATTGCAGCAGACATCGATCTTCCTGTAGACGTACATGGATAATCCTGCTGCTAAGATGATAGGCTCCGTCTTCTCGCGCACGCGCGCAGAACCCCGCTCGGCGGGAAGATCGGGGCCAGTACTTCCAGCCACAGATACATACCGATTAACATATAAATCTTGATCCATAAACTCGGAGATCTCATCGTCAAGTGAAGTCGCCACTTCTGCCGCGATCCCATCGCCGTACTTGATGCACGAGCGGGCGTCGGCGGATCCTTTCTTCATTTTTCGGGCTCGGTGAACCATCGCTTGCGGCCGACCGTTGCAGCCTTCGACGTCTTCTGCGTTCTGGTAAAGACGCTCGCAACATGAGCGCAGCAACGTACAAACTGACGTCGCATCGGCCTGACAGCCCCAGATCTTCAAAATCCGGCCGAAAGGTTCCATACATTCACTGTGACTTCTTCTTCTGCGTTCGCGCTGTGGCAACATGCGCATGCATCCAATAAGTTGGCAGCAACAACTTTTCGACGATCATCTTGATGATTTGGATGGGTATCGACGATCTGGAGCAGCACCACAGGCAAATATGAAAACGGCTTTGCCAAGCGAAAGTCCCAGTTAGCTGCTTCGGTCAGCGTCAAGGCGACGATGAAAGCCAACACCTCGGAACGGCAACCCTCTGCAGGCAATAGTTCCCGACGTGATCCCCAGGTGTCTCCACCGACACCGCCATCTCCAAGCAAACCGTCAATCCTACCAGTTATCCCTACAAGTTTGTGGGGCACCATATTTGACAGCACTGTGGGTCCCAAGTAGGTTGACCCATCGTTGTTGCACGATCGTCCTGCCGCGTTGTATTTCTTAACGCTTTTCTGGGCCCACCTGAAATAGCACGTCGAGGGCTGTTTCACCGCGCGGCTGACATGGAACGAGATAACTAAAACGTCGTGCAAGAGGTTTCTCGCTGTAGCTCGGTAGCATTTCTGTCTCTCGGCGTAGGCTTTGTCCTCGTCAGCTCCTGGAGCAGCGGAACGACCGCGGCCTCGGCCCCGACCCCGTCCATCGCCACGGCCGCTGGGCCTCTTCTTCACCTTAACCTCTGCAGATATACAACCGAAAGCGAGCCTGAGAAGGGCGCGGATATTTACCGACCAGTCTTCGACCGAGTCGATGGCGCCCCATCGTCCGCGAAGCACCCTCCCAGGCAAGCGAGAGCACGCCCGCTCGATGCCTTCGCGCGCGACTTCTAAGTCTGACATCGATTCAAAACAGTTCCGCATCTTACGGGGGACCCCAACAGAACGAACCACAGTCGCCATTGTAACAACACGACTAAAATACTTGAAACCCCAACTGCCCCCCAATGCGACCACAATCTGCATCATCGCCATCCCCGTCGGCTTTCTGATCTGCACGCGCATGCCCAAATTCATCTTCTTGCCCACTTTGGTCAGCAAACGGAGCAACGGGAACTTCAGTGGCCATCGCCCTGAGCGCATCACCCCAACGCCATGTATCCAAATCTGAACTAAACATTTGATGATAAGATAGTAAAGGTGAACACTGCACCCGATCACGATCGTCATCAAGTATAGATGAAACGCAAATCTCCACTTCACCCAACGAGCATGCGCCTGATTACCAGCCCCCTGACAAGATAACTCGCTGCGTTTGCTTTCACCGCGTGCTTGCCATGCAAAGTACCCCCCCTGAAAAGGCAACGCCGCCGACGAAGCCGAGTGGATCGGGCCTGGACCGAACGAGCGAGGCTCGACATAATGGAGGGGCGAAGGGGCCACTTGGCAGGTTTGGAAGGCAGGCAAGCACGGGCGAACGCAAACGCAACGATTTCACGCAGCGCCCACCTGATCAAAACCAAACGCATAAACACGAAGAGCACTCTGGGCTGGCTGGGGGTCGCGTTGATATTGATTGGACCGATCATCTGGATGGGCAAGCCCCACGCCCTGAAACGACGCCCCCACCATGCGCCAAAGCTTCTGGGCAGTGCCATGCTCCACGCTCTGCATAACGCCGAAACCTTTAGCGCTTTCAACTCGGCTGGCCAGGTGGTCGGCCAAACCGCCTTCGATTTGCTGAACTTGCGGTTCGCCATCGCTGGCGTCGGACGCGCTGGCGCCATGACAAGGGCCAGGCTCGCCAACCGGCGGCGGTGCAGCGCTCGACCCAGGGTCCTCGCACGAATCGCCATTGAGAGAGGCATTGAGGGCATGCGCATCCATGGTCGCATTGGCGTTGCAGCGCGTCGTTGCGACGGTGCTCAAATACATCTTGGATTTCTCGCAACTTACATCCCACAGAACTCCCCTCGCGTGTCGACGCCTTCTCGGCCCCTTGCACTGGTTGGAAGGAGCGCTGATGGACTCTGCTGCTGAAGTTCTTGGTCGGCTGCTGATGCCAAATTGTGCATGACCAAACGCTGCCCAGCCGCAAGTCTGCGCTCCCGAGTTGTAATAATTTCATAATCCTTGAGTTCTCCTGCCCATGCCGACCCAGCTACAATTGCCAAAGCTGCGTTCGCAGCCACGTGCCCATGAGACCTGATAAGAGTCAGATTGCACGTGCCCTTCGTCGGAACGCGACGAAGCCCCGTCCTGCATGTAGCTTCGCTGACGACGGTTCCAACCGATTGTCGATGGGCGGCCACCTCGCTTGCCATAAGTTGGCATTGGCTGCGCACGCGCCACACTTTGGCGTGGGCCTGCTTCAACGATATGTTCTGCTTCTCTAGGTTGACGCTCTGAGCGACAAACTGGTCCAAAATTTCATCTGGACCCAAATCTTCAAGCTGATAACTGGCATCTGAAGCTTAGATCTGTAATCATCCAGAAGCTTCAGCTGCAACAATTGACTCGTCCTGCTCGTCTCCGCGTTCCGATCTGGCCACGACAGCGCCCCTATAGCCGCATGCACTCCCGAGCACATGGTTGATATCCAAATCTGCGATATCGATGCCGCCAAACTTGTTTGGGACAGGTGGAAATATCGGATAGAAAAAGATCTCACTGTTTTCTTTAAGGTTTTCGGCATGTCCTCATTGATGAAACGTTTCGCATATCTGAGCAATTTTGCTTTTGCTGATGACTCCATGTGGCCATTGTGAATGCTGCTGACAAGCAAATCGACAACCGATGCATTCGTAAGTTGAGTTTCAAGTGAACCGCGGGTCACATGCTGTTGCTGGGACATCAGATTGTACAATTGGAACGAGACTGCCTCATCCTTGGCCGCGCGACCAACTTCAGTTGGGACCGAGTCTGCGTGCTCGCCAGAAACAAAATATATCGGATTTTCCAACACAAAATGATCGTCACTCTCTGCTTCGGTCATCGGGATTCATTTGGACTTTCGAGCCTATGTGGCATCGGCTAGGGGGGGAGAGTTGGAGGGGGCAGAAGATCCACCGACCCCATCGGGGTCACGTTCGGCGTTTCAAATAATTTGTCGCTGGGCCGACTGCCCATGCAAATGAACAGCAGCAGAACAATCATTGCGTAGGTTAGGACCCCCGCGCGCGATATATCCCCCTGCCCAACGTCGACCCGATTCTTTTTCATGCAATGAAATTGGGAGAACGTTTTCGGTGGCAACGCGCTGGAATGCTGGAAGCCCCCTCTAACAACCACCCACTGCGCGCCCCCCCCCCCCCCCCCCGTGGCGATTCGATGTTGCTGGACTTGATGCGCAGATGTTGGCCCTTGTTTTCTGAGCGAGAATGATGCTGACAATGGTGTTGGTGTTTACGTGATACTGTTGACGCTGGTGTTGCCGTTGATGTTTATGAACTGGCGTTGAAGCTCCAATGTTCCAATGCCATGCAGTGCGTTGGCGGTTTTTGGGAAGTGTGCATCTCTGGCGACGCCCCGAGCGCGCATGTCTGGCAGTCTCCGCGCTTCGCGGCCTGGCCACAAGGCGCGGGGGGCCTCCGATCATGCGCATCCAGGGCGTCGCCAGGAAAATGGCTACCACTCCCAAAAGGCCCACGCACTATACTTATGCGACCGGTCGCAGTCCTTGCCGCCGCCCATGGAACGATCGGACTGACGCTCTCGGCTCCTGCCGCGGTCGCCACCCTTATCCTTGCCGCCCCCTTTGTTCTGATCCCCCCTCTTCTTTCCGCCGCCCTTTTCACTGCACTTCCCCGACTGGGCGGGCGCAGCTCGGGCCGGAGCGGCCCCGCCCCTCCCCGGGCGCAGACGTTGGCGCCGCACCCAGGGGCACGGGCACTAAGAGAAACTTGTGACACGTGGCCGACTTCTTAGGGCGACCGCCCTTCACACGCAGACTCTGGTTCCTCTTGCCGGCCCGTTCTCCTGCCCCCCGCCCCTGGTCGCCGCCCGCAGGTAAACCTCGCGCGTTCAGCGTCTTCAACTGCCTCTCTCGATTGATGCGCCCCCTTCCTGCGCGCGTGAAATCGCTGACATTGGACAGGGGCATTCGCGCGACTTTACACCCACCCCATATTCATCGCTGCTATGATCGTAGATGACAAGAGTGCAACGCATGCAAGGGCATTTCTGCATTTGGCGGTAGAAGTACCCCTGTGTGGCCGGGCGAAAGGAAGAGTCCAGTTCCCCCATCTCACTCAATACCCGCACCCACTCGCCATAGAAGAGGACAGGTCGGCATTCGCTGTCTTGCCAGATCCGCGGATCTTTATTTCCAAGAGACCTGTGCACGCGCGCACCTGGTCGCGATCCTGCCAGGTGGTCACGCGCGCAGAAATGACGCGCGCAATCCCCCGACCTCCCGCGATGCGCCAAGTGGCCTGCGACGCGATATCCAGTCGCTCAATTTCGCTCGCTAGATGGCGCAATTGAAATGAAGCCTGCGGGCCCTCGATTATCCCGTTGGCTTTAGACGCGAAGTCAGCTGCAATCGCTGTCGAGCCAAATGAAGATGCAAGGGCCTTCCAGCTCCATGGCGTCAGCGTTCTTCAAGTCGAACGCTTTCGATATCCAGCCGACGGCCCCGTCGCAAATTTCAGGGGCGAAAGCCGCTGTCCTGGCGACGTCGCGGCTCCAGCGATGGTAGTTAGCAGCGCCCGGGACCGCCTCCAACGTGATCTCATCCGTCTTGCCCGCGTCGGGGACATAGCCCACCGCCGGAAAAAGGGGGGGCATCTCCACCTCCGGCGCCTCCGCCAGGAGAACCATCTCCACGCGGCCCCCCGCCGCGTCGACGCCGTCGATCTCGGTCACTTCCCCCTCCCCCACAAAGCGTTGAGTATCCGTCGTCTTCAACGTTGAAATCGTCGTCGCCATCGCCATCGCCATCGTCTCCGCCACCGCCGCCGCCAGGAGGGCCCGAACCTGGGCGCTCGAGCCCCGGCGCCTTCCGCGGAGGAGTCAACTCGTCATCCTTGTCTTTGTTCTTGAATACACCAGGCGCGCCCCCCGTCGGCGGCGGCGCGCATCCTGGAGAGAGCGTGGCCTAATTGACTCGGGCTGCCATCGACTCAATATTTCCCACGTCGGCGACAGCTTCGGCCCTCCCCTCGCGCGTTTCCTGGATCTTCGCCTTTCGTTCGGCGCGCATCCTGGCTTTTTCTTCTTCGCGCTGCATGACCTGCTGAAGACGTTCCCTTAGATTCGCATTATCGGCCCTCGCCGTCGCCTCAAGCTCGAGAAGCCTCTTAGATTCGGCGTTATCGGCCAGTCTTCCATCAGCCGCTGAGGCGCAGCCCCGAGCGCGACGAAGCCGAGGCGAGATTCTCGTGGGGGGGCCCCCGGCATTGATGCAGCGGCATCACGTTCCTGAATTTGTTCTGGCCTGTCTGTCCTCGCGCGCTTTCTCTAGGAGCCTCTCCTCTCCCGCGTTCGTCTGGGCTGCGGAGTTCTTCCCGTGGCGGCGCGCGCGAGTCTCATCATCCCTCGTGCGGTGATCGTTGCCGAAGCATTTCTTGCACTCGGGGCAATCGTGATTCGCCACTTTGTCACGCGCAGAACACCGTGGACCCCCCGCGTGGGGGCGCTGCCCCAGGTTCCCCTGCGCTGGCGGCCGCCCGACAACAGTCGGCGCCGGTGGCTGGGCAGCGGGCGCCGTGGCTGCGCTCGCCTGGGCCGAGGAGCCCGCGCCCGCGACTGCTGGCGTAGCTGCCCCCTTTGGGTGCCGCTTTATCTGATGTTGGCCAAGTTTGCGATGTCAGGCATCGCGCTCTGCTTCCCTTTCCATCGTCAACTGGGCAGCCTCCATCTCCATCGCGTGAGTCTGTGCTGCGACAGATTCTTCCCTCGCGGGCACGCAGCATCTCGGCCTCGGATCGGGCATAGCTCTCGTCCGCGGCGAGTCGGTTCGACTCGGCCCGATGCAGGGCAGCAGCGGTTTCTGCCGCCAGTTGCGCATCGCGGCTCTCAGCTGCCCGCGGTTCCACGGCTTCCTGTGTCATCGTCGCTCGCCGAGACTCGCCGGCCCCCCGGACCGCGCGCTTCGCCTTTTCCGCCAAGTTCTTCTCATGAAGGTGTGCCTGACGTTCAGGGGCGACGGCGTTCTCGAGCCTGTTGGCTAACCCTCGCATCTTCGCCGCCGTTGAATCCTGCTGGCGCTCCTCCAGGACGCGCGCGGCGTTGGCCATCGCCTCCCGGCCCCGTTCCAACTGTCGGGCAGCGGTCCCCAGTTGTCGGATCTCCGATTGCCTCAATTGCTCACGCATCTCAGCCAAATCTCGCCCCCGAGCCCCCATGATTTCGGCCCTCTAATTTTCCCCTGCTTCGCGACGCTCATCGACCTGTAATCCAGTGCAGTTGTGCGATGCGGTAGCCGCGCAAGACGGGCAGGGGAAGTTAAGGTTGCCCAGGTCGCAGCTGTTCGAGCATCCACAGCAGACAGGCTTCCTACACTGACCAGACAGACCAGGGCACCGCGATTCAGGCACTTCAGCACACTTCGGGCCGAAATTAGCACACTTGGCATTGATTCGCGTGCTCGAAATGCTCAATCTTCTTGACAAGTCAGACAGCCAGGATATCGCCAAACCTGCTTCGCTCCCCGATGGGGCGAGGCAGCATAAAGACGGGTTGGTTCCCGTCTCTGCTTGATTGTTGGTCGAACATCGTCGCCCGCGAAAACCTCGCCCTGAATATCCTCCAAGTGTCGTTCTAGAGAACCGTCTGATGAGACTGCCGCGCGAAAGGGAAGCATCTCAGCCGCGTGTGGTGGTAGATCGCCCAGCGGGGCGGGAAACGCGGGATCATGTACCCCGTGCCCCCCGCCGCGCGGCCCCTAGCTCTCATGGTCCCCAATCGGCGCAGGCGTTGATCTACGACAGAAATTATCCACATACGATATTGTATCTGCACCGCGGTCGTCACTGGAGGGGCGCGAGGAAGAGCCCGTGCGGTCGGCGAGCGGGAGGTGGCCATCATCTTATTCTCCTTCATGTCCTTGCTGAGAGAGGACCTTGCTCTTGGGGATCGGCGCACTTGGACGGGGCTCTTCCGCGCGCGAGAAATTCTCATATACTTGACCGCAAAAGCGCAGGCCAGGCTCCACGTCTTCATCGACCGAGCCGGATTATTCAAGAAAGTCCGCACTTTTCTCATGGTCGCGTGATCTTTGATCAGGATGTTCATCAGCCTTGAAAGGCAGGAACATCGTTCCTCCTTCAGGTAAGACCACTTTCGTTGAGGACGGAACCTTCGGCTGATCACCAGTATGTCGCCAGCCCTTGGATAACATCGGCATGCGACTGAGAATATTAACCGGTAGTTCCTCTACATATTGTTTGAAGCCTTTTGCTCAGGTTCACTCGACTTTATCCGTGATGTACTTCTTCCCACCGTGAGAATACGTGGGTATGTGTCCGCTAAGTTTAGGTTGGCCCTGAGGGTAGGAGGGGGCCCGCCGGCCGCGCGCGCGGCGGGGCGGGCGCCGTTTTTTCGTTCGGGCCAACAAGCACAACTACGGAAATACCACTGTGCGGGCCAAGCGGGCCTGGGGGGTCGCCTAAAACGACTAGAGGGGAAGACGGAGAAAGGGGAGGGAGAGGGAAGAGGAGGAAACTTGAACGCCAGCGACAACGACGGAAACCGACCGAACGACCGAACCCGCCAGAACGCCCCTGGACTCAAGACCCAGAAAAAAAACAAAACAAACCTCTACCGTGGGACGTTGATCGTCGTCGGCGACGGCGACGCGGATGGCGGCGACGACGAGAATCACGAACATCGTGGCGACGACGACGACAACGACAACGACGACGACGACGACGACGACGACGACGACGACGACGACGACGACGACGACGACGACGACGACGACGACGACGACGACGACGACGGCGGCGGCGGCGGCGGCGGCGGCGGCGGCGGCGGCGGCGGCCGCAGCGGCCGCATCGGCCGCAGCGGTGGCGGGGACTGCCGCAGCGGTGGCGACTGCGACGGCGGCGCCCGCCGCGCCAGCGGCGCGATGGCTGGCCTCGCGCAATGCCTCGGCCGCGTAGGGCGAGCCTGTGCGGATGGCCAGGCGCCTCGTTCGCCGCCGCGCGCGGCGGTGCGCCTCCGAGCGAGGGCGGGCGGCCTGCTCGCTATCTCTGCATGCCTCCCTCCTCCGACGGTGTGAATTCATCAGCCCGGGCACGGGCCGCTTCTGCGACGAGCAGATCTTGTCCGCCCGTGGCTCTTCCACGGTGTCGGCCTCGGAGGTCCGTTTTCAGGCCCACGGACAATCAGAAATCGACCCGGGAGGAAAAAGTGCCCCCGGCTGGGTAAGGAACGGGAGCTCTGGGGCCGCGGATGGAAAAACAGACGGGTGGACGTCAGGATACCATACTCATCCCTGCTGCGGGCATCGGCCATGCCGCCGCTGCTGGGCAGCAGCGTGCTGCCCGCCCCAGTGGAGCCTGCGCACAGCGCAGACCCTCGGTCACCGCGGGGAGGTTGAGCTGGCCACGTGAGCTCAAGCCGCAGGCCACGCCATGAGGGGCCTCGAATAGCCGACCCCGACAACCCTCGGTGCTTAGGCATTGACATATCCTGGGGATCAACTTCTACTGGCGCTGGCTTCAAGCCTTCCGCCAGTTTCCGTTGGCGGAGCCACCCTAGTCTTGATGCTGCCGACTTCCGCGGCCACTTCCGCCAGCTTCCTCCGAGGGCGAGAGGTCAGTTTGCCCTACCCTCGCATGCGAGGTCATGTCTGCGACATGGCTTGCCGAACGAACCAATCAACTTAGATAAAACAACATACACATTAACTGATACATGCTACTGAACATATAAAGAACACTTACCGTGGATTTGTTGGTGAATGCTCAACTCCGCAAGAGTCACCGCAGGTTTAGGGGTCCATCGGGGGATGCGGAAGTTCTCTGGGGCACCTGCTGTGAGGTAGAGTTCCTTCTTGACGTTCCTACTGCAATGAGGAGCGAAGCCTCCTCTCTCTCCGAGTTGGGCTGGACTTTTCGACTGGGGGGCCTCAGGGAAGATCCGACGAGCATCGAGCCCCTCCCGAGCCAAAAGGCCCCCCGCATTGCCCCGACCAGACCTTGGACCCCAAAGCGATGCCCCCGACGGCCAAGACACACACACTGATCAGCGCATGCGTTGCTCAACGACGAACCCTGCCTTCCTAGGCTTCCTCGGCCCAGGAGACAAGCTCCCAGGGAGGGGGGGCAGAAGGGAGACCTTCCAAATTGACGTCATGATTTGTTCACAACGTCGACCCCTGACACATTCTCCGTGACCGGCTTCTCATCCTGATGGTCATGGTGGTCGTGGTCGCGGTGGTCGTGGTGGTCGGCGGGCTGGCGGTGGTCGTGGTGGTCGCGGTGGTCGTCGTTCGGGTGGTCGTGGTGTTCGTGGTCGCGGTGGTTGTCGACGTCCAAGGTCTCGACACATTCTCCGTGACCGGCTTCTCATCCTGAGCTGTTTGTTGACGGTCCCGAGGCCCAGCGGGGGCACACGGACGCCGAAAATGACAAAGAAAACTCGGCTGCCCTTTGTGCTTCACGACACGAGGTGGTCTGGGTGTCCAGTCCAGGATCGCTCTAAGGTTGGGGAGACGTAAGACCCGGGTACGGGGGACTCGGAAATCCCCGACGAGGTCGTCAAAAAAATGACGAGGCCGAGCCTGCATTTTGACGAGGCCTCCCGCTGCAGACACCCCACGAAACTCCTCCTCGTCAAAATCCGAGGCGCGGTCGTCAAAAAACGCTGGCGAGCCCGAGTCCTGGCAAACCCGGGTCTTACGCTCCCCCGACTGGAGAGCCCGACGCAAGACCTCGGACCAGGGCCACCTCTGTCAACAGCCGACTGCTGGCTCCCCCGAAGTTCCGACCCCATCCACTGGGGGCGGGTGTGTTGGTGGGCCTGTTTTCCACCACCGCCACCATGAGTTGGAGGGGGAGGGGGTCCTCCTCCTCCTCCTCCTCCTCCTCCTCCTCCTCCTCCTCCTCCTCCTCCTCCTCCTCCTCCTCCACCCGAGTCCTGGCAGACCCGGGCCTTACGCTCCCCCGACAAGGGGGGGCCGCGGAGAAGCTACCGCAGAGCGCTGGGTTTTGGAGGCGGCGGAGGGGCCCGCTCTGGAGGGGCACCAGCAGAGCCAGGCGAGGAGCGGAGAGGGGGCAGATGAGCTCCCTCCTCCTCCTCCTCCTCCTCCTCCTCCTCCTCCTCCCTCCTCCTCCTCCTCCTCCCCCTCCTCCTCCTCCTCCTCCTCCTCCTCCCTCCTCCTCCTCCTCCTCCACCGCATCCAATGCCCATCTGAGCGACGAAAAGAAACTCATCTTGCGCGAGAGTCTCGATGTGCTATCTCGCGGCGAGATAGCACATCGACCTCACGCGGTGGCTTGCGCGGGACGAGGGCGCTTACGCGCGACCTTACCCGGGCACCCTTCGCGCGAATATCGGCTCAGTCGACCCCGCTTGTTTGCGACGCCCATCTGGAAAAGGCGGCCGAGGCAGCCAGGGACAGAAACCCGTGCAAGATGGTGCATCTGCCCCTCTCGCGGCCAGGCCCAGTGACGCCCAGCCGGCTCCAAGGTAGGCCCCGGCAGACCAGCCACGTTGCCCGCCGCAGGGCGCAGCGACCCCCTGGGCCTCCCGCGAGGCCTCCGTGACAACGGCCGCCGGCGCCCCGCTGCAGCTCGCCCTCCTGCCGGGAGCCGACCTCCCGCTCGACGTCGAGTGCGCCATCAGGGTACGACCGCCACGCTTCGGCGCGACGCGCAATGCACATCCCCGTTCCCAAGCGTCCGCGTCCGGAGCCTTTTGGAGGGGCCCCAGGACACACAAATAAATACACACAAATAAAACATCCCCCATATTTTCCCATATTTTCTGGGTTTCTGTCTTCCCGCCCACTTCCCATATTTTCCCATATTTTCTGGGGGATCGAAGAATAATTGTGTCTGTGTGTTTCTTTTCCTCCTGATCTTTCCCCGCGTCCCGCCCCGCGGATCGGAACGGCACGGCATCCGCTCGCGAGGCACAGCATGACGCCTGGGCCGCCGCGGCGACCCGCCAAGCAGAAATCCAGTGCCGTACAGCATTCCGCGACACTTCACGCACGTGTTGCCGATCCCCCCTCGCCCCCAATTCTGATGTTCAGTTGCGGGCGCGGCACGGTCGGCGGACACCAGCGAAAATCTTGAAGTCATGTGCCTCGGCATCAACATTGACATTCGGGGGTCTGGGGGTGCCGACGCGGCGCGGAAGAAACCTGTGTTCTCAATTTTGCATCGCCGACTCCAGGTCGATGTTCCCCCCCCCTGAGAGTCCCCACGCTCGTTCCCCTCACGCCGGTTCGCCTTCCACCCCGGTCGCGATCTTGGAGGGCTGAGGGCCGAGGCCTGTGTGTTTTGTGTCTTTCTCTTGTGTGTCTCCATCGCCAGGAGCCCCACACACCCCAGTCAGCTCCACGGGCCAGGGTTGACCTGCGGGCAGGCGCGGGCAATGCGGGCCCGCGCGCGCGGGCGGCCTGCGCCCCAGCCTGCGGAGCCAAGCGGAGCCACGCCAGGCGCCCTGCGAAAGAGCCGGGCAGAGCCAGAGATGGCCCCAAGGCAGCCCGAGACGCTCCCGACATTGAGGGGGCCTTCTCGGCGGCCTTTCTGTCTGTCTGTAGCCTTGCATCCCTGACGGACGCGTGGGCAAGACTAGATCAAACAGCTCAGCTAGATCGTGGATACATGCAAAGGCACAGAATCATGGGAAACATGCCCTGATTCGTATTGTGCATGGGGCTCACGCCCCAGATCTGGCAGCCCTGCGCGTGCAACAGGCCCAAACTCGAATGTCGCAATTTTCTGGCGAAATGGACCTCCAGAGGTCTGGACCCCTTTCGAGTCGTACGCAAAGGGAGCTCAGTAAAGGGGGGGGGGTAGCGAATCAGCTTGCGCAGCGGGGTTTTCCCGGTGGCTCCCCGCGCCTCCCAGAGCCGAGAGGCGCCCATGTATCAAGGCGCCCGACGGCGGGGCCGAAACCATGCACGCAGCAAATTTCGTTCCCCCCCCCAGTCTTGACTCCCCCGTTTCGCCTGACCCGCAACCTGAACACCTGGAGGTCTGAACCCCCTCTCCTGGACCGGTTGCCCCTTCCCGCACCGTTTCTGGACGGCCCGGACCTCCGGGCCCAACGAGGAGGAGGAGGAGGAGGAGGAGGAGGAGGAGGAGGAGGAGGAGGAGGAGGAGGAGGAGGAGGAGGAGGAGGAGGAGGAGGATCGGGTCGGGCGAAAGGGGGGGATAGCAAAGGGGGGGTTTGAGAATCAGCTCACTCCCCGCGCCGCGCCAGGTGCCCAGCGAGGGCCTCCGGAGGCCGACGATATCGTCGAACAACTCGCCATCCTGATCTTTCAAGATAGGTTCGACGGCGCGCACAAGGTGGGCGAGCAACGACATATGTACACGTACGCCCTCCGCGGTCTTGCCTGTACGAACGTCCGCGTTGCCACGCACTCCAAAGGAAGCTAACCGCGTACGTGTACATATGTTGCTGGCCTCTGACAAGGAGGTGGTGCGAGGGGGGTGGCCTCCTTAGAGGGCGGCGCGCTTCTAAGAAGGCAGCCGAACATGCGGGACAAAAAGCCCGCCGCGATGTTTCACGACGGCAGCAGGTGGGCCTCCAGCAGCCTCCACGCCGCCGCCGCCACCGCGGCTGCCGCCATCGCCGCCAGTGCGGCGCGCGCAGCCGCTTCGCGGGCGCCGCGCGGTGCGGGCGCGGAGGCGGGCATTGCCCCCGCCGCGGGCGCGCGCGCTCGCGCGGGCGCGGGGACTGGTTCTCGGCTGGAGGGCGGCAGCCCATCACAGGGACGGCTTCGTGGGGTTCCTCGGCGCGGCGCGCGGGCCGCCTGCCGCGGCGTGCAGCCCCGAGGAGGCCGCAAACCAACGGGGCGGCGAAAACCGAAGAAGAAAAGTAGCTTCGAACCCCCTCTTTAGCCAGGTCCCTCCAGCTGGAAAAGCCAACAGAAGGAGGGGTGGGGAAGGTAGCTTCAGAAGACCCCCCCCCTTTGGAAAGGTGAGCCCGGGCTTGCCCCGAACCCCCAAAAGGAGAGGGGGGAGGAGCGTAGCTTCCCAGCCCCCCCCCTTTAGCCAGGGACCCGCCAACTACAAAATCCAAAGGGAAAGGAGGAGGGTAGCTTCGGAAGCCGCCAGGGCTGACCGCGGGCCCCGAAAAGGGAGGGGGGGCTTCCAAGCCCACCCCCCCATCTTTAGCTAGGGCCCCTCAGTTAAACAATGCACACACACACACAAAAGGGGGGAGAGGGGGGTAGCTTCGGAAGCCCCCCCCTTTCCAAGGGAGGGGGGGTAGCTTGAAGCTGGGGCTCCCTTTTAATGGTGAGTGTGCCACGCATATATATATATATATATATATATATATATATATGTCGGCGGTGCCCGGTGCGGAGCGAACCCCCCCCCGGTAATCTCTCCTGGGGGGTTTCGAGCTGGCGCCATTCCCGGTGCGAGCCTGCACGAACCCCCCCGGTAAACACGACCTCCTCTGGTAGGCTGCACGAAACCCCCCGGTAAGGACGCAACCCCTCCGTAAGCGGCGCGCTCCCAGCACGCGCGAAACCCAGCCCCGACGCGCGAATCTTACCAGGACGGGCCGGAACACGGCGGCGGCATTGCATCCCAGGGCCGTGCCAGAACACGGCGGCACTGTTCTTCTCTACGCGGCCGTGCCGTCGACCCCCCACAGCGGCTCTCGGGAGTTGCGCCGCAGCCTCTCGTATTGTGGCCACGAGCCACAATACGAGAGGCTGCGGCGGAACAAAGGCGAGCAGACGCGAATAGAGAACACAAGGCGAGCACACGCCACACTTCGACAGGGAGCCACCCTTCCCAACCGCCCCCCTGCCCCCCCCCCAACCCACCCCCCACTCCCACCCCCCCACTCCCACAGGGGGGGGGGGAGCCCAGGTAGACGCAGTGCGGCCTGCACGAACCCCCCCGGTAAAGCGGCAAGGGGGGGGTGTTCTAAGCCGCTGGCGGCACCCGGTGCGGGCTGCACGAAACCCCCCGGGAGTGCACGAACCCCCCCGGTAGTGCTGGGGGGGGGGGTCGTGCCACGGCGCACCGCCGACGTATATATATATATATATATATATATATATAGATACACACATATATATATATATATGTATAGATACCCATGTACACATGTACATATTCCATACATACAAACGTACGTACATGCATCCATACAACATACATACATATAGACATACAGACATACATATAGACAGACAGACAGACAGGCTGGCATACCGACATACGTACACGTACACACATATACATACGTACACACATACATGCATACATACATACATGCATGCATGCATGCATGCATGCATGCATGCATACATACACACATACACACATACATGAATGCATACATACATACACACATACACACATACACATACACACATATATACATACATACATACATACATACATACATGCATACATGCATACATACATACATACACACCTACATACATACATCCATACGTACACACATCCATACATACATATATTACCTAAGAATAAACAGGCATATATACGTACATACATACATACATACATGCATACATACATACATACATACATACATACATACATACATACATACATGCATGCATGCATGCATGCATGCATGCATGCATGCATGCATACATACATACATACATACATACATACATACATACATACATGCATGCAGCATACGTACATGCATACGTACAGGCAGGCAGGCAGGCAGGCAGGCAGGCAGGCAGGCATACAGTCACATATACATTCATACATACATACATACATACATACATGCATACATACATACATACATACACATATGTACATGCATGCATGCATGTACACATACACACAACTATGATAAGAACATACGCACATCATGCGTTCACCATCACCACAGCCACCACTACGACGATAACTGTGCAGAGGAGGCGGCCCATCTTGCAGTCCAAAGAATCGATGCCCGAACTCTTGATTCGCTTCAGGCCGGTCTCTGGAGACCAGCCCGCCCTCCCTGGGGGCCCCCAGACCGTCGCTGTCCCTGGCGAGTGAGGAGAAAGAGGAGTCAGATCATGGGGCCACATGCGGGAGAAACGATAGGGTGGGGAGATGGAGATGAGAGTGGCGGCGGACGCGGAGGCGGAAGTGAAAGCAGACAAAGCCGGCGAGAAAGTGTAGGTGAAGCGGAGCTGCGGGCAGATGTGGAGCCGGAGGTCCAGCAGTAGGGGGCGGGAGGTCAATTCCCAAGAAGGTAAGCAGAAGCCGTCTCGCTAACTCACACCAGCCCTGTCAACCCACCAGCATCACCCGAGACTCGTTATTGGCAGCGGCCGCCATACGACGAAAATGGGCGCTGGGTGGGCCAGGCACGCAGGATGCAACAGGCGTGACAGGTGGGACAGGCGTGCAAGTGCGTTAGGCGCGCCACGTGCTCTAGGCGCAGCAGGGTGAGCAAGGTGCGCCTAGAGCAGCAAGCGTCGCCAAGCGCCGACAGTTGCGCCAGGTTCGCCGCATGCGCCAGATGCGCCAGGTGGACATGCCTCTGGTGAGCCGTCTGCGCCCAGTGAGCTACGCGTCCCAGGCGCGCGAACTGCGCCCAATGCGCCAGGTGAGCCACATCCGCGCGGGGCTGGGTGTGCGGGTGGGGGCGAGGTTTCGGTGGTATCGGCGGCGGCAGCTGCAGCAGTCTTGCTGGTGTCGCAGGCGGGGGCTGGTGTCGGTCATGGGTGGCTGGTGGTGGTGGGTAATGCACCGTGGTCGGTGGGAGGTGGTTGGTAGGTGGCGGGTAAAGGGAGGCGGGTCCTGTGTGGCAGAGGGTGAACAGCGAGTGGTCAGTGGTGTGGTGAGTGGTGCCTGTGTCCGCGATTGGGTTCTGGGTGGCGGGTGGGGAGTTCGAGGTGGATGTGGGGGTGGAGAAGGACCTAGGGGTTGAGATTCTGGGGTGAACGAAGAGACGGGAGTGGAATTGGGGGTAAGGATAGCGATGAGGGCGGTGGCGGCGGGGGGGGTTGCGGTGATGGTCATGGGCGGTGGTGGCGGCGGCTGTTGAAGAGGAGCGGCATACGACTTTTCTGACTGGGCGTCGCTCAAGCCACTCACCACCTCGTGGAGGCCCTTCTTGGATCCCCACCAAGGCCAAGCCACTCGCCAACGGCGTCCGGGAGAAGCCGTGGGGGTGAGCAGCCACGGAGACGGACACTGAGACGGAGGGGAGGAGCAAGGGGAGGGGACGGCGGGGAAGGAGACGACGCGAGGTGTCACTGCCTGATCGGGGAGGCGAGCAGGCCCTGCAGCAGCTCCATCTGCCCGCACAAGGCGCGATCCAGGCTGGACAGCTGCCTGATGTGGGAGGCCACGAGGCCTGCAAGAACCGATCGCCGCAGCTTGTCGGCATCGATGCCTATGGGCCTTTCCCCGCCAGGCCCACAAGCCTGCCAGAATTCTAGGCGCGGAAGCGCGAGCTGTGGCGGGGCCGGCTGGTCGCGCCCCGCTGCGGGAAGGGCCCCCACGTGGTCGAAGCCCTCCCTGCACGCCGCGCCCAACTCGGCCAGCAGCTCCCGTCCCAGGGTCAAGGCGTCCTCCACCAGCTCCGTGAGCAGCACGCGCGACGCTTCCGCAGGGTCGAGGTCGAGGCCTCTCGCCTTCCGCCTCGGCGGCGGAAGCCGCTGCGCCACCGCCTGCAGCGCCGCAGGCAGCGCGAGCGCAGGGCCGGCCAAGAACGATGCCAACGCCCTCGCGCCATGGCCGCCGAACCGGAAGGCGGAGCCGCAGGCTCGACCTGGGGCTTCCTCGGCAGCCGGGCGCGTGCGCCCCAGGATCGCCAGGCCGCAGGTCTCCACCAGCAGGCGCAGCGCTGCGAGGCCGCGCCGGAGGTTCGCCCAGTCGGCCGCGGCAGGAGCAGCGGCGGGCGCTCCGCTAGGGCCGACGGCGTCTCGCACTGCGCTGGCGCCAGCCGCGGCGCTCGTGTAGTCGCTCTCCGCGGCGCCGCCGCGGAAGGCCGGCACGCTGAGCGCCCTGTGCGCCACGTCGCAGGCGAGGAGCGCGCACCGCCAGAACACGCTGTCCGCAGCGGTGGGCGAAGGCCGCCAAGGCGGGGGCCAGTGCGCTTCCTCGCCCCATGCGGAACGGGCCGCCTCTTCGGGCGCCGTCTCGGAGTGTGCGTCGCTGAGGAGGAGGGAGATCTCCTCCGCAGAGGGCTCCGGCTTGAGCATGGCGCGCACGGCCAGGAGCAGCAGCGCCCTCAGCCTGACAGTGCTCGCGGTGTCCACCCGCCGCGGGTCGACGACCTCCTCGAGGGCACTCGGCCGGCTTGTGGGCGGCGCGGGGTAGCCCTCGACGCCGCACGGCCCTGCCGCCAGGCTGCCCTGCGCCCTGCGGGTATATCCCGCCTCTCGGGAGGCCTTCGGCCCGGGGGCCCGCTGGCCCGCCCACGCGCACGCCCACAGCGAGGGAGCCGCCGTCACCATGGCGTCCGTCACCGCGGGGCGGAAGGCCGCAGCCCACTGCTCCAGCAGCGGCTCCAGGGCCAGCGGCGGGGCGCCGAGAGCGAGGTGCCCAGCGCCCACGACGCCCATGGCCACGGCCTGCAGCGGACTGCAGCGGGGCAGCGCGTACAGCTGCCGCAGCGCCGCGCTAGGCTGCGCCGGTGGGCAGTCCCAGGAGCTGGACGGCTTCCCGGCGACGTCCTGCAGCTCCGCCGCCCGCTGCTCCAGACGCTCCGCGGCGGCGACGAGGCCACCCGCGGCGTGGACCTCGAGGACCGCCTCGGCCACCACGGCCTGCCTGCGGGCCAGGCTGCAGTACAGGCCGCGCAAGGCGGCGGCCACCTCGCGCCCGCGCAGCAGCCCGTGAGTCGCCCCGCCCTCGCAGGCCGCCGCCGGCTCCAGCCGCGCCGCGCGCTCGAAGGTGGCGTGGAGGTGGCGCAGGCGCCGGCATGCCTCGGGCACCTCCTCCCAGGACCCCAGCGCGAGCAGCCCCTCCAGCGACGCGTGCAGCAGCGCCCCGTGCCCCGAGATGGCGCCCGCGCCAATGGTCTCGTGCCACTTGCGCAGCATGCCGCCAGCGCCAGCGGCGCCGTACACCGCCGCCAGCAGCAGCCGGACCCGCGCGCAGTTCGGCACGGCCTTCGCGCCCAGCTCAAGGAGCACCAAGGCGTCCAGCAAGTATACCCGTTCGGCCACCGCCGGGAATCGAGCGCCCTCGCCGCCAGAGAACGCAGGGAACACCTGCGTACAGAAGAGGCGGTCCATGTCCAGGAGCGTCGCCGCCGCCGCCAGCAGCAGATCGTCTGGGTCCACGGTGGGCTCCAGTTCCTCCCACACCCCGTTCGTACAGAAGCCCTCGCTGGAAGTCGGGTGGTTCGCCGACATGGGCCGCAGCTCGCCCCACAGACGCAGCAGGCCGTCCACCTCCCTGGCCATGCCCTCCAGGCCCAGGCCCTCCGCAGCGCACAGGCCACGCCGGAGGCGCGCCAGCACCACCTGCCTCTGCGCGTGCTCGCAGAGGGCCACCCACCCAGCGTCGCTCCTGCACACCTCGGGCTCGGCCGCCCCGCCTCCTGTCTCCTCGTCTCTGGCCGCGGCCCCAATCACCGCGACCGCACCCTCTGCAGCCCTCTCCGCCACGTCTGCTGCCAGGCCCCTGGCGGCCGCCGTCGTCGCAGAGCGGCCCAAGGGCTCCAGCTGGTGCAGCCGCCCCAACAGGCGTTCTGCCCGCGGGGCGTCCAAGAGGCACAGGTACGGCTTCAGGTCCGCGTAGCAGCCGCCCGAGTGGCCGAAGAGGCTGAAGTAGCCAGCGAGGGCGTCGGCTAGGTCGTCAAGGTCCCCCGACAGCGCGGGCACTGGCCAAACGGCGCGGTCGGCACGCGGTCGCCTGGCCGCGGCCCGCTCCCAACACTCGCGCTCACCACAGGCCAGCGCTAGCGCCCGCAGCTCCAGCTCGGCCAGGAAAGGCACGCGCGTGGCCGCGGCGTCGCGGTTGCTCTGCAGGTGCACTGCTAGCGAGTACGCGTCGGCGACGCCGCCGCCTTGCCGGGGCGGCTCAGGCTCTGGGCCGGCGGGTGCGCCACAGGCGGACTGCCGCCAGCGAGCGTCACGCAGGCCAGGGCCGCGCCCAGCGGCCAGGAGCGGGCTAGGCGGCCCAAGGCGCCCGGCCAGGCCCGCCAGCCACGCAAAGCCACCGCCCGCGCGTGGCGCCGGATCGCCGGCTGCAGCCAGCGGCGCCGGCGCCAACAGGGGCAGGCCGTCCCACTGAAACGCGAGGGACACGTACTCTCTGGCGGAGCGCCAATGGCCCACCCGACGCAGCCACCGCGACCTCGCCGCCTCGAGCGCTCCGCGCTCGCCAGCCTCCGACAGTAGCCGCACCCTGAGGCCGTCCTCGTCGCGGGGCAGCGGCACGGCCGCCCTGTGCTCGGCCAGCAGGGCTGCCGCCTCAGCCTGCCTGCCTTGCTGCCGCAGCGTCGCCAAGTGCAGCAGCAGCAGCCTGTGGGCCTCCCAGCGGCCCGCCACGCCGTCGCAGCCGCTCAGCTCAGGCAGGCGCTGCAGCAGCCGCTGCGCCAGGTCCAGGGACGCATGTTGCCCAATGCCCAGCGGCTGCAGCAGCACGGCGGCGATGGACCAGTACAGGTAGAGCGGGCGCCCGAAGCAGGAGTGCAGCCGCAAGGCCACCTCCTGCTGCCCCACCGTGTCCCCCTCGCTCACCCGCGCCAGAAACAAGGCCAGGGAGGCGCCTTCTCGAAGAAGGGCGACTCGAAATCGGTCACTGGAACCCTCCTGGGGTCCAAACGCACCAGATTTCTTAGCTGCGTCCAGCCGTGGCGACGAGGGATCCCCCCGAAAGCCAACAACCGTTGTCTCAACTCGCCCTCCTCTGACCTTCGCATCCCTCGTCCGCAGCCGCCGCGACCTCGTAGAGGCGCGACACCTCCGGGTACAGGCCGCTTCGATGGTACACTGTCCGCAGGTGGCCGAGCACCTCCAGCTCCGTCGGCTCGGCGGCGCAGGCCAGCTGGCAGGCAGCCAGCGCCTCCTGCCGCCTCCCCGCCCGCTCGAGCGCCACGGCCCTGAGGGCCAGCAGCAGCGCGTCCCCCGCGTGCGCCTCCAGCAGCGACTCCGTGCGGCTGAGCACGAGCCTCAGATTCCCCTGCTCCAGGGCCTCGGCCACGGCCCTGGCGGCCTTTGGGTGCCTGGGAGGCCTCTTCGGCCCAGCCCTGGATCTGAAGGTGCCCTGAGTTCCGAAAAGCCGGCTGTACGCCTCGAGTTCGTCGTCTTCGCTGGCAGCGTGCGTGGTGCGGCGCAGGGAATGCGACATAGGCGGGGTCTTGGAGCAAGACGTCTCGGCCGAACTGCCTAAAGCCAAATTGGCTACGGGCTGTAGAACGACACGAGTGAAGTACTGTCGTGCCAATCTGCGAGGCTATGAAACACAATTGCGCCTGTGAGCCTCCCTGAGGACCCTAACTTCATAATCGTCGACCTCATTACTTCACGATCTGCTTACCTACGCCCCCTCTGGGCATCGTTTCTGGATGGGCTGGTGGAGAAACTTTAGATCGCGAGCGACGCAGGCAGCTGAGCGCCGTCAAGACTTTTTTCACAGGACTGGAGAACCACGCCCGCGCAGGTCGCTAGTTATAACTACAGAGCACTAGCTGCCAAACGCAGGAGCTCCCCAAGCCTTCAGCGAGACGTTTGCTGGCCTACAGCTCATCTTGACGAATCGCACAACAGCGGCGGAACGGTTAAAACTTCACAGGGTATATTGCACAATTATGAGGCATGCGAGACATGAGAGCAGTATGAGGCAGTTGTTAATTGGTTTTTGGGGAAGTAGAAGTGCTCGACGCGACTGCGCACGTACAAGACATCATATACATAATGAGCTGCGACTGCTAGATTGTATGAGCTGTGACTGCTAGATTCAGGGAAAAAAGGGGCGTCCGCCATCCTCAGAGCCAGGCCACCAAGCCTCTTGCCAAGGATTTGGTGCAAGTACGGCCCTGTGTTGGTAGTCCTTGATGCCACCCTCAAAAGACTGATGCCATCCTTGTCGGTCCAGCACCGATTCGCACGTCGGATCCGCGAGGGCGTGGTACACGCCTCCGTCCTGCACGTGGCAATTATTTTGGTGGCCTTTGGGATTCAGGAAAGCGTAAGCGCCCTCTTCATACATCTGCTGGAACGCCCGGTTCGCCTGCCTTTCGGCGTTAGGGATTGCTCTGTTCCAGTCTGAAAATGCGTCTGCTGGCAGGCGGTCCGGCCGAACCGCGAAGAAATCCGCATTGGTTCTCGCACTTCATGACCACTGCGCAAATATTCGAACGCTCCATGAGAGACAACGCAAAGACTGTCATCATAGAGGATCACGTCTGGGTTCGTGCGTATTACCCAGTCATACCCACGAAACCAGCCAGAGGTCAACGCATCGTGCATCGCCTTCTTCGCACCAGGCTGCTTGCCGGGATTGCGGGAAAATTTCAAAATCTTGGTAGGCATGGGCCACGCGTTCAACAACTCTTGCCATGCCGCGCGGCTGGAGTGCACGCCGGCGTCCGTGTCACATTGCCGAATGCGCCTCGCTGCTGACGCCTTCCGTTTTTGGAGGCGGAGTAACGAGCGTCACGCCAGACATCGCAATCCATTGATATACGATGAGTTGTATACGAACCCAGCAAATTTAGTTGAAGATTGGCTCCATTGTTTCTCGCTCGGGATATTCAATTCTACATCGGTTGGCCTCTACATTCCAGCATAGAGGTGAACGGTTTCAATATGCCTGGGACCACCGAGCCTGACATTGCGCATGGCACCGTGCAGTCGATCAAGGCTGGTACCATGGAGTGGTATGGAAAGGGGACCAGAGCAGGTAGACAAAGAAACAGGATTCAGGACCTGACAGTCGGCATGCTGGGTTCGAAATCCGACGGTATATCCTTGCACGGTGGCGAAACAAACGATTTCTTTGTCGTTTGCGTCGATGTATTGCTGCAGAAATTTCGGGTTCATTTGCCAGAGTTCCAAACTTTCAGAGACCGTGCAAACGCATTGAACATCATGTTGTCGTTGTTCCGGCGATCCAGCAAGAAGTGGGGCCTCTCAGATGCTCAGGACCGATGGGTGCAGTGAGGTTCGCAGGTATGGCCGAAAGTTAATTCAGCCTGTCAAATCCTAGCAGCGCAAATTAAATCAATGAAACAAATGATCGGAGGAGGTGGATGGGGACGGGGAGGAGTAGGAGGAGGAGGAGAAGGAGGAGGAGGATGAGGAAAACGGAAGGGAGGATGTGGATGAGGAACTGACGGGGGGTGACAGAAACCAGAGTATGAACAACCCTGGTAACTTTCGGCCTACGTCTGATTGGACCACTGCTCTTCTTCCTCTTCTTCCTCCTCCTGCTCTTCCTCCAGCCGTTCTGCGCCCAAGGGGTTTTGCAGGCACTCGATTCAGAACGGCAGGGTGTCTGCGGGTCAGATTGACTACGCCCTGCTCCTCTTTCCCAGTTTCAGCGATGCGCCATGGCGGGGGCTATAAGTCCTGGTGTGGCCCATCGCCGCAGCCGTCCTCGACAGCTTCCTGTCCGTGGCGATTTCCGTTGTTTTCTCAGCATCAGCAGCAGGGACTGGACGCTGGGCCTCAAGGCAAGTGGAAGCGTGTATCGTGCGGCTGCGGGAAGAACAGCAACACGGTCTGCGTCTGCAAGCACTGTGGCTCGACGCGTTCTCTCCCGTCTCCCATGCGCCAGCCGCCGCCGCGCGGGGTATGGAGTCATCAGCACGACAGTCCTCTCTCTCCTGGTCCTGTGGCTCCTCCTGGTCGGCGGCAGCGCCAGTCACTGCAGCCAGGGATCCAGCCCCCAGGACATGGCGGAGGTGGAGTGGCACATTGCACTGAGAGCCCTTTGGGCTCGAAGGACTTGCAGTTGGTCATCGCCGTCGCCAAGAAGGAGGGCGACAACGAGACGGTCGAGCGTTACCAGGCCAAGCTCGATGCCATGGTCGCCCCGGTCCCGAAGGTCGCGCCCAAGCCCCTTCAGGAACAGGTCAATGACTTGCACTGACAGATGGACAAGCTCGACAAGCGCATAGAGGTGGAGCTCAACAAGTACGCCAAGTGGAAGGAGAGCCTGGGTCGGCAGGAGGAGCTCCTCGCAGACCTGAGCCGTCAGCATAAGGCCATGCAGCAGCAGCACACGGAGTTGGTTCAGCGATTGCATTCTCTCGTGGTGGAGGCCGCGCCGCCTAAGCCCGCAGAGGACAATGCAGGACCTACTCTATGACTGCGAGAGTTGTTGGAGGGTAAGGTCAACAAGATCACCATTGTCGACGGAGGTTGGTTCAGTGAGGATCTTGTCGGAGAGGGGCTTGATCCACAGGATTTGGAAGAAGCCAACCGCCGCCGTCAACAGTTCAAGGAATCGATCTCCGAGATGGCCAAGAAGCTTGTTGAGTCCGCCATGGAGAAGGCTGGGGCTGTTCGTGCAGAGCATGCGGCCTACTTGGCGAGGCTCCAGTCTACGCGTCGGAGAGGCAACGATGGCGAAGCTACTCCGACAAGTGGGCCATCAGGGCCAGCCTCAGGCACGCCCGTGGGCTCGGCAGCGGCGACCCCACCCGACGGGGACGCCAACGACGCTGGCGGCGCCCAGGCCCCAGCAGGGATTTCGCAAGTTCTCTCGCAGCCCGCGGTCCAGCGTGTGCGCCAGGAGGTTGGCCGCATCACCGCTATGGTCGACAGATGGGCCGCCGAGACACTTGCTGGTGAGCACAGTGACCGTGATCAGAATGGGCCCCCCCCCCCCGTGGGCTCTGCCTGACGGGGGGAGGGGGGGGGGGCTTTGTCAACTTCTTCAGCAATCCAGGTAGGCTTGACCAGAGGGCCTTTGTGGGAGGCCCTCTCTCTCCTCCTGCACCTCCTCCTGTCTCTGCCTGTCACCTGTCTGTCACCACGGTGAATGGCAACAGCTGGAAGTCAGTGAAGGATTGGTTACCATTTGTCACTACACCGATTGTGCTCGTCCAGGAGCATACGCTGGTGACTGAAGAAACTAGTTCCCGTGCCAATCAGGCTTGCTTTCCTTGGGGTGGAAATCCCTCTCCTCCTCCTCCTCCTCCTCCTCCTCCTCCTCCTCCTCCTCCTCCTCCTCCTCCTCCTCCTCCTCCTCCTCCTCCTGGGCCCCGGCCTCCACGGGCCCAGGTGGAGGCCCCTCGGCTGGTGTTTCGATTCTGCGTCGCCCAGCTCTGGGGCTGCACGCCCCAGAGGGAGGACATACTGTGTTCCCACATCGCGCGACGTCTTGCCCCACTCATGCCCCCCAGGGCGACGTCTGCCAGTTCTGTTCGGTGTATATCTGGGATTCGGAAGGTCTCTCAGCTGGGAACTTGGATATTACGTCGGCCGTGGGGGCTCTTGGGGCTACGCGTGGGAGGCCCTCTCATCTGTGGAGGAGACTGGAACCTGGAACCCGCCACCTTCGAGCCCTCGCTGTTCGTGACCAAGCTGGTCGGCCAGTTGCTCACCACCAGGGGCCCCCACGTGCCACGTGGGCGCCCCTCGGGAGTACGATTACTTCGTCTGTTCCGCTGGAGTGGCCAAGGGGGCTACGGACGGTAGGTTCGTGCGGCGTCGGCGCGCGCAAAAGTTTTTGGCACCGCGTCGATTGTTCAACCTTGAATCGATCGCGGCCCCATCGTTGAACATTCAATTCCGTCGGGTCTGCTGGGGGCACCGTGTCCATCGGTGCTTCCGCGTCGCAGAATTCAACCTTGAACGCCTTCGCCGGCGTCCCCGGCGTGCCAACGCCGCAGGAACCTGCCGTAAACAAGTGGTGCAGGTTCAGAATCATGGGTTCGTACCTCACACGCCTGTCATTTAGGAGTTGTACGCTGGCTTGGCGCAGATGTCTTACATGACGTTTCGGCGCCCGCCGGAGCTCCCCACCATTGCACCTTTCGGCCCACTACCTGAACCCCGTGAGTTTGGCCGAGTTCAAGACAAGGTGGAGGGGTGTATGTTCCTTGCTCTGAGGGGAGACGGCCCTCAATTGGTTTCAATTCTTCTCGGCGAAGCGCATGGCGCGTGGGCCAACCTATGCGAGAAGGAGCTGCCTAGAGTCTTTGGAGTGGAGTTGCCTGTCTGGGGTTCTCGGAGCAAGGGGCCCGTCACCCACTGGAGGTTGCTCTTGGGCAAGGACCTGGGCTGTGTGAAATACCCCCCCTCCACGCCTTGAAATGGCTACATGCCAATATTTGTAAGTGTTCGGTCAGGTTATCCGCCATCGGTAGGCCCGAAGAGGCCCTGGCCGCTGCTCGCGCTTTGTCGGATCCGCCTCCTGAGGTTCGGGACGTCTCCGACCCTTTTCCTGACTCCCCCCGTCTTTTGGCAGGTGCCTCCCAGCTCGTACAGGACTGGGTGGACGGCTCGCTTCCGCAGCCCGACTGCTCTCACCGCCTTGGCATCTTGTGCAGCGAGGTTGCTGAAGCCCTCGAGCTTTGCACCAGGCACTATGCGTTGCAGGCGCGCAAGGACTGGAGCTCATGGCTGTTGGAGAATATTGAATGCGGGGGCCGCAGAGCCCATGCTTATTCGAAGGACCCTCAGGCGTTCAAACCTTCCACGACCCTCTCGTCCAAAGGCTGCGTGATTTCGGACCCCAGGCCCTCCTCAGGGACGAAGCCATCCGCTTCAGGGGCCTCTGGGAGGCCCAGGCCAGGCCCCAAGGGCTTCCCACCAAGATTTTAGATCCCCTCCCTCCCATCCCGATTGATGTGATCAGGAGTAGTTCTAAATCCTTTGCTCATGGATCTGCTGTGGGGCTGGATGGTTTCCACATGAGACATTTTTCTGTTTTGCCCGGCGGGGCCCTTGAGGCCCTCGCGAGCATCTTGAGGCTTATGGAAACGACTGGTATGCTGCCGCCCCAGAACCGTGCTGTCATTATTGCCCTTCTCCCTGAGCCGACCTCTGGGTTTCGACCTATTGCCGTGTTTCCCAGTCTTTACAGGCTTTGGGGAAAATGCCGTAGGGAGTACGCCATAGCTTGGGAGGCGGCGCACATGCGCACGTACTGGGCCGCAGGTCAACACAAGTCTGCCAGCGACGTGGTCTGGCGCCAAGCGGCGCGGACAGAGCAATCCAGGTCGAACTCGGACTCGGCCTGCACCCTGCTGTGGGATTTCGTTAAGCACTACGAACGGATCCCCCTGGACCACCTGATTTTGCGCTGCGAACGTCACGGGCTGCCGCCCGCCATCACTTCTTTGTGCATCGCAGGGTACAGGTCGGCCAGGTTCCTCGTGCTGGCAGGTACGGTTTCTTACCCCATGTATGCCAGGTTCGGCATCATAGCGGGTTGCAGTTTCGCGACGACATACATCCGCACTTTTGCTTTAGACGGCTTCGACTCCCTGTCTATCCCTCCCCTCCTCTCGTTCGACGCTTACATCGATGACATGGGTATCAATGGAGTGGGGAAGGAGGAGGAGGTTGCTAAGTGTGTTTGCAATTTTTCTGCCGAGCTCGAAGCCGTCATAGGTAATATTCTGCGCGCGTCCATCGCGCTTGACAAGGTCGGCCGCGTCTCATCCTCCAAGTCCCTCTCGCGATCAGTGGAACGGGGGCTGGGAAAGTTGGCGGGGAGATCTCACGAATCCATTGTGAACCTCGGGATCGATGATGCAGCCGGTGGCGCCATACGGTCTCGTGGGCGCAACGCCCGCACCAAGCTTCGTGCCACTCGTGCCAGACGGCGGGCTGGCCGACTGGTTGGCCAGCGAGCTGTTCTAGGACGCAGGGCGATCAAACTTTGCACTTCGGGCCCACTGCCAGGAGCCACGTACGGCAGCGAGGTTCACGGTTGCAGCGACTGTGAACTTCTTAAGTTGCGGAGGCTTTGTGCTGCCACGATGAAACCCAGTGCAGGGGCAGAAGCCTGACCATTCTCAGTAGGTTAGAAGGGGACCCTGCTTGGTTTGGCGCGGTTTCCCCCATCGTCCGCTGGGCCAAAGAAGTGTGGGCTCGACACACCAGGGCCTCGGATTTTGTTTTTACTTGGGCCTAGTTGCATTCTATGTGGAACGACAGCTTTCACCGCTCCTGGTCCTGGAGAAAAGTGGGTGGGCCCGTTGCGGCCATGCGGCTTTCGGTCGACAGGATCGGCTGGTCCATGCCCTCCCCTTTCCTCCTGGTCAGCGACCCTGGGGCCCGCCACTCCCTCACCCTCACCCTCCCCGCCCTCCTTAAGAAGCTCTTGAAGGAAGGTGTCTGGAGGAGTCTCGAGCGGGATGCTGCGAAGAAGTATGGGGGCCAAGGGTCTACGAGGCTTTGTTTTGACGTGGTTGCGTCTGCCCTCAGGTCCAAGAAACTTACGCCCCTCCATAAAGGAACCATCCGATGTTTGACCTGCCAAGGATTGTGGCCTCTTGCACGTGCGAGAGCTGCAGGATATGATATTCCTGATGAGTGTCCTCTTTGTCATGCGCCTGGAGACCCCCTTTTTCATCGTCTGTGGTGCTGTCCCGTGGTGGAAGAGACGAGAAGGGCTATCATACCTGGCGGAGTTCTTGAGGCGATCAGAGGCGATCCCGAAGCTAGCGCTAAGTTCGCGTTGGTTTCTGCTCTTTTCGAGCACCCACAAGATGTAGCCCCCCCCCCCCCCCCAACGCCGACCATGACGACAGCCGCGACGGCATTGTTCTCAGGTATTTTCCCGAGGGCTTCGAGGCGGAAGGCTGGGTCTGCCCTCCCGAGGGCTCGCGCCTCTTGTGGGGCGATGTCTTCCTTGCTGGGCCCTGTGCCAAATCTCCCATTCGGGACTTGTGCCGCCTAGCTATGGCATTTGGACCCGTTTGGGACAGCTGCCCACAGACGGCCCAGGCGGGAGAATTTTCGGCTCATGCTGTTTGTGGTGCCTTTCTCTCACAGCCCAGTCGATTGTATAGCGACTGCGCCAACGTCGTTGGCATGCACAGCCTGCCAGAGCACGCCCGCCTCGCTCAAGATCGACCCGACGCGGGTTTGATAATGCAAGGGCGGGCGCTTGGTGGGAGGATCATTCTGAGCTGCGATAAGGTCAAAGCACATCAGGCATTTAGACGACCTCAATCTTTCTCCTCTCGAACGCATGTTGCGAATCGGGTATGAGTTTGCTGATCGCGCGGCGAAGCTTGGAGTTGCTGCGCACCCGTCCGCAGCAGCTGCCACGCTCGACGAATTGGATTTCTCTGTTTTGGTTTCCAAGGCGACGGTTAAACTGGCTGCCGATTTGCTCCCGTTGTGGCCCAGGACCGACGTAAACGAGGTCCCCTGGTCCCCTCCTGGGACGCCTCGGTCGGCAGCGGACGCCAGCCCACACTCGTGGACCTGGCTTGGCCCCCCGTGCGGGGAACAGCGTTTTTGGCAGTGCTCGTCTTGTCTGCGTACCAACCGCAGCCCTAGCGACACTTGCCCTCCCTCTGGACACTGTACCGGGTTCCCGAAGATCAGTGTCCAGAGGCTTGGGGAGTTGAACCACAAGTGCGTTCTGTTTGATTGTTCAAACGACTCTTTCCTGGTCGTTTGTTTGCTTTGCAGGTGCTATTCCTCGGGGGCTCGCATCGCCAGGCTCGGAGTTCCGTGCACAGGTCGCCCTGTGGACCCCAAGACTGGCAAGGAGAAAGCCCCCGCAGGAACCTGGTATAAGATATGCAAAAGCCTCCACCCAACGCGAGTGGAGTGACCCTGCTATCAGACACTTTCAGCGTGCTTTAGTCATGCAGCGATAGGTCGTGCTCAAAAATCCTGCCCTTCCTCCTCCTCCTCCTGCTCCTCCTGCTTTTCCTGCTCCTCCTGCTCCTCCTTCTCCTCCTCCTCCTCCTCCTCGTCCTCCTCCTCCTCCTCCTGACCCCCTCCTTGTTCTTCTCATTCCACGCGTTTTCCCTCCATGTCCTCGTCCTTGCGCGCCTGCGCCCCTCCACCTCCTGTGCCCCCGCTTCCACTGTCCTTCCCCGTCCTGTGTATCCTGCTACACTTTACTCCTCCTACACACACTTCGCAATGGTTTCCTCCTCCTCGTCCAATCTCCCATCCCCCATCCCCCATCACTCCTCCTCCTCTCCTCCTCCTCCTCCTCCTCCTCCTCCTCCTCCTCCTCCTCCTCCTCCTCCCTCCTCCTCCTCCTCCTCCTCCCTCCCTCCTCCTCCTCCTCCTCCTCCTCCTCCTCCTCCTCCTCCTCCTCCTCCTCCTCCTCCTCCTCCTTCCTCCTCCTCCTCCTCCTCCTCCTCTCTCTCCTCTCCTCCTCTCCTCCTCCTCCTCCTCCTCCTCCTCCTCCTCCTCCTCCTCCTCCTCCTCCTCCTCCCTCCTCCTCCTCCTCCTCCTCCTCCTCCTCCTCCTCCTCCTCCTCTCCTCCTCCTCCTCCTCCTCCTCCTCCTCCTCCTCCTCCTCCTCCTCCTCCTCCTCCTTTTGCCCCCCCCAATCACCGTCGTCGTCTCATTCTTCCAATGTTTATATTCCCCTCCTCCGTCTCGTTATCATCCTCATCCTCCTTCTCTTCCTTCCTTTCGTTTTCGTCGCCTCATCCTCCCCCTCCTCCTCCTTTTCCTCCTCCTCCTCCTCCTCCTCCTGCTCCTCCTCCTCGTCCTCCGCCTCCTCCTCCTTTTCCTCCCCCTCCTCCTCCTCCTCCTGCTCCTGCTCCTGCTCCTGCTCCTGCTCGAGTTTTTTTTTTATATCACCAGGGTTTCGCCCGTGCTCCGCCGCCACGCAGATGTTGGCCACGATTGGGCACGGACCACGAGCAACCGAAAACATCAGGCTCCACCCACCCCGCCGGCATGGTACAACATTGCCGCGGGCCACGAGCGCCCGAGACCGCCAGGTGCCTCGTCCACTCCGCTGCCAAAAGCCACAACGGGGGGCACGAGCTACGGGCAAGCGACATCCTCGAGGTTTCGCCCGTCCCGCCGCCTGATGCAAAGCTGCCACGGGCCACGAACTGCCGAGATCGCCACGGTTTCGCCCGCCCAAACCGCTCCGCCGCCGCGGGCCACGATGATGGGGCACGAACCACTAGAAACCGAGACCGCCAGGGCTTCGCCCACCCCGCCGCCACGACGCGACATTGCAACGGGCCGCGAGCAGCTGACCACCACGACCATTACGACCACCACGACCACCATTCAGTTTGCATTGGCTCAAGATCGCCATAACTCGATATCGTTGATATAACGTTCATAGCTCGGTGGTCGAGCTTGGCTCGAGCTACTATATGTGGTTTCTTTACGGAACTTCCGATACATGCGCCAGAAAGCCTCTATAATGTACCTGTGGGGCCTCTTTACATTAAGAGGCATCACGACGCCTCAATATGTGTATATATATATGTGTGTGCAGGCGGGGGTTAGAGCGGTAGCTCATCGGGAATAAAGGGGAGCCACTACTCACGTTGATCACTCACTCTGGGCTTCGCCCCTTCTTACTCCCTCTACTCGTTGGCCAAAGCTGTTGACAGAGCTTCGAATGCCTCGAGACAACGGCACCAGCATGTGCGAGCCCCAAGACTCACCCCGAGGCCACGGCAGGAATCACACCTCAAGTGTACCACCGTCGTCCAACGACCGGGGTCAGAACGCCGTTCCAAGTGGGCCTCGAGAGGGAGCAGACTCGCACCACGCTGTGCCCAGAAGCCCGAGAGAAGCTCTCGCGAGACGCTGAACGAGGCAGAACGGCCGGGCAGATAAGATGCCTGGACGGCATGGCACAGGGCGGATGTGGGCGGGCCACAAAGGCTGCCATGCATTCTGATGCGGCCAACGTTCGCTCATTACCCCTTCGCCCACACATTGACCGTAAACGTGTTCATGTGTGCGCAGGCGGGGGTTAGAGCGGTAGCTCATCGGGAATAAAGGGGAGCCACTACTCACGTTGATCACTCACTCTGGGCTTCGCCCCTTCTTACTCCCTCTACTCGTTGGCCAAAGCTGTTGGCAGAGCTTCGAATGCCTCAAGACAACGGCACCAGCATGTGCGAGCCCCAAGACTCACCCCGAGGCCACGGCAGGAATCACACCTCAAGTGTACCACCGTCGTCCAACGACCGGGGTCAGAACGCCGTTCCAAGTGGGCCTCGAGAGGGAGCAGACTCGCACCACGCTGTGCCCAGAAGCCCGAGAGAAGCTCTCCACTCCAAGAACACCCGAACAGCTCTCCAAAAGAAAGCTCTCCAATGTGTTTCGAAATATGGCTGAAAGCCGCCCACAAGCTCCCTGGAGAGTCGCACCTGGCCTGGATTCGAAGATATTTGCTACGATACGCCCGAACACGGGCAATCAAGGTATCTGCGAAGGTCTGGAGCGAGGAACGGGTGGCAGGCTGAAATCGCATCTCGGCCAAAATTGCGGCCCCATCTTGAATATAAATCTTTGCTGTCCTCATTGAGCTCCAACGACCTCGAAGCATCACTTTAGGCAAGTCGCCTGAAAACAAATATTCGTGCGTAGCTCCGCCTCTACGCAAACTATACGGGACGAGGCCGAGATGTGCGCAACCAATCTCTCGAAGGCCAATGCGAAAAAGCAAATGAAAGGCACGAGGAGGCGAGGGCCACAGACGGCCGTCGCGCTGCAGCTGCATATGGACGACCGCTCCTACGAGCGGGTCATCCAGCGCCACCGTCTCTCGTGCTCCCTTCTGACAGGCTGTCTTAGTCCAGGGCAACGGCACCACGCCTCTGCCGCAAGGCTTGAGCTGAATGACGCCGCTGGAGAGGCCAAGAGCCTCGCCTGTCCGAAGGCAGAGGTGGAAGCCGGCGAGGATCGTCGCGGCGAAGGCGATCTCTCCGCGGCCCAGCGCCCAGCCTGCGAGCGCGCTGCACACCAGCGGCGGCATCGGTGGCGCACGCTGCGGCAACTCTAGGCGCCCCCAGACTGACAGCAATCTCCACGCGCCTGGGCACTGCCGGCGCGTCCTCAATAGGTGCTGTACTCCACTCAGTGCATCGTTAGCTTGACCTTTAGTGGCACCTTCGGCCCCCAAGTATTCAAGGTAGTCTTGTAATGTGACATCCATGTCTTCCCAACTGAACGGCAACGGCAGGTTCATGGCGTTAAGGTAGTCAACAAACTGCTGGGCTGCCCGACGGTATCTGGCGAGAGTGGCAGCGCCGATCCGGGCATCCCGCAGCTTCCCCAGGCCAGCTCTGGTTGTGCGCCTGTCGGCGGGGCTAGATTGCTTCCCCATGCTTCAGGCGCGACGGCGCGTCCGCGGGGTTCTGAGCTGATGAGGTGAAGCTGAACACCGCCCGCGCGCCCATCGCTAGCTCCTCGGCCGAGAAGCTGCGCACAACCTTGCCGAGCTGACTGCTGCTGGGGCGGTGCTTCGAGAGCGCACCGACGTTGACCATGCTGTCGAGGAGGTGCAGGAAGACTCGCTGCTGTCGGCCCAAAGCTTGAGCACGCCATCGAATCATCGTCAGCGCTCCCTGCCACTCCAGCACATGGATATGTTCAGGGAGATCCCACACCAGCTCTCGTGCCTTACGCCACTGCCAAAGACCTGAATCAATCACTTGCCGAAGGAAAGCGAAGCTGAGCTCCTCAGACCTTTTGTCACAACGAAGGCTCGCACCATCACCGCGGCACGCCATCACAAGACTTGTCACCAGCCTACGCGAGGCATCCGAATCACGCCAGGACGTAGCATTTCGTCTGGCCAGCGCTGCGAGCAGCACATCTGCATGACATGTCTCGGATTGACTGCAGTGGCCAACCAGCTTGGCCCCACGCAAGTCCCCCAGGTGGCGAAGCAGCTCGGGCAGGCCGCTCGGCCATCAAGCAAGCAGCGCCACCGCGTCCTCGCGGGAGTAGCTCGAGCTCACTGCGAACGGGTTGCCGAAACAGGACGGGGCGAGGCTCCAGCGCCGTGAGCCGCGCACGACGTAGACGAGGCTGCCGCCCGTCGCCGGCGCCGCCGCGGCGGGCCGCTCACCCGCCCGCTGGCGTTCGCTCGATGCGGCTGCGCTGCGGGCCACCAGCTCGCCAAAGACCTCCGAGCCGACCTTCACACGGCTGCATCGCAGCGAGGTGACGTCGCCAGCCCACAGCTTGCGCCCGCCAACCCAAGCCCGAGCGCTCTCGCGCAGCTCGGAGAGCGGCGGCACCGCCACCAGCAGCCCTGCAGCGACAGCCCAGTGCGCCAGCAGCAACGCCACCACCACGCACTGGAACGAGTTGCCGACCAGCGAACTCCTCAATCCCTCGTACTTGACGGGCTCGGCCTCCGCCTCCCTGCTGGTCCTGCGCGGCACGGTGTAGCCTTCGGCGAAGCCCATCAGCTTCTCCCTCATCACCGCGCCAGGAGGCGCGGTCCGTCCGTCAGGCCAATGAATGCACCACTTGTCATGGAACTGGTAGGGCGGCAGCCACTCCTCCAGCGGCGGGCGCTCCACCTCCAGCGACACGCGGTACAGGCGGCGAGAGGCCCCGTCCTTGGTCAGCACCATCACGGTCTTGGCCTCGTACGATGGCAGGAAGTCCCAGGACGGGCAGGAGAGACGAGGACGGCCCACCCAGCCGACGTCACCAGCCTCAACCTCCAAGGGGGTCCGCTCGAACAACCCGCTGAGGTGAAGGATGTCGGACTCTGCCACTGACGCAACATTTTTGCCAAGGAAGTCAACGCTCACCTCGGGCATGGCGGCACGCAGACCTCGGATGACCCTCACCATGTGATCGACCAGCGAGGCGCGCGAGTCCGACGAGCCCTGGCGGTCGACGTTCAAGCTCGTGTAGATCTGGCACGGGAAGCCGCCGATGACCACCGCGCGGGCGATGCGGCCGCGGGCCCGCAGTAGGCTAGCCAAGGCAGCAGGGTCAGCAGATGCAACATCCCTGAGGTGCGTGTCAGGACAAGCGCGCCGCGCAACGCGGACCGCCTGCGGGTCAACCTCAAACGATAGGTGAACCGCTGGTACCAGGCCCAGTATCTCGAGGGCTCCGCGCCCGCCGCCGATGCCATCAAAGACGGTGATCAGGGCGATCTCCTGCTCGCGGGCGGCGATCGCGGGCCGCTGGCATCTGCCCGCGACGACACGCCCGCGCTCGGTAAGCGCCGTGCTGTACACCACGGCCCCAGCGGCCTCGGACGCGTCCGAGGCCGTCACCAGGTGGTCGACCTCGAGCCTCATATCGGCCACGCAGCGCCCCGACAAGGCCAGGCACATCGACCAGTCCTCGATCACACTCACGCTGAAGCGGCCTCCACAGCCCGGGTCGTTGAGCCACTTCCAAGTGTAAGCGAAGCTCGCGGCCAGCGGGCGGCGGACGCCGTGCCCGCGACCCCAGCGCCCAGGAAGAATACGTTTCAATTGCATGCTGGCCCGCCTCTGGCCCAGAACCCAGAGCGTGAGGCTGGCCTTCACAGCGATGTATCCCGCCGGCGGCCGACGGACACCTTCAACGCCATCAACAAGCTCGCCCAGCGTGGCAGCGCGCACCACGCGGTGCAGGTCCCTGCCCGGGGACCCAGGCGACCCTGCGGCCTCGCAGCAGGCACGAGCGTCAGACAGCAGCTCGGGGACCGTCCCGCGCGGCTTGTCGGCCTCAGATTTGTCAACGGCCTCGGCGATCTCAAGTTGTCGATCATCATCCAGGCAGGCGGGCAGGGCTTCTCTCCATCAAGCGGCAGGCGGCGGCGCCGGGTAATCTCCCAGCCGGGGCACAGGCCGCGAGGCACCACGCTGCTGCGACGCAGTGTGTTGCGATGACGATGAGTCGCAACCCCTACTGCGCTGAACCAGCCCATGCCGATCACGCGCAGGCAGATGTGGGTAGCGCCGCCGCCCTCGAGACCCAGCAGGCGTGACGGCGCTGGCGGCCCGATCCCCATGTACGGCCACCACGGCGGCGGCGCGCGGAAGGCGTAGAAGAGGGCCTTCATGTCGGCGCCGCTCCACACCAGGTCCTCAGAGTCCGTCAAGACCAGGCCGTTCAGTTGGCACATCGTCGGCATCTCGGGCGCGCCGCCAATGATGCACTCTTGGCAGGCGTTCGACGGGATCAGATCGGAGATGAGCCTGAGCACGGGCCTCAGCACCCCGCCCTGGCACTTGGCAGGGGCGTCGTAGGCCCGCACCGAAGTCGGCGCCGCACGGCTCAGCGCAGGCGGCAGCAGCACCAGCCCAGAATCCAGCAACGAGTCACGCACGAAGCCCGTCGCGACCTCGGCAGCCTCAATCAAGGCCGCAACCCCAGGCGGCGGCAAGCCGTCCAGCACCTGCTCCAAGGTCAGCTCATGAGGGGCGGTGATCTCGGCGCCGCCGTAGCCGATCTTGCAGCCCTTCAGGCAGTCCTCCCAGTTGAGCTCTGCAGGCAGGCTGGTCTCGATGCGCGTCGCCAGGTACAGGGGGCGACTCAGGGCAGCCCAGGCTGCCCGCTGAGCAGCGCTCGGGCGCCTGCGGCAGAGGCGCGCGAACTTCGGCGAGCGGGAGCCTGCCTCCCCGTTGAGCGCCAGCACCGTGACAACCAGCCTGCAGTCGGGCCCCTTCCGGTTCAAGTCGCTAAAGTCATCGCCGTCGCACGCGACGTCGGTCTTCACGATGGTAGGGTACGGTAACGGCAGGAAGTCACGTTGCAGCCGACCTCCCATGGTGGCCATGTGCTCGCGCAGCTGAGGTTTGAGGGAGTCACGGAAGTAGCGACCGAATGAACCAGGGAAATCCTTGGCGGGGTTGAGAAGGATCGGGCCCACGTCATAAGGCTCACGGAGCAAGTCACCAGCAGCCCCAGTAAGCCCTCTCCAGTCCTCCAGTGGATCGTGTCGAGAAGAGTTCTCGTCAGCAGTGGCAGGCGGCAACCCCAGCGGGGTCGCAGCGCAGTGGTCAGATAGCGAACGCGACGGCGAAGCCCCAGGCGGTCCTCACGGCGCAGCAGCCCGCAACGAAGCGGCTGCTGCGCCCCGGGCGTCATCAGCAAGGGCATCGTCACCACGGGCTTTCACCGCGCCGCCGCCGGCGGGCCAGTCCCGCGGCCGCCAGGCGGGCGGGGCCGCGAGCCGTTGGCCCTCCCTGCGTTGCGTCCCCTGCCGCCGCGGCGTCTCGGGCGACCGCGTCCTGCTCCCAGGGGAGCCGACGCCGCCGCCGCTGGCTCGTCCTGCCTGAAGGCGCGGCGCTCGGGGCTCCCCGCAAGCACAACTCGGCGCGGTTGAGGGCTGTCTCCCCGGGGGGTCCGCTCCGTCTGGGGAGACGGAGTCCGCGCGCGGGGGCCTGAGGGCGCTGCGGCGGATGCCTCCTCGGCCCGAGGCGCTGCCGCTGGCGACCCTGGAGCGTGAGCGGGGCTGCTCCCTCGGAGCGGGAAGTAGCGGAAACGCCCGCGACCTCGACCCTTGCCTTTGCCGCGCGAGAGCTCCCGCGCTGGATGGAGCGCGGCTCGAGAGGGGGAGCGCGGCCGCCGGCCCCCCCGCGCCCCCCCCTCGGGTCACCCGCGCCCCTGGCCGCGGCCGAGCGCCCCGAAGGCCCCGCGGCTCTTGGCCTCCTCCAAGCGCCTCCTCAGCAGCGCCGAGCGCCGCGCCAGATCCTGCTCGTCCATCGACGCCAGCGACGGCCTCACGTCCGGGACGATCTCGAGCTCGCTGGCAACCTGCCAGCCCGCGTCCGACAGCGAGAGCTTTGAACCTCTGCATCAGCACGTCGCTCAGCTGCGGGAAAGAGCCGCTCTCCAACTGGTCCAGCGCCGTCGCCAAGGTCTGGAGATCCCGCACCGCGTTGACGCGCAGCTGCGACACGGGGTGGTGGCCGAACGCGATGGCCTGCAAATACCCAACCACCTTCGGCCTCGTCTCGGAACCGCCCGCCCCCTCCCGCAGGCCCATGACGCGGGCGATGTTCTGCATCGCCTCGTCGTAGAGGGCGCCAGGCTGTCTCTCGGCCAGCAGCCGCACGCTGCCGCCGCGAGAGGGGGCGTCGCGAAAACGCGGCTCGCCTTCGCCATCACTGCGGTTGCCAGACTCACTCCGAGCCCGACGCCTGCCGCGGCCTGTCACCCCGCGGCTGCCACCGCCCCCGACCGCAAGCGCGCGGGCAGCTGCTGCCGCCGCCAGGCGTTCGGCGGCGGCTCCGCCAGGGATGGCAGAGGGACCGCCTCGACCAGCTCCACCGCCACGGCCGCCGAAGACGCTCGGGCGCACCCAGGGCTCCACCAGCCCGTGGGTCGAGCGCAGCCGCAGCCACTCCACGTGCAGGACGGCGCGGCCCGCCTGCGCAGGCTCGCCACACCGCGCAGGCCCCTGCGCGCAGAGGTGCAGCAGCCCAGCAGGACCGCCGCCCCGCGGAGGGAAGGCGACGTCAAAGCGCATCGCCTCGGCGGCCAACGACGCGCCCATGAACAGCGCGCTGAGATACTGACCTCCAGCACCTGGTACACCGACCTCATCGATCTCGAACAGCGCGGTCCCACTGATCGCCCCCGTCGCCTCGTGGGTCGGCAGCTCCACGGCCAGGCCCTGGCTCCAGTTGGCCCCGACGAAGGTAAAGGCCTGCGCCCAGGCTCCGTCGACGAGCCCGTCAAGCTGCAGCCCCGCAGCCGGGGCGACCGCGCCCCCCAACACGCCGAGGGCAGCGCCCGGCCCCGCGGGCCCAGCGCCAGGCGGCGCGCCCGCGCCTCCAGCACCGCCAGCGCCTGCAGCGGCCAGCGCCCCGACCAGCGCCGCTCCAGCGCCGCCGCCGCCGCCGCCAGCCGCGCCGTCGCCAGGCGCCCCGAGGCCAGGGAGGGGGGGGCGCCCGCGGCGCCCACGCCGACGGCTCCAGGCAGGCCAGGGAAGCCGCCGAGCCCCGGCACCACTGGCGCCCCAGCAGCGCCACCGCCAGCTGCACCTCCAGCTGCGGGCGCGAGGCCGCCTCCGAGGCCGACGGGCGCCCCTGCCGCTCCAGCAGCTGCGCCAACGCGCCCGCGAGTGCCACGTCCTCCGCCACGGCCAGCGCCTCGCCCGCGGGCGGCAGCGAGAAGCGCAGGAAGGGCCTTCGCCTTTGCCTTGCCTTTGGCCTTGGCCTTGGCCTTGCCCTTGGCCTTAGGCGGCATCAGGCGACAGGGTCGACAGCGCCGTGATCTGCGCCGCCAGCAGCCGCGCCTGCTCGACGAGCAGCGCCCGCTCCTGCGGCGCCAGCCGCGCCTCGCGCGCCCCCTGGCGCGCCAGTGCGAGGAGGTAGCACAGTTCGCACACCTCCAACAACGCCCCGCCCTCCGCGAGGGCCAAACTCTCGCCCTCGGCGAGGCGCCCAACGCACCAGCCGCAGATCCGAGGCCGCTGGGCCCGCGGGGCGGTGGAGAGCGCGGCGGCGCAAGCAGGGGGCATCCCAGGCCTCCCAGGCCCTGAGCCACAAAGGCCGCCATGAATTCTGACGCGGCCAACGTTCGCTCATTACCCCTTCGCCCACACATCGACCGTAAACGTGTTCATAGGGAGAAAAAAAAAGAGAGAGAGAGAGAGAGAGAGAGAGAGAGAGAGAGAGAGAGAGAGAGAGAGAGAGAGAGAGAGAGAGAGAGAGAGAGAGAGAGCGAGAGAGAAAGAGAGAGAGAGAGAGAGAGAGAGAGGCCAAGAACCTCATGGTAGGTATGACACGAAGACAAAACACCCGGTTTGGACATTTGTAAACATGATTGGCTCGCGAGGATCAAAGCATTCATAAATCAACAAAGAACGCGCGACGCGCGTGGAAAGCGGCGCCACCCCTACGCGCCCCAGCGCGCGCCCCGGCGTCGCCCAGGGGAGCCCAGGGAAGGCCCCGGGCCTGCGGGGGCCAGGGGGCCTTCGATCTGCCCGCGCGCTGGCCGCAGCGCGAGCCCAACGGCTGGAAGCTGCGGGCCGCGCCCGCGCCCTGCGAGGCTGGCCGACCATCCGCGGGGGCCTTCTGAACTCCGGGCGCGGGCTTCCAGCGCGGGCGCGGGCGCGCGCCCAGGGGGCTTGCGGCGCGCGCCGCGCCGCCTAACCCTCGCCCGGACGGGCCCGCGCCCGCGCCCACAAGCAACGCGCGTTGCCCGCGCGGGCGCGCGCCCGCGGGCGCGCGATGTAGGCCGACCCGCGCGCGCGCGAACGCAGTCGCGCCGGGGCCGAGCGCGCCGCCGCGGGCGCCCGAAGGGCAGGATCAAAACAAATAACGAAAGCAGAAACGGCTTCCCTGCTGCGCCACGCTCGCCCTCCGCGCGACGCGCTGCCGCGCTGGCGCGCGAGCGCCAGCAAGCCGCGACAGGGGTCGGGCGCCGTCGGGGGGGGCGCAGCAAAACGTAGACATTTTTATATATATATATATATATATATATATATATATACAAAAAAACCGACGATTGAAGGGTTCGCAGCAGGGCCCCGGGCAAACACCAACGCGCGCGCCGCGCCCGCGCGCCCGGCGGCAATTAATGCGCGCCGCGCCCCCGCCGACGGATGGCCCCCGAAATCCGCGCGCGAAGCGCCGCCCCCCCCTCGTCGTCGCGCGGCGGACAAATCGCCCGCCGGAGAATCGCCCGCGCGCCGCGGAGGGCAGAAGCGAGGGGGCCAACGGCGCGCGGAAATCGCCCGCGCGCCGCGCGAGGGCGAAACCGCGCGCGTCGCCGGAATCGCCCCTGCCCCGCGGAACAAATCACGAGCCGCGACAATGGCCCCCTAAGATCTCCAGCTGCGCGCGCCCGGTCGCGACTGGCGCTCGCCGCAATTAGTCGCGCCCTGCGAGACGAAGCGCGGCGCCCTGACCATCGCCCGAGCCCCGCGAAGGACGCGTTGCCGCGCGCGCCCCCACCTCGCAAAAATCCACCGCGCTTCCCGCGAGGCGCGCGCCCCAGAAAATGCCCGGCACGCCGACGAGCGCGCCGCGCCAGTCACTGGAGCTCCCGCGCGCGCCCTTTGAGGGGCGAGCGCGCGAGGCGGCGACGTCCCCCTCGAGGCGCTCGCGTTGCCTAAGACATCCCTCGCGCGCCGCGCGGGGCCAATGGTTCGGGGGGAATTGCTCGCGCTCCGCGCGAGATGTTGTCGAAGGGCGCTGTGGCGGTCGGAGGGTTCTCGCGCCTCGCGAAAGATGCACGCTCCGCGCGCCGCCCGGCACGCGCGCGCAATGCCATCGGCGGCGCGCGCGCGGAAGCCCGGAAATCCCACGCGGCCGCGCAACTGTCCAAGACCAGGAGGCCCGAGGACTCGGCCCCGCCCCGAGCCCGTTGACACATCTCGCCTGAGACCACACCTGCGAGCGCCCTGGGGCCCGAAGCCAAGGCGAGAACGTCCGCCGTCACTCTTCTCTTCGCAGCGCCGCAGCGCACGCGCCCCTGGGAATTCGATGCCGCGATCTGTTTGGACGACGCGCTTTCGGCGCTTTCGACTCCTGCCCTGGGCCGCGGAACAGACCCCAGGAAGGGCAAGATTGTTCAGGTTAGGCAGTTCCACGTTTTTGTTGCGCCTGGGGCTCGACGGTCATCGCGCGGAATGGAACCCGCGGACCTGGCGGCCGCCGATCCTCGGGGGTCCTCGCCAGCACAACCTTCAATGAAGCATGTTCCCTGGTTTCATTATTGCTCCGTGTTTGCTTCGCGCTGTCGCCATGCTCTCCCATACTTCCATCCCACCACCAACTTGTGTCAAACCTGTCTTCGCACTTCCCGCCCTCCTGCAACTCGCGCTTGTACTTCTTGTGCTTCTGTTCTGCATGGAAGTCTCACTTGTACCACGCTTCGCACTTATCCCGCCTGGTGCGCGGTGCCCCTGCTTGGGGCGCTCTAAAACGTAGCCCTGATCACCAACTTTGCATCCTGGTTGGCCCGATTGCTTGATGGTTCCTTTGCAACACCCGAACTTGCCCTAATTAACCACTTCTGTCAAATTGGGCATATGTTTCGTTAGCCATTGCTCCTGCCTTCCATCCTATCATTGGCCCTGCTGTCTTCTGCCGCGGGACCCATGTTCGCACGTATAACCTATATGTTGTCTTTTGTCTTCGCCTACCTTACTGAATCCACATCTGTTACCCCAACCTTTGTCGTCGCTCCAACCTTGGTTTCCGTCCGCATCCGCGTGCCACCAAATGCCTTCATCGTCCAATTCCCCATGGTAATTTCACGGGTAGTCTCCCTAATCGCGGCGTTCCTCTTCCTTCCCAACTCCTCCGATGTCCACGGCGTCGCTGTTCTTCGCGTCCGCAACGAGTCTCCTTTTTCCGAGCCCAATCACCGCACCGCAAGTATAACTCACTGTATGACTCGGTGGCTAAGGAATCAAGCGTTTTTCACAGTCTTGCTGCCAATCGTCGAACTACACTCCGGCAGGCGGCATGATCCTCACAGCCGTATCCCGAAGGGCAGAACCGACTCATAGAATGTCCCATATTTCTAGTCGTTCAACCAGGGCGCTCCACTGACCACGGTGACCTGGCGCATCGCCGACCCTCTTGGGCCTGCCGGGGTCCGTGGAAGAGCCCATCGTAGCCGAAAGGGTTACTCCCGTTGCTGCAGACACCCTGTTGCATATCTTCGTGCATGCTATGAACCAATCACCTTCTTCTAAACCGCGCAGCTAATGACGTGCATCGATGCTTTCCAGTTTCTCGGTTAGGATGTGCCACAAATCTTCATTTAACTGATGAGCTTCATCTTCACCCATAACGCAATAAGTCCGTAGCGTATTTTTCTCTGTTCTTTTCAAATGTCGCCCTGTTGTGCCCCGCTGCCCTCATTCTCCCGCCTAGCATCGCTATATTATATCATTCCTCACTAGGGTCTGGTCCTGCTCCGCCCACGGAGCCTCGTTTTGAAATCAGCAGCTTGAAGGCCTTGCAGTTTCCATGTGCCGAAGAATGCAACAGCCGATCGCTCCATTCACGAAAGTTCGTCTGGTCACCGCTGATGCTCTGTTGCTCCTGGATCGCCTTCGAATCGCTTACAAGGCCGTTGGTGCGTCTTACTTTTAACGGATCGCATGTTTCCCTTACGTGTGCCAGGGTCGCGTTTGTATTCGCATTTTCTTCGATCGCCCTCTCCTACTCGGCCACTTGTGTCCTCGTTGTCTCTACCTCGTGTTTGATCTCGCGGTTGGCGGTCCTCCTCAGTAATGCCGCGCTGGATTTGCGAAACATCCTCTTTTGTGCGCTCGCTGGACAGTTCTTGAATGAAGATTATGTGCAATATTGTCGCGTGGTTGGCATTGCTGCTCCCGCCCTAACTGCAAATTTCCGCGATTCGCGATCCTGCAAATATAACATAAAGAAAGTATGAAGGATTGTGCTCTGTTGTGCAGTCAGCGGTCTACGCTAAGGTACGAACGTGTAGCACACGCCTTTCGGCGGTTATGATTCCTTGAGCCAAACATGCCACTGGTTGCGCTGTCACCTGAGGCCTTATGTTAAACTCCTTCTCCTCCTCCTCCTCCTCCTCCTCCTCCTCCTCCTCCGCCTCATCGCCCGCCTCCTCAACTTCTCTCTCCGCCTCCTTCACGCCGCACAGCTCTTGACTCCCACTGCCTCAGACGAAGGTTCTCTACGATTAGGCTGCCCTTTCGGGACGAAAGTTTTTCTCGACGCCCGACTCTGCGAATAGAAGGGGACTCAGTGCAACGCAAAGGGATGGAAGGGCGGGGTGTGCCGTCAGATATGGCGCGAGCGTAGCTTGCAATCCCCGCCCACTCCCTCTCCCCCTTCCACTCTCGGGTCGGGCGAAAGGGGGGGATAGCACGTAGCTGATTTTCCCGGCGCCTCCCGGCGCCGGAGGCGGCTATGTATCGAGGAATGGGCCCCTCGGTGAGGCCGAAACCAGCTGCATGCAGCAGATTTCGTAACCCCCCCTTTCCCAAACCCCCCCTTTCGCCCGACCCGACACTCCCATCCCACCCTCCTTCTCTCCATCCTCCGGCGGCCCAAGGAGCACGAGGGCACAAGTGAGTGGGAAAAAGTGCGTAGACCTCCGACGCCTGGAGCAAAAAAAAACGAGGCGGAGGCTGATCGCTATGTTGGCCTGCGGAGGCCGCTTCCGGGCGACAAGACCGTCGAGCAGGACGATCTGGGCCGAAAAGACGGCCCCCGCGGCGAAGGGGTCGCAGAAGATGAAGGCCCGACGGCCGCGCGGGCAACGGCTTGGCGCGTCCAAGCTCTTCGGCCACACGCAAGATCGACCATGGGCAAGGGTCGGGGATGGACAGAACCCCCTTTAGCAAAACGTGGTTTAGTGAAAACGACCTCGGGCCCAAACCCGGCGGGCGCAAGCCTGGAAAATAACGGCCACGGCGCCCTCTCGAAAGCCGAAAACGGACAATTCACTAATCGACGTGTCACTGTTGGGGGTTCTGTCCAGCCCCGAAAGGGTGGACTTTGCTGCGCGGCCTGCCGACCGTTGCACGAGGTGCGGGCACTTGCGACCCGCGCGCTTGGGCTTGTTGGTCCTCCCACGCCCCCCCGAAACCCGTGCGTGCGGCCGAGCTCTGCGAGGCCTCGGCCGCAGCCTCCCTAAAGAACGAAAGCAGCATGAAAATACATGCTCGGATGTCCGCGCAAATTGCTTGGATCGGCTGGAGGGTTCTGAGTCTCCGCGCCGATCCAGGATATCCGCGCGGAGCTCCGAATATTCATGCTCATGCATTTTCTTTTTTCCTCGAGCTTTGCAAGGCCTCGGCCGTGGCTTCTGCGGCGATTGAGCATCGTTTAACCGACCCTTATCCACATCGGCGTGGCCGATTTACCCCCCTTGATGGGAATATAGGCTGCGCCCTTCGGAGTGCGAGGGGTCGATCCCCAACTGGGGTGGTGGGATGGTGGGACTGAGATGCAATGGCCCGGTGGGGATGGGGATTGGTTGCAATCAGCCCGTGTAATGAAGATCCACGAAAAGGATGCAATGGCCTTGGAAGGCCATGCCGATACTTTGCAAGCGGGGCGCGGCCAGCGAAAGTGGCCGAGGATGGGTCGAAGGAGAAGGATGCAAGGGTAAACTTGGAAAGTCGCTCACCCTTACGATGCTCGAGTAAGGGATCGACTACATAATTTATAGACCCCATTATTGATTTTTCCCGCCGAATCTATAAAAACTGCTCAGAACTCTTGCAGATCTACGACAACTCGACGTAGTCGTCCATAGGCTGGGCGTGAAAGCTGAGTTTGGGGTCGATACATTCCGCGGTCGGTTCCTAACTCGATGTGCGGGTTGACTGTAACCGATGCTGAGCTTAGCCGCCCCGATGCGCAACACGCAACACGTAGCGTGTCGAAATGGAGCTCAACGCGCAGACTGCGAACGTAGGCGCAGCGCGATACGCTCGCCACCACGCGGGCCAACACGTGCCGAGCCAGCACGCCACGCGTTCGCACTGACATCTTGAACACGGCACGCGCTGCGCGTCAAGCTTCAACACGGGCGCACCAGGGCAGCTATCGAGGATCTTCTGACCCGGGTCAATCCATACGGCAGGTTCGTGTCGTGTCGACCCCGGCGTTGGTTTTTGACACCGCAGGGATCGTTCAGCCTTGAACGATCGGCCGTTTCCGCAACGTCCAATCGTTCAACATCGACCGATTCTGGGCCGCCGCCGGCGTTCAACGTTGAACGCCCGCGCTGGGGTCGCCGCTGGTCGACACGACGCAAACCTACCGTACCCGGGTCAGTCAGGCCTTGCAGGATCCTTCAGGATCCCGCGCCCAAGCCTGGGTCGATGCGACCCTGGCCCTGCAGGAACCTGCAGGATCCGGCGCTCTGACTGACGCCCGCTTGTACCGACCCCCGTCTCTTGAGCCCCAAAGCTGAGATACTGAGCGATGAGGATGCCTGGCGGCGGTGCCCGCCGCGCTCCTGCCCGAGGCGGGCCAGAGACTAGCGCGGCGGCGGCTGGCTAGCTCCGCGAGGCTTCGGCCACCGAGCTCCCGCTCGGGGCCCTGGCCACCCTCACGGCGGTCCACAGGCGCGTGCCGGCCCCTTTCAGCTGGCCCTGGGCCTTCGACTGCCTGAGAAGAAAGAACAGAGCAGGGGATCGACTGCAGAACTGATTTAGCCCAAGACCAACTTTCACGTCGAGTCGACTAGCGAATACATACAAATGTCGTAAATCTATCAAAGATCTACGCAGTTTCCATGGATTCGACGAGACAAATGAAGTTCGGGGTAAATCAATGCTGTACGTAGTCGATCCATTACTCGAAGGACCAGCCCCCAGAGCAGAAACTTTCGGAGCTCCACGCGGATTTCTTGGATGGGCACTGGGCCCCCCTGGCGGCGCCTCCAGCGCCGCCCCTGGTGCGCCCCTCGCGCCAGGGAGGGGGGTCCAGCGCCGATCCACGAGATCCGCACAAAGCTCCCAAAGTTTATACGTATTCTGTGCCGCCGCTGTTCGATGCCTGTGCTGCCTCCAGCACCTCTGCCGACGCTCCTGCAAGACGAAGCCAGGACCGGGACTTAATCGGATACGGATACATCGGGGATCTCTCAGATCCGGCGGTTCTGGGGGATGTATCAAGCGCCGCGGCTGTTCCGGATCGTGCCAGAACGCTCTGCGAGCGCGAGCGTTCCGGAACGCTCTGGAACGATTTATCCGGTCATGGGCCCGCCCGATCCTGCGAGGGAGTCTCGCCAGCCTCCGAGCACCTGAGGGCATCGGCGCGCTGGACCTCCAACGCCTCGTTGAGGGTGCAGAGGACCTTCTGGTTGCCCTCTTGCGCGGCCGCCTCCGCCGGGTTCATTCCCTCCTTTGCCTTCAGCGTCACGTCCGCGCCGGCATCCAGAAGCTCCTCGACGGCGTCCAGGCAGTCGCAGAAGCCGGCCGCGTAGAGAGCCGTCCAGCCCTCTGAGTCCCCTCGGTCCACATCCGCGCCCAGCTCGCAGAGCGCCTGCACGGCGTCCGCGGCGTCGCTGCACGCCGCGGCCAGTAGCGGCGTGACGCCGTTCTGGTCGGCCTTGTCGACGTCGGCACCGTACTCTGCGAGGAGCTTCACGATGTCCGGCTCGTTAATGGAAGAGGCAAACAGCAGCAGTGAGGTGCTCCCGTCGGCGACCTCGGGGTCGGGGTCGTGGCCCTGCTCTAGCAGCGTCCTGACCAGCTCCATGTTGCCATCAGAGATGGCCTGGGTGAGCAGGTCGGACCCTCCGCTCTGGCACATGGTCATCGTGGTCTTGCGGGCCTCGGCGGCGGCAGTCACCAGGCGCCCCCGCGTCCTCCTCGCCGGGCGTAGATCCTCTGCGCCCTCCCCGGCGAAGTGAGCGGCGCGCGCCGCCCTTCCCGCCCTGGATTGCTCCTCGGCTGCGGCCGCATCCTTGGCCTTCTTCTCATCGACGTTCTGCTTGGCGCGACGGGCCTGGGCTCCAAGCGTGGCCACCAGGCGGAGGCCGCCGCGTAACCCTGCGGAGATGCCAAGCTGGTCGGCCGGCTCGTCCGCGAACGTAGCCCGGCTCGCCCTCGCAGCCTCGCCGCAGCCTTCGTCGGCAGCAGTTGTTTTTGCCCGGAGGGTTTCCCAAACGGCCCGCGCGCCCACCGCCTCGTCCAGGAACTCGGCCAGGCCCGCCCTGGGCCTCGGAACATCACCGTCGGCTGCCGTCGAGTCCCCGCCCAGGGCCGCGGCAGCCTGCGCGCTGCTGGCAGCTGGGCCATCACCGTTGGCCCGCGCGCCCGCCAGCTCATCCTGAAACTCGGCCAGGCTCGCCCGAGGCCTCGGAACCTCGCCGTCAGCACCCGTCGCCTCTGCCCCATTCGCTTCGGCAGCCTGCGCGCTGCCAGTAGCCGAGCCCCCCCCGTCCATCGTCTCCGCCCCCGGGGCCTCGGCAGTTTGTGCGCTGCTGGCAGCCGGGCCCTCCCCATCGGCCCGCGCGCCCACTGGCTCGTCCAGGAACTCGGCCAGGCTCCCCCTGGGCCCCGGAACCTCACCGTCCGCTGCCGTCGAGTCCCCAGGGGCCGCGGAGGAATGCGCGCTGCTGGCAGCCATGCCCTCGTCCAGGAACTCGGCCAGGCTCGCCCGAGGCCTCGGAACCTCGCCGTCGGCATCAGTCGCCTCCGCTCCCTTCGCTTCGGCAACCTGCGCGCTGCTGGCAGCCGGGACCTCCCCGTCCATCGTCTCGTCCAGGAACTCGGCCAGGCTCGCCCTAGGCTTGGGAGCCTCGCCGCCGCCGCCGCAATCGTCACGCGTTCGACCACGGGCGCCTTTTGACCCACCAACTTTCGGCAGTCTTCGGCGGTCTTCGGCGGCCTCCGGCGGTCTTCGGCGGCTTCCTGCGCGAGTGCAGAATGGATGGGTTCAAGGACGGCCCATGACCAAACACCCGACCATCGGCATCCCCCGCTTTCGCTCCAGGTGCCTCGGCAGCCTGCGCGCTGCTGGCAGACAGGCCCTCCCCGTCGGCCAGCGCGCCCGCAGCCTCATCCAGGCTCGGCCTTCCGGCCAGGTCGCCCACGGGGGAGCCGCCTGCCCGCGTGCTGGGCGTCGCCGCGGGCTGCGAGCCGCCCTCGGCCTTCCCCTGCAGCGGCTCGTCGAGAAAGGCCTCCAGGCTATTTCCCCTGGCAATGCTGGGGGCAGTGCCAGGGGCAAGGCCGCTGCCCAGGCACTCTGCACGCAGAGCCGCCGGCCCGCCTTCGAGGGGCTCCTCCGAAGAGTGGCGCGCCAGCAAGGCCTCTGCGGCGGGCGGCGACTGCAAGCCAAGACCACCAGCCGACGCTCTGGCCGCAGCGGCCTCCAGCGCAGCTCCGCGCTCAGGCGCGCTCACCGACGCTTTGGCCGAACCGCCCGCGCTCACTGACTCCCGCGCCGCAGGAACAGCTTCTGGCACAGGCAAATCTACCTCAACCTCCCTCGCCGATGGACTGGGCTCGAGCACATCTTGCGCAGTGCCCTCATCTTCGCGCCGTGGCTGCTCCAGCGGCTCGTCCAAAGACACGCGCGGCGCGGTCGCCACGAGGGAAATGCTGCGAGCCGTGCTGGTCGAAACCTCGCCGCACAGCTCTGCGAGGCTGGGGGACCGCTGGGCACGCCCTGCCATGGCCATGGGGCCACACGGCATGGGAGCTCCGATCAGAGAGGATCGCATCGCTGGCGGGGTGCCGAGGCTGATCGCCAGTCCTGACGGTGCGGACTGGTCTGCAAATCGGTCGCCCAGCGGCGTCGGCTTGGCTGTGGCTGTTGGCTGTAGCGGCTCTGCCTCTAGTTCTGGAACATATTGCCGTCGTGCTTCCTCTGCTACGGATTCCTCTGATGGGGCTGCCACGGACACCTGCGGTGCCATCGCAGCATCCACCGAAGCCGACGGTGCCTTGAGTTCCTCTGGCGACTCACTGGCCGAGCACACGCGTTCTACCACGCGCGATCTTTCCAAGCGGCCCTCGGCCTTGGATGCCGAGCTTCCCAGTATGCGGCTTGCACAAGCACGGGCTTCGCAAGAAGCCTCTGCCTCCCTTCCCGGTGCACACTGCTCCGTCGATTCCTCTGCCAATGCCTCTGCTGGTAAGGCTGCCACGGACTCCCGCGCCGCAGGAACAGCTTCTGGCACAGGCAAATCTACCTCAACCTCCCTCGCCGATGGACTGGGTTCGAGCACATCTTGCGCAGTGCCCTCATCTTCGCGCTGTGGCTGCTCCAGCGGCTCGTCCAAAGACACGCGCGGCGCGGTCGCCACGAGGGAAATGCTGCGAGCCGTGCTGGTCGAAACCTCGCCGCACAGCTCTGCGAGGCTGGGGGACCGCTGGGCACGCCCTGCCATGGCCATGGGGCCACACAGCGGTCGAGCTGCTCGCACTGATGGTGGGGTGGTGAGACCAAGCACAAGCTCCAACGGCATTATAGAAGGGTCGGCAGTTCGGTCGACCAGCGCAGCTGTCATGGCTGCAGCCCTCTGCCGTGGCGGCTCCAGCTGCGGCTCTGGCGCACAGTGCTCCAGCGTTTCCTGCACCATGGGCTCTGCTGGTGGGCCTGCCGCTGCCTTCTGCCGTGCCACCGCCGCTGCCTCCTTTGCCGCTGGCGCCTGCGGCTCAGGCTCCCCTGCTGATGCTATGGAACGACGGGCAACCGACGTGACGTCCCTTGCAGGGCAAGGCTCCCGCACGGCGTGTCCGCGGTTCACCGCCTGAATCTGAGTCGCTGCGGTCTCCGTGGCCCTGCGCCGCTCATCCGCGGCCTCCGCGCTTCCCATGGACTCCAAGGCCAGCCGCCGCACCAGCTCTGCCCGCAGCTCTCCCGACCTGCAGGCCCGCACCAGCAACAAAACCATCCGCGCGCGCAAGGCGAACAAGCACTGACTCGTCTGCTGCAGGGCGGTCCGCAGGGAGCCCGAGCGCTGCGCTTCGCGCAGCAAGCGCACAAGGCGGGCGCACAGGTCGACGGGCGAGGGGCTCGACGACATAGCATCCACGGGCGAGGCCTCCAGGGTCGTGGCGGCCGTGGCAGAAGTGAGCGCTGTCGGCGGCTCTCTGCTTCCTGCGGAACGCCCGGGCCGCGTCGGAAGGGCGTCACTCAGCGCCCGCGGCCGCTTTGCCGTCGCCGCCTCTGGGCCCACAGCCCGCGCCTCCGGCAGCCGCTTGGGCGCGGAGGGCGCGTGGACGGGCGGCCTGAGCTCGGTGAAGGCCACCGAGGGGCGGCAGTCGGCGCATCTGTTGGAGTGGTGGGCCGCGGGTGGGCTCCCACACTTGGCCCACAAAACGGGTTCCGCGGTGAAGCTGGCGCCCGTGGGCGGGCCCGCCGAGGAGAGCTGCGGCTGCGTTGGGTCTCCCAGCGGCCCCTGGGCAGAGTCGCGCTCCCCGCCAGCGCAGCAGAACTCGGGCGCTGCCGCGCTCAACGCCGCGCCCATCTGCCGCCCTGCCGCAGCCTCGGGGCGGCCAGAGGTCTCCAGCCCGCGGCGGCGGGCCCACCCCCCCTACCCTCGCCAGCAGCCCTTGCCAGCTCGGGCAAAGATGTGTGAGGAGGGAAAGCAGCAGCAGCCGCAGCAGCAGCAGCAGCAGCAGGAGCGGCAGCAGCAGCAGCGGGAGCGGCAACACAGGCGGAGAGGATGGCAGCGGCACTGGGAGAGAGGAGCGGCAATGGCGGCAAGAGGAGGGTCAGGACGAGCGGGGGGAGCAGCGGCAGTTTGGAAGCGCGCAGAGGCGATCGTGTTCGCTCGTATTCGGCCGCGCAGCGTTACAACGCCCAATGTGATTGAAAGTGGGTCACCAACCGTCCACGCATACGATTGGGGAATTATGAGATACCCTCTGCGGAACACAATGCTCCATGTGGGAGACAATGCAATGAATCCGCCGATCCGGCGTGTGAGTTTCTGAGAGCGTGGGCTTGAGCTCGCTCAAGTTTCGCTCTGCAGGGGGGGGGGCGCAAACGACGAAATCCGCCGACCCCTTGGGTCATCGGCGTGTGAGATGCCTCCCCCTCCCCAAACCCCTCCCCCGTGAACCCGGTCCGGTCGATTTGGAGGGGGGGGGGGCACTACGAGCGACTCACGACGCTCTTCCGGGCCCAGAAAGGCCCAAATACGGGCCAAGAAGGCCCCAAGAGGCCTCCCAGACGTTCCAAGAGGCCCCCAGACGCCCCAAGAGACCGCCTAGACGCCCTAAGAAGCGCCCGCGAGGCCCCAAGAGGCTTCCAAGACGCCCCACGAGAGCTCCAAGACGCCCGAAGAGACCTCCAAGACGCCCCAAGAGACCTCCAAGACGCCCCCGAGGAGCGCCCCAAGACGCCAAAATCGTTGATTGTCATTTGTTTTTTCGATGTTTTCGTCATTTTCGCCTTTTCGGCCTTCCGACGCTCCAAGACAGCCCAAGAAGCTCCCAAGACTGCTCCAAAACGGCACAAGAGGCCTCCACGACGCCCCCAAGACGGCCCAAGAGAGCCCCCAGACGGCCCAAGAGCCGCCCAAGGCGGCCCAAGAGAGCCCCCAGACGGCCCAAGAGCCGCCCAAGACGGCACAAGAACCTCCCAGAGACGGGCCCAAGAGGGGTTCCAGAGAGAGAGAGAGAGACCACGCACCGGAAAACCCAGCCTTACGCCCCAAGAGGCCCCCAGGAGGCCCCAAGAGGCCCCAAAGAGGCCCCAAGAACCCCCAAGAGGCCCCCAAGACGTTCCAAGAGGCGCCCAAGAAGCCACAAAGAGGCCCCAAAACGGCCCCCCAGAGCCTTCGAAACTGCTCAGAGAGCCCCGCAAGAAGCCCCCCCGCAAGATCCCAACGGACATTTCCGAACACACCGGTTTTTCGAGTCGCGCCCAACCCCATAACCTGGAGCCTCATCTCCGTGTCCTCCTCTTCTTCCTCTTCCTCCTCCTCCTGCGCTTCCTCCTCGTTCCCCTCCTCCTCTTCCTGCCCCGCTTCGGCTCATCCTCACCGATGCTTCTCCCCCCCATTTTCCGCCTCACCCCCCATCCTCCTCTTCCCGTCCTCCCTTTTCTGCCCAGTACGCGCAACCGATTGGGCATCATTTGCACGTCTTGCACTTTAGGGTGCCCTTCTGTGCGTCGCGCGGGACATTGTGCGGGTCGGGGAACGCCGACTTTGGTCGTCCTCTCTTGCACGCGCCGCTGCACTGACAAGCCTGGCAACTGCGCGCTGTGAGCCCGAGTTCCTCGCAGTTTCTGCACACCACTTTAGCTCCTTTCGCCGCTCGATGATTTTTCACTTGCTTCTGCTTCAAATGTTTCGTGTCCGAGAACGCGCCTTTGCACGCCGCGCGCGTCAGCGGCTTCGCGTCCGCCTCTGTTTTCCGCTTGCGATTCTCTGCATCCGCCTTCTCGTTCCGCCCACCCTTCTCGTTGCGGGCGCACGCCCTGCAAAACCTCCCCCCCGCATTTTTCGAGTCGTACTGGTTCGCCGCCATTTCCGCCTCCGTCTTCAAGAAATTCTTGCACTTCGCGCACCGAATCTTGAATTTCTCCTGAACCTTCTCTTGCCACGCCGCCGACTCATTCCGTGACTTCCGCGCCGTCGCGGGCCCCGCGCATCTTTCGCGCCTCTTCCTATCCCTTTCCTCCTACATCTCCTCCTCGTATCCTTCTCCTCCTCCATTTCCCTCCTCAACAACAGACAGATACCCCCGGACCCAAAAACACACAAGAACAGAAAACAACATCAAGAAACCATAGGGAAACAGCATGGGAAACACAACGTGCAACCACCAACAACAAAAACAACATCAAAACGACCCCTGTCAGCCTACCCATAATTACAACACCAAGAAAACAAAAAAGGAAAAAAACAAAAAAAAAAAATTGCGTTAGTTGCCCCTTACCAGTACACAAAAGGCAGGCAGTTCGAAGTCCTTCCTCTTCGTACCCCTTTCTTCCTACATTTACTCCTCGTCTCCCGTTCGTCCTCCATATCCCCCCTCGACAACAGACAGATACCCCCGGACCCAAAACACACACAATAACAGAAAACAACATCAAGAAACCATAGGGGAACAGCATGGGAAACACAACGTGAAACCACCGCCAACAAAAGACAACATCAAAACGACCCCTGTAGACCCATGCTTACAACACCAATAAAACTAAAAAAAATTGGCGTTAGTTCCCCCTTTTACCAGTACACAACAGGCAAGCAGTTTGAAGTCCTTCCTCTTCCTATCCCTTTCCTCATACATTTCCTCCTCGTCCCCCTCTCCTCCTCCATCTCCCTCCTCAACAACAGACAGATACCCCCAGACCCAAAAACACACAAGAACAGAAAACAACATCAAGAAACCATAGGGAAACAGTATGGGAAACACAACGTGAAACCACCGCCAACAAAAAAAAACATCAAAACGACTCCTCTGTCAGCCTACCCATGCTTACATCACCATTTTTATGTTATGTTTCTTTCTTTTTCTTAATATATATATATATATATATCATATATATATATATTATATATATATATAATGGCGTTAATTCCCCCTTACCAGTACACAAAAGGCAAGCAGTTTGAAGTCCTTCCTCTTCCTATCCCTTTCCTCCTACATTTCCTCCTCGTCTCCCTCTCCTCCTCCATACCCCTCCTCAACAACAGACAGATACCCCCGGACCCAAAAACACACAAGAACAGAAAACAACATCAAGAAACCATAGGGAAACAGCATGGGAAACACAACGTGCAACCACCAACTACAAAAACAACATCAAAACGACCCCTGTCAGCCTACCCATGATTACAACACCAAGAAAACTAAATTTAAAAAATGGCGCTTCCCCTGACCAGTACACAAAAGGCAGGCAGTTCGAAGTCCTTCCTCTTCGTACCCTTTTCCTCATACATTTCCTCCTCGTCTCCCGCTCCTCCTACATATCCCCCCTCGACAACAGACAGATACCCCCGGACCCAAAAACACACAAGAACTGAAAACAACATCAAGAAACCATGGGGAAACAGCATGGGAAACACAACGTGCAACCACCAACAACAAAAACAACATCAAAACGACCCCTGTCAGCGCAGACACGCTTACAACACCAAGAAAACACACAAAAAAAAACGCGCGAGTTTCCCTTTACCAGTGCACAAAAGGCAGGCAGTTTGAAGTCCTTCCTCTTCGTACCCCTTCCTCCTACATTTCCTCCTCGTCCCCCCCTCCTCCTCCATACCCCTCCTCAACAACAGACAGATACCCCTGGACCCAAAAAATCACCCGGGTGACTCCAACCTAAGACCCATGGAGGCCCAACCGGAAAGAAAAAAAAAATGGGGCGCGCCGAAGAACCCAGGGGGTCCGGTTTCCGCGGAGGAAAGAAAAAAACCCTGGCGATGGGGTTCGAGCACGGGGGTTACCCCCCCCTCAAATTCCGGAAGAGGAATGAACTCCCAGCCGCGGGGGTGCCCGCGCGAGGGGTCCCACCCCCCCAAGCGCAACCAGAGGAAGAAAAGCGTGAGAGCCGAGACTGTAAGTGCAATGCAACAACACCTTAATCGCGGTTGCACTAGGGATTTGTATTAGTACGGGAACAACTGAATTACAGCCGGTGAGGTTTGGGTTCGGGCTCGGGCTTATATATTGGGAACCCAGTATATTGGAAACGCAATATATTGGGAACGTGCGCGTGTAGCGACGGCGGCGGACACATCGGCAGGACAACGTGCTCTCTAGGAACAACTGCGCGATAGGACATGATAGTACCAGTTGTACTCAAGTACGAGTTGTACGGTAGTCGGAGGGGTTCAGGGGTTCCAACGGCAACGCGCGCGGGGAAAAAGGAAAGAAATCCATGCGCCGCCAGGGGTCCCGGGTTTAACGGGTCGCCGCGAAGGTTGACCCCCCGCGGAAAGAAGAAAAGAAATCCGGCCGGGGGGTTGGGGGGTTGAGGGATGAGTCACGGGGGCGATCCCAAAAACACACAAGAAGAGAAAACAACATCAAGAAGCCAAAGGGGAACAGCATGGCAAACACAACGTGCAACCACCACCAACAAACACAACATCAAAACGACCCCTGTCAGCGCACCCACGCTTACAACACCAATTGTTTTCTATTTTTTTTTGTTTTATTTTTTTTTTTTTTTTAAAAAAAAAAAAAAAAAAAAAAAAAAAAAAAAAAAAAAAAAAAAAAAAATGGCGTTAGTTTCCCCTTACCAGATGTTTCCCCCTGCACGACTCGGGGGAACTCCGTTCCCCCTGGATACACGCCGGAGCGCGACTCGGGGGAACAGCCTTCCCTCTGGATGCGCGCCAAGCTTTTTCCTCCTGCACGACTCGGAGGGAATTCCGTTATCCCTAGATACGTGCCAAAAAAAACGACTCGGGGAGAACAGCCTTCCCTCTGGATAAGCGCCACACTCTTTCCTCCTGCGCGACTCGGAGGGAACTCCGTTCCCCCTGGGTACATGCAAAAGCACGACTCGGGGGGAACAGCCTTCCCTCTGGATACGCGCCAAGCTCTTTCCTCCTGCACGACTTGGAGGGAACTCCGTTCCCCCTGGATACACGCCGGAGCGCGACTCGGGGGGAACAGCGTTCCCTCTGGATACGCGCCAAGCTCTTTCCTCTTGCACGACTCGGAAGGAACTCCGTTCCCCCTGGATACATGCAAAAGCACGAGTCGGGGGGGACAGCCTTCCCTCTGGATACGTGCCAAGCTCTTTCCTCCTGCACGACTCACTCGGGGGGAACAGCCTTCCCTCTGGATGCGCGCCAAGCTCTTTCCTCCTGCACGACTCGGAGGGAACTCCGTTCCCCCTGGATACACGCCGGAGCGCGACTCGGGGGGGGCAGCCTTCCCTCCGGATACGCGCCAAGCTCTTTCCTCCTGCACGACTCCGAGGGAACTCCGTTCCCCCTGGATACATGCATAAGCACGACTCGGGGGGAACAGCCTTCCCTCTGGATACGCGCCAAGCTCTTTCCTCCTGCACGACTCGGAGGGAACTCCGTCCCCCCTGGATACATGCAAAAGCACGACTCGGGGGGCACAGCCTTCCCTCTGGATACGCGCCAAGCTCTTTCCACCTGAACGACTCGAAGGGAACTCCGCCCCCCTGGATACACGCCGGAGCACGACTCGGGGGGAACAGCCTTCCCTCTGGATACGCGCCAAGCTCTTTCCTCCTGCACGACTCGGAGGGAACTCCGTTACCCCTGGATACATGCAAAAGCACGATTCGGGGGGAACGGCCTTCCCTCTGGATACGCGCCAAGCTCTTTCCTCCTGCACGACTCGGAGGGAATCTGTTCCCCCTGGATACACGCCGGAGCGCGACTCGGGGGGAACATCCTTCCCTCTGGACACGCGCCAAGCCCTTTCCTCCTGCACGACTCGGAGGGAACTCCGTTACCCCTGGATACGTGCAACAGCACGACTCGAGGGGAACAACCTTCCCTCTGGATACGCGCCAAGCTTTTTCCTCCTGCACGTCTCGGAAGGAACTCCCGGCCGACCTCGCCGACCGAGCTCGCGCCCTTGCGCTGCTGCTTGCGCGGCTTGCTTTTGCAGAACGCATGGCAGCTCTTTGGTTGACGGCCAGAGGCAAATGAGGTGGGTGTTTGTAGCCCGTCACAGGGAACTGTTACGACGCCACCTTTTGCCGGAGAGCTGTCAAAATACCATTCGTTGCGGCCGCACTCCCTTTCTGAGTCCAGTAGCACAATAACACAAGCAGCGTTCAGTGTCAAGGACGGAAGCCCGCCACCGACGAGCAGCGAAGCACAATTCGCCTGTTCGGGGAAGGGTTTATCAGAACCGTAGGAAGCGGCTTCCGCCTGAGACTTCCCCGCAATGCACTCACAGCCGAGGGTGAGCGGGCGGCAGTGATGCGCCGTAGGCGTCTGAGATACTACGCCGTTACAAAAGTTCGTCACGTTTCATGAGAGCTTGAAGGTAGCATGGGTTTCGTGTCTTCCTTCCGCGTGAGCAAGCGGGCAGAGGCTGACCACTGCCCTGGCCGCGCCGAGCTGGCCCCCCCTTCCCCCCTAGAATCCTAGCGGACTGAGTCAAGAGCGGTCGGATCAAAGATCCGGGATTTCTAAAAGTGGGATTTCATCCCTTACTATAATAGTATAGATTTAAAACGGGACATTTTCAAATCCCGATGTGAATTCACACGGCTCCAGAAATCCCACCCGGGCGGGATTTGTCTTTGCTTATGCAAGATGATCGACTTTTATGTTATGACGAAACTGTTGTAACGCCGATGTAGCAGTCAAGGAAGGAGGGAAAGGAGGGCGAGAGAGGGAAAGGATGGAGAGGGGAGGTTATCCTGGAGGGGGGGGGGGGCCTATCCGCGGGAACGGTGCACCCGGGAACGTTGCAACCCCCCCCTCCCATCACGCTAGTTCAGACAGCGCGCTGTCCAGTTTGTCGATCCGCTCCCGCTCCGCGAACCCCATTGGGAGGTCGAGATCCCCACTCTGCAGTGGGGTTCGCGGAACGGGGCGCCCCCCCAGGTGCCTGTTATCTTCGCGCTGGCGGCGGGATGGCACC
>CAUYUJ010015438.1:0-132500 GCA_963575745.1 Prorocentrum cordatum
CCCCCAGCAGACCCCCGACTGCAAGCCCTGCGCGCCCCAAATGCTTCGCGTACAAGTTCAAGTAGCTGATGCCACTGTGCGTCTGTCCTTGAACGACTTTGAGCTCAACCTTCTCAAAAGCAACCCACTCTGGAGCCTCCACTGCACGCTTCGACACGACGTGACGATACCCTCCAGCTTGCTTTGCCTCTGCCCAAGACCCCGTAACATTGACCTCGACAAAATACATGTCCGCGCAGGAACTGCCCAGCAGGCGCGCAAAGGCCTGCACGCGGAGCAATGCTTTCTCAACGCGCAATCCTTTAGGGATGTTAATTAGAACATGGTTGCCCGGCTTCATCAGATCAAACCGCTCGCCGTAGACGTTCTGCAGGTGAGGATCGCCGGTGGCAGACACGCCTCCGCTGGCTCCGCCCGCCATGGGAACTCCAGGAGGAGACGTCGGGTGCGGCGTCGGCCAGCCCAGAGGGTACGTCGGGCTGGGCGTCGGGCTGGGCGTCGGGAAAGGCGTCGGGAAGGCAGTCGGGTAAGGCGTCGGGAAGGCAGTCGGGAAGGCAGTCGGAAATGGCGTCGGGAAAGCCGTCGGGTAGGGCGTCGGGAAAGACGTCGGAAAGAGCGTCGGGAAGGCCGTAGGATAAGGCGTCGGGTAGGGCGTCGGGTAGGGCGTGGGGTAAGCTGTCGGGTAGGGCGTCGGGAAAGACGTCGGAAAGAGCGTCGGGAAGGCCGTGGGATAAGGCGTGGGGTAGGGCGTCGGGTAAGGCGTGGGGTAGGCCGTTGGGTAGGGCGTCGGGTAGGGCGTCGGGTAGGGCGTCGGGTAGGACGTCGGATAGGGCGTCGGGTAGGGCGTCGGCTCAGGAGTTGTAGAAACGCCGCACACCAGGACCAATTCATACCATCCGTTATCTTCAACCCGCACAAAAGGATTGGACTGGTCACAATGGTTATATTTTGGATCAAGTGGGCCAGCTGCGCACTTTGCGTGAAATGCCGCTCTGTTGGCATTCAAAGTGGACAACGCAAAGGACCACTCCAATGCCGTGGCGTAGCGCAACGCAGGGCAGAACGACGAATATGAGGAATGGGCATTCAATTGGGAACAGCCGCCAGAGCACGGGGATGCCCATAGGAAACACAGGCCGTTGACATAGAAACAATATTGTTCTACGCCACCCAACGTTCCCCGCGAATCTCGACGATCGGCAATCGGGGCCGTCCAACAAAGATTCCAATGGGACGCTGATGAATGCCCCGCAATCGTGATTGCCGGCACAGGCGGAGTATACTCGCCATGGTTGCTCTGCGCTTCTTCGTTTCCTGCTCCTGTGAAGACTGAATCATACCCCGAATCGGTGCTGACCAACTGGACCGCCGCACCTTGTTTCACACCCACCGTGCAACTGCCCGAACCAGATCCGACAATACACTCGTCCTCAACCCTGCACACAGCATCACCTGTTGTGCTGACTCCAACCAACCATTCGGGCCCTTCATGGGCACTGGTGCGCGAGGAGTCGCGGTGGTGGATGTCGCGATGGATGTGCTCTCCCACCATCATGGATGTCGTGGTAGGCACGCCCTGGGCAAGCAGCGCCACCACGAATATGGTCCATGGCGCCTTCCTGGCCGTCGCCATCCCTGCCAACAGAAAGAGAAAGGACTACCCTAATAAAGGATGACTGCGAGGAGATGTAACGTGTGGCTGAACATAAACGGCTGCGGAGTGGCCTCATGGGTAGTCTTGGAGCCCTTTTGGGCCCCCTTGCGCTCCTCCGAACCGTCGCGAAGCCTCCCGGGGCCGTCGCGGTGCCGTATAATGTCTGGCTTGGGTTCGTCTCGGGAGCGCCTTCTTAGGTCTCTGGGGGCATCTTGTGGGACCCTCGTGGCCTGTCTTGGACACCTCCTGTGGTCATGTTGGGAGGCTTTTAGGCTGTCATGGGATGGTATTGCGGGCTATTTGGGCCGACTTGGCTCGCCTTAAGCGGCAAAATAGCAAGAATCCAAATCGGGAAGCAATGTTTTTGACTTCTCGGGGGAAACAGGTGCGGGAGTCCCGACGAACCTCTCCTGGATTCTTCTTGAAGAAGGTTTTCTCATGCGAAGTTTTTGGAAGGTTATCCTGGGGGGGGTGCGAAGAAGGTTTTGGACAGCGTTTCAAAAACAACTTCCAAAAACCTTTCACAAAACAATGATCGACCCACGAACCCGGAAAGGAATATAGAAATGTAATGCGTGGAAGCGTTTCACAAACACCTGATTGGGCGACGGGCAAATGCAATGCTGAATGTATCGATCTTGGAGTACGTGCCGAGGGCTGTGCTGTACTACGCCGTGCTGAACTGCGATGTGCCATGCCGCGATTGTGCTCTATATAGCGTTGTGGATCGAGTCCTCCCTGGCATCCGAGTCCTGACCGAGCTGATCTGGATCTCAAGCTCGAGCTGCCTGAGCACATGGTAGCTGCCCCAGAAGTAATCGACAGAGGGGTAAGCCCCAGGAGGACGCGCGGCAGAACGTCCCAAGGGACGCGCCAGGCGACGTGCCAGGGGACGTGCCCTGGGTGTTCTCCAAGCGAAGGATGTTGAGCCCAGAAACAAGCAAACCGCCTGAGACATCCCCACAAAATGGCCGCGAACGAGCCCGTGCAAACACCCCTGGCGGCTCCCCTTAGGGGTGCTGAAACCAGCGCCCCGCTTGAGACATCCCCCGAATCTGATGTGTGTTGAATAAGTCTGAGTATGAGTAGGTCTGAGTATGAATATGCCTGAGTATGAGTAAGTCTGTGTATGAGTAAGTCTGTGTATGAGTAAGTCTGGGTATGACTAGGTCTGTGTATGAGACAGTCTGTGTATGTGTACGTCTGGGTATGAGTAAACCTGAATATGAGTAATACTGTGTATGCGTAAGTCTGGGTATGAGTAAGTCTGTGTATGAGTACGTCTGGGTGTGAGGAAGTCTGTGTATGAGTAAGTCTGTGTATGAGTAAGTCTGAGTGTGAGTAAGTCTGAGTATGAGTAGGTCTGAGTATGACTAAGTCTGAGTATGAGTAAGTCTGAGTATGAGTAGGTCTGAGTATGAGGAACGAGGAGGAGGGGAGGAGGAAAGAGGAGGAGGGAGAGGAAGTAGGAGGCGCCCAAGTAATAATTACTCACTGCGTGGAGCTCCCCATATGTGCATCTCATGTTTTATGTCATGCCGTGGTGAGCGTCGGTTCATGAGCGGTCGACTACAATAGCGCGTCCACGTGGGCGACAGGGCCGACGAAGACGAGTGACCCCTAATGCGAGTGATGGCGTATGAGTCAGAGTGAGCTTTGAGTATGGTTGAATGCGAGCCTCTTCCTCTTCATCCCCCCTCCTCAGCTGCCAGGCCTTCCCCTTTCCAGCCCGTGGTAGCTTTGGAGCTTCCCAGATGTGCATATGTTGCAGGATAATTGGCAGTGGGATATGTAAGACGAGCGTTTAGCCACACAAGGCCATAAGTGCATGCCATGTTGGAAGATAGTGCCACGGTGAGCATTTCCAACGATCCCCGCACACAACCACCGCCCCCCCCCCCATCACAGTCACCCCCTATATATATATATATATATATATATATATATACATATATATCTATATCAGAGTGAGGGGGCCGAACGGTCATTCACTGTCCCTGGGTGCGTGGATGATGTGGAATTCCGCGGTGCGGGTTCTTGTTGTTGTTGTTGTTGTTGTTTGTTGTTGTTGTTGTTTGTTGTCGTCGTCCCACCCGCAACCCGCCCCGCGACCCACCCGCGACCCTCCCCGCGACCCACCCCGCGACCCACCCGCGACCCACCCGCGACCCACCCGCGACCCACCCCGCGACCCACCCCGCGACCCACCCCGCGACCCACCCCGCGACCCAACCCGCGACCCACCCCGCGACCCCCCCGCGGCCCACCCCGCGACCCACCCGCGACCCACCCGCGACCCACCCGCGACCCACCCGCGACCCACCCGCGACCTACCCCGCGACCCACCCGCGACCCACCTTCGACCCAAACCACTTTCAAGGTACAAACCACAATTTTCGGCGCCTGCGGCGGGCTTTTTTGCATTCCTTCCAAGTGGAGAGCCCGCGACACATCCCGTGACCAACTCGCGACCAACCCGCGACCCAAACAAACCACGTTCAGGGTCAGAGTGAGGGGGCCGAACGGTCATTCACTGTCCCTGGGTGCGTGGCTGATGTGGAATTCCGCGGTGCGGATTCTTGTTGTTGTTGTTGTTGTTGTTGTTGTTGTTGTTGTTGTTGTTGTTGTTGGTTGTTGTTGTTGTTGTTTGTTGTTGTTGTTGTTGTTGTTGTTGTTGTTGTTGTTGTTTGTTGTCGTCGTCCCAACCGCAACCCGCCCCGCGACCCACCCGCGACCCACCCCGCGACCCACCCCGCGACCCACCCGCGACCCACCCGCGACCCACCCGCGACCCACCCCGCGACCCACCCCGCGACCCACCCCGCGACCCACCCGCGACCCACCCCGCGACCAACCCGCGACCCACCCCGCGACCCACCCCACGACCCACCCCGCGACCCACCCGCGACCCACCCGCGACCCACCGCGACCGACCCCGCCGACGCCACCCGCGACCCACCTCGACCCAAACCAGTTCAAGGTTACAAAAAACCACAAATTTTTCGGCGCATGCGGCGTGGTTTTATATTTGCATTCCTTTCCCAAAGTGGAGAACCCCGCGACACATCCCGTGACCAACTCGCGACCAACCCGCGACCCAAACCACGTTCAGGGTACAAACCACATTTTTCGGCGCCTGCGGCGGGCATATTTCGCATTCGTTTCAGGTGGAGAGCCCGCGGCCCACCCGCGACCACGTTCAGGGTACAATCCATATTTTCGGCGCCTGCTGCGGGCATCCTTTGCATTCGTTCCCTGTGGAGAACCCGCGGCCCACCCGCGACCCAAACCTCGTTCCGTGTACGAACCATGTTTTTGTTTGCGCTTGCGGCGGGCTGCTTTTGCATTCCTTCCAGGTGGAGGTGGAGAGCCCGCGACCCACCCGCGACCTAAACCACGTTCACTGAACAAACCAATGCCGCACAAGCGCGGCGGCGGATTTCTGCATGCCGTCTGAGCCCGCAAGGACCTCTTCAAGCCCCGCGCATCCACACCAACCCGTCCAGCAACTTTGCCCTGGCGAGTTGCCTTGATCAGAGAAGGCGGGGAGCATAAAGTGGAAAAAAGGATTGCGTTGCAGTTATCTTTGGAAAGGAGGGGGAGGCAGGATGAGTAAACAGGGGACGAGGAGAACGTGGAAGAAGAGAGGATGTAAGGAGAACGTGGAGAAAGAAAAGGAGGAGGAGCAGGAGGACGAGGGGGAGGAGGGGGAGGAGGAGGACGAGGAGGGGGAGGATGGGGAGGATGATGATGATGGACGACAATGGGAGGACGATGATGGAGGCCGATGAAGGGGAGGACGACAATGGGAGGACCATGATGAAAAGACGAGGGGGGGAGAGGGAGGACGAGGAAGAAGAGGAGGAGGAGGAGGAGGACGAGGTGGAGGAGGAGGATGACGATGACGATGAGGACGAGGAAGAGGAGGAGGAGAAGGAGGAGGAAGAGGAGGAGGAGGAGGAGGTGGAGGAGAGCGCCATCGACAAGGAAGGTGGGGGCCACGAGGTCCGCCGGCTCGACGACGCCCGCGTCGCCCGCGCCCGCCCCCTCACTCTTATCCGCAATTGCGGGGTGCTACGTGTATATATATATATATATATATATACAAAGTGGCCGCGAACGAACCCGTGCAACCACCCCTGGCGGCTCCCCTTCGGGGTGCTGAAACCAGCGCCCCGCCTGAGACATCCTCACAATCTGCTCTCCCAGCGAAGGATGTTAAGCCCAGAAACAAGCAAACCGCCTGAGACATCACCACAAAATGGCCGCGAACGACCCCGTGCAACCACCCCTGGCGGCTCCCCTTAAGGGGTGCTGAAACCAGCGCCCCGCCTGAGACATCCTCACAATCTGCTCTCCAAGCGAAGGATGTTGGGCCCAGAAACAAGGATACAAAAAAAACAAAAAAAAAACAAAACAAACGCCTGAGACTCCCCACAAAATGGCCGGAACGAGCCCGTGCAAACACCCCTTGGCGCTTCCCCGAAGGTGCTTGAAACCAGCGCCCGCCTGAGACCTCTTCACAAACCTGCTCTCCAAGCGAAGGATGTTGATGCCTCAGAAACAAGCAACCGCCTAGGCATCCCCCGCGAAATGGCCGCACGAGCCCGTGCAACCACCCCTGGCGGCTCCCCTTAGGGGTGCTGAAACCAGCGCCACCGCCTGAACATCCTCACAAATCTGCCCCCCCCCCCCCTCCTCACCAGGGATCTTCTTTTGGGGCAACAGAAACAAGCAAACCGCCTAAGGCATCCCCGCGAAATGGCCGCGAACGAGCCCGTGCAACCACCCCTGGCGGCTCCCCTTAGGGGTGCTGAAACCAGCGCCCCGCCTGAGACATCCTCACAATCTGCTCTCCAAGCGAAGGATGTTGAGCCCAGAAACAAGCAAACCGCCTGAGACATCCCCACAAAATGGCCGCGAACGAGCCCGTGCAAACACCCCTGGCGGCTCCCCTTAGGGGTGCTGAAATGAGCGCCTCGCTCGAGACATCCTCCAAATCTGCTCCGAAAGCGAAGGATGTTGGGCCCAGAAACAAGCAAACCGCCTGAGACATCCCCACAAAATGGCCGCGAACGAGCCCGTGCAAACACCCCTGGCGGCTCCCCTTAGGGGTGCTGAAACCAGCGCACCGCCTGAGACATCCTCACAATCTGCTCTCCAAGCGAAGATGTTAAGCCCAGAAACAAGCAAACCGCCTGAGACATCCCCACAAAATGGCCGCGAACGAGCCCGTGCAACACCCCTGGCGGCTCCCCTTAGGGGTGCTGAAACCAGCGCCCCGCCTGAGACATCCTCACAATCTGCTCTCCAAGCGAAGGATGTTGAGCCCAGAAACAAGCAAACCGCCTGAGACATCCCCACAAAATGGCCGCGAACGAGCCCGTGCAACCACCCCTGGCGGCTCCCCTTAGGAGTGCTGAAACCAGCGCCCCGCCTGAGACATCCTCACAATCTGCTCTCCAAGCGAAGGATGTTAGGCCCAGAAACAAGCAAACCGCCTGAGACATCCCCACAAAATGGCCGCGAACGAGCCCGTGCAAACACCCCTGGCGGCTCCCCTTAGGGGTGCTGAAACCAGCGCCCCGCCTGAGACATCCTCACAATCTGCTCTCCAAGCGAAGGATGTTGAGCCCAGAAACAAGCAAACCGCCTGAGACATCCCCACAAAATGGCCGCGAACGAGCCCGTGCAACCACCCCTGGCGGCTCCCCTTAGGGGTGCTGAAACCAGCGCCCCGCTTGAGACATCCTCCAAATCTGATGTGTGTTGAGTAAGTCTGGATATGAGTAGTCTGTGTATGAGTACGTCTGGGTGTGAGTAAGTCTGTGTATGAGTAAGTCTGTGTATGAGCATGTCTGAGTGTGAGTAAGTCTGAGTATGAGTAGGTCTGAGTATGAGTAAGTCTGAGTATGAGTAAGTCTGAGTATGAGTAGGTATGAGTATGAGGAAAGAGGAGGAGGGGAGGAGGAAAGAGGAGGGAGAGGGAGTAGGAGGCGTCCAAGTAATAACAAGAACCCCATCTTAGGATATGGGGAACAAGAACCCCGTCTTAGGATATGGGGAATAAAACATGAGATGCACATATGGGGAGCTCCACGCAGTGAGTAATTATTACTTGGACGCCTCCTACTTCCTCTCCCTCCTCCTCGTTCCTCCTCCCCTCCTCCTCTTTCCTCATACTCAGACCTACTCATACTCAGACTTACTCATACTCAGACTTAGTCATACTCAGACCTACTCATACTCAGACTTACTCACACTCAGACTTACTCATACACAGACTTACTCATACACAGACTTACTCACACCCAGACGTACTCATACACAGACTTACTCATACCCAGACTTACTCATACACAGTATTACTCATACTCAGACTTACTCATACCCAGACGTACACATACACAGACTTTCTCATACACAGACCTACTCATACCCAGACTTACTCATACACAGACTTACTCATACACAGACTTACTCATACTCCGGCATACTCATACTCAGACCTACTCCTCCTCAGACTTACTCAACACACATCAGATTTGGTGGATGTCTCAAGCGGGGCGCTGGTTTCAGCACCCCTAAGGGGAGCCGCCAGGGGTGTTTGCACGGGCTCGTTCGCGGCCATTTTGTGGGGATGTCTCAGGCGGTTTGCTTGTTTCTGGGCTCAACATCCTTCGCTTGGAGAGCAGATTGTGAGGATGTCTCAGGCGGGGCGCTGGTTTCAGCACCCCTAAGGGGAGCCGCCAGGGGTGGTTGCACGGGCTCGTTCGCGGCCATTTTGTGGGGATGTCTCAGGCGGTTTGCTTGTTTCTGGGCTCAACATCCTTCGCTTGGAGAGCAGATTGTGAGGATGTCTCAGGCGGGGCGCTGGTTTCAACACCCCTGAAGGGAGCCGCCAGGGGTGTTTGCACGGGCTCGTTCGCGGCTGTTTTGTGGGGATGTCTCAAGCGGTTTGCTTGTTTCTGGGCTCAACATTCTTTGCTTGGAGAGCAGATTGTGAGGATGTCTCAGGCGGGGCGCCGGTTTCAGCACCCGTAAGGGGAGCCGCCAAGGGTGTTTGCACGGGCTCGTTCGCGGCCATTTTGTGGGGATGTCTCAGGCGGTTTGCTTGTTTCTGGGCTCCACATCCTTCGCTTGGAGAGCAGATTGTGAGGATGTCTCAGGCGGGGCGCTGGTTTCAGCACCTCTAAGGGGAGCCGCCAAGGGGTGTTTGCACGGGCTCGTTCGCGGCCATTTTGTGGGGATGTCTCAAGCGGTTTGCTTGTTTCTGGGCTCAACACCCTTCGCTTGGAGAGCAGATTGTGAGGATGTCTCAGGCGGGGCGCTGGTTTCAGCACCCCTAAGGGGGGCCGCCAGGGGTGTTTGCACGGGCTCGTTCGCGGCCATTTTGTGGGGATGTCTCAGGCGGTTCGCCTGTTTCTGGGCTTAACATTCTTCGCTTGGAGAGCAGATTCTGTTTGCACGGGCTCGTTCGCGGCCATTTTGTGGGGATGTCTCAGGCGGTTCGCCTGTTTCTGGGCTCAACATCCTTCGCCATACTGAAAGCTCACTCTGACTCATACGCAATCACTCGCATTAGGGGTCACTCGTCTTCGTCGGCCTTGTCGCCCACGTGGACGCGCTATTGTAGTCGACCGCTCATGAACAGACGCTCACCACGGCATGACATTACTCACTGCGTGGAGCTCCCCATATTGGACCCCCCGGCCCTCAGGATGGACCGCAGCTGTAGGATCAGTTTGAAAGGAGTCATCTCAACCTTGCGGTAGTCGCCGATCTTCGCGACCAGTCTGATGAGCATCCTGTCGACCCATCTGAACACATCCAGAAGGCACACCCCTCATACGGTTCGTGGCCCCATAGAGTGCTCCATCGAAGGTTAACGGCGCAGCCCGCATGCGTCCGCGCAACCAATTTCGGCACACGCCCCCCCACACGTTCCGTGGCCCTGTAGGGAGCTCCACCGCAGGCTTCACTGGCACAGCGCGCATGCGTCCGCGCCACCCACGGAGGCATGCCCTTCACACGTTTTGTGGCCTCACTCAGATTTCCCCCGAAGGTCACCGTGGCGCAACCCACATGCGTCCGCGCCACCCATTTTGGCACACCGCTTACGCGCTTCATCGTCCCAAAAAAAAGCTCCACCGAAGGCTCCCGCGGCGCAGCCCGCATGCGTCCGCGCCACCGATTTCGGCATGCCCCTCGCACGCTTCGTGGCCCCATAGGGAGCTTCATCGAAGGTCCCCGTGGCGCGGCCCTGATGCGTCCGCGCATCGAATTCCGGCACGCCCCTCGCACGTTTCGTGGTCCCACACAGAGCGCCACCGAAGTCGATACTCACAGCTGCGGCACCCACAACTGCAGATGGTTGGGTCCTTCGCCAGACTAATTGTTTAAAGTGGCGCGTAGCAGGTTGCGGGTGGAATCTGGAGGTTAGGTTGGTAACCTTCGCAGGTTACCAATCCAGACCGTTGATCCCACTGATGTTTCAATTGGGGCCTCTCGGGCTGTGGTTCGCTGTGGTTTTTCTGTGGTTGTGCTGTGTCTTTGCTTTGGCTTCGCTGTGGTTTGCTATGGTTTGCTGCGGGGGGGTCTATGAGTGTGCTGTGGTTTTACCGTGGTTTTGCCTGGTGTGGTTTGCCGACGTTTGCCGTTGTTTTCCTGTGGTTTTGCTGAGGTGTTCCTCTAGTTTGCATGCAACCATGTCTTTTGCCCGTGACCTGAGGTAACGCGCATGACAGAATATCCGACGCAGCAGCAAACGAAATCTGGATGGTAACTCAGAAAATGCACGACGCCGCAATGCATCTTGTCATACGAAGTCTGCTACAGCAACCGAGGACGCGGAAGGGCTCGCGCCTTTCACTTCCACCGCCAGAGATACATGGTCGGCACAATCCTTTGGAGCAATCATTACGTCTTTGTGGTCGTCCTCCCCCAGCAGACCCCCGACTGCAAGCCCTGCGCGCACCAAATGCTTCGCGTACAAGTTCAAGTAGTTGATGCCACTGTGCGTCTGTCCTTGAACGACTTTGAGCTCAACCTTGTCAAAACCAACCCATTCTGGAGCCTCCACTGCACGTTTCGACACGACGTGACGATACCCTCCAACTTGCTTTGCCTCTGCCCAAGACCCCGTAACATTGATCTCGACAAAATACATGTCCGCGCAAGAACTGCCCATTCGGCGCGCCAAGGCCTGCACACGGAGCAGTGCTTTCTCAGCGCGCAATCCTTTAGGGATGTTAATCAGAACATGGTTGCCCGGCTTCATCAAATCAAACCGCTCGCCGTAGACGTTCTGCAAGTGAGGATCGCCAGTGGCAGACACGCCTCCGCTGGCCCCGCCCGCCATGGGAACTCCAGGAAGAAACGTCGGGTGCGGCGTCGGCCAACCCGGAGGGTACGTCGGGCTGGGTGTCGGGCTGGGCGTTGGAAAAGGCGTCGGGAAGGCAGTCGGGTAAGGCGTCGGGAAAGCAGTCGGGAAGGCAGTCGGAAATGGCGTCGGGAAAGCCGTCGGGTAGGGCGTCGGGAAAGACGTCGGGAAGAGCGTCGGGAAGGCCGTAGGATAAGGCGTCGGGTAGGGCGTCGGGTAGGGCGTGGGGTAGGCTGTCGGGTAGGGCGTCGGGGAAGACGTCGGAAAGAGCGTCGGGAAGGCCGTGGGATAAGGCGTCGGGTAGGGCGTCGGGTAGGGCGTGGGGTAGGCCGTCGGGTAGGGCGTCGGGTAGGGCGTCGGGTAGGGCGTCGGGTAGGGCGTCGGATAGGGCGTCGGATAGGGCGTCGGCTCTGGAGTTGTAGAAGCGCCGCACACCAGGACCAATTCATACCATCCGTTATCTTCAACCCGCACAAAGGGATTGGACTGGTCACAATGGTTATAGTTTGGATCAAGTGGGCCAGCTGCGCACTTTGCGTAAAATGCCGCTCTGTTGGCATTCAAAGTGGATAACGCCAAGGACCACTCCGTTGCAGTGGCGTAGCGCAACCCAGGGCAGAACGACGAATATGAGGAATGGGCATTCAATTGGGAACAGCCGCCAGAGCACGGGGATGCCCATAGGAAACACAGGCCGTTGACATAGTAACAATATTGTTCTACGCCACCCAACGTTCCCCGCGAATCTCGACGATCGGTACTCGGGGCCGTCCAACAAAGATTCCAATGGGACGCTGATGAATGCCCCGCAATCGTGATTGCCGGCACAGGCGGAGTATACTCGCCATGGTTGCTCTGCGCTTCTTCGTTTCCTGCTCCTGTGAAGACTGAATCATACCCCGAATCGGTGCTGACCAACTGGACCGCCGCACCTTGTTTCACACCCACCGTGCAACTGCCCGAACCAGATCCGACAATACACTCGTCCTCAACCCTGCACACAGCATCACCTGTTGTGCTGACTCCAACCAACCATTCGGGCCCTTCATGGGCACTGGTGCCCGAGGCGTCGCGGTGGTGGATGTCGCGATGGATGTGCTCTCCCACCATCATGGATGTCGTGGTAGGCACGCCCTGGGCAAGCAGCGCCACCACGAATATGGTCCACGGCGCCTTCCTGGTCGTCGCCATCCCTGCCAACAGAAAGAGAAAAGACTACCCTAATAAAGGATGACTGCGAGGAGATGTAACGTGTGGCTGAACATAAAACGGCTGCGGAGTGGCCTCATGGGTAGTCTTGGAGCCCTCTTGGGCCCCCTTGCGCTCCTCCGAACCGTCGCGAAGCCTCCCGGGGCCGTCGCGGTGCCGTATGATGTCTGGCTTGGGTTCGTCTCGGGGGCGCCTTCTTAGGTCTCTGGGGGCATCTTGTGGGACCCTCGTGGCCTGTCTTGGACACCTCCTGTGGTCATTTTGGGAGGCTTTTAGGCTGTCATGGGATGGTATTGCGGGCTATTTGGGCCGACTTGGCTCGCCTTAAGCGGCAAAACAGCAAGAATCCAAATCGGGAAGCAATGTTTTTGACTTCTCGGGGGAAACAGGTGCGGGAGTTCCGACGAACCTCTCCTGGATTCTTCTTGAAGAAGGTTTTCTCATGCGAAGTTTTTGGAAGGTTATCCTGGGGGGGGGGTGCGAAGAAGGTTTTGGACAGCGTTTCAAAAACAACTTCCAAAAACCTTTCACAAAACAATGATCGACCCACGAACCCGGAAAGGAATATAGAAATGTAATGCGTGGAAACGTTTCACAAACACCTGATTGGGCGACGGGCAAATGCAATGCTGAATGTATCGATCTTGGAGTACGTGCCGAGGGCTGTGCTGTGCTACGCCGTGCTGAACTGCGATGTGCCATGCCGCGATTGTGCTCTATATAGCGTTGTGGATCGAGTCCTCCCTGGCATCCGAGTCCTGACCGAGCTGATCTGGATCTCAAGCTCGAGCTGCCTGAGCAGATGGTAGCTGCCCCAGAAGTAATCGACAGAGGGGTAAGCCCCAGGAGGACGCGCCGCAGAACGTCCCAAGGGACGCGCCAGGCGACGTGCCAGGGGACGTGCCCTGGGTGCTCTCCAAGCGAAGGATGTCGAGCCCAGAAACAAGCAAACCGCCTGAGACATCCCTACAAAATGGCCGCGAACGAGCCCGTGCAAACACCCCTGGCGGCTCCCCTTAGGGGTGCTGAAACCAGCGCCCCGCTTGAGACATCCTCCAAATCTGATGTGTGTTGAGTAAGTCTGAGTATGAGTAGGTCTGAGTATGAGTATGCCTGAGTATGAGTAAGTCTGTGTATGAGTAAGTCTGTGTATGAGTAAGTCTGGGTATGAGTAGGTCTGTGTATGAGAAAGTCTGTGTATGTGTACGTCTGGGTATGAGTAAGTCTGAGTATGAGTAATACTGTGTATGCGTAAGTCTGGGTATGAGTAAGTCTGTGTATGAGTACGTCTGGGTGTGAGTAAGTCTGTGTATGAGTAAGTCTGTGTATGAGTAAGTCTGAGTGTGAGTAAGTCTGAGTATGAGTAGGTCTGAGTATGAGTAAGTCTGAGTATGAGTAAGTCTGAGTATGAGTAGGTCTGAGTATGAGGAAAGAGGAGGAGGGGAGGAGGAAAGAGGAGGAGGGAGAGGAAGTAGGAGGCGTCCAAGTAATAACAAGACCCCCATCTTAGGATATGGGGAATAAAACATGAGATGCACATATGGGGAGCTCCACGCAGTGAGTATTTTTTGTTAAACGCGATGTCGCTAATATCTAATTGTTGTGAGGATGTCTCATGTAAAATCGCCATCCCGAGGAATCCGCTAAGCCTGGTACACCGTGCGGCCCGCCACCCCCTATAGTTAAGAGATCTCTTACTGATATGAGGAGGATTCAGCCAAAACGTCCAGCTCGCTTCTCGTTCCTCGAAGACGCTTCCCGTCATCCGCCGCCCCCTTCTTGTCGTGGGCGAAAAGGCACGTGAGACAATTGGATGTTCCCCTCCCCCATTCAACCTCCCCCGGAGCAAAAATTTGCATTAGAGGGGGGGACCCCCAGGCCCCGGAAACGGGCCGTTTTTTCACTGGTTCCGAAAAAATGTCCCTTGAAAATGGAAACGGCAACAACGGCGACCAGAAACGGCAACAAAAACGGCTCCAGGATTGGAACCGCAGCGGGAACCTGTAGAAGAACGGCGACGGAACCGGCGAAAAAAAAAGGCGTCGGAACAGGCAACAAAAACGGCAAAACGGAACTGGTAAAAAAAAGGCCGTCGTTTCCAGGGCCCACTAAGGCTGTTCCCTTCCCCCAGTCAACCTCCCCCGGAGCAAAAATTGGCATCAGAGGGGCGGGGGTGGGGCAGGGGTGAGGGGCACGAGCTCGTCAACGCTTCCCAGAACGCGCCTCCGGAGCCGCGAAAAAGTACCAAGACGGCCCAACAGGGCCCACGCGGAGCGCCAAGACAGTCGAAGTGAGCGCCATGACGGCCCAGCGCAGCCCCACGACGATCCAAGATGGCTTCAAGATGGCTCACGAGGCCCCCAAAGACAGCCCAGAAGCGCCTCCAGAGGATCGCCGAGAGGGCCCCAAGAGGCCACAATCGCCCCATCTTCTTTGAAAAACTTTAATTTCCAGCATATCCGCAGCTTGCGTTTGACAGCGAAGAGGACGGCCCAGGTGGCCCCCAAGGTCGCCCCACGATGCCTCCAGGAATGTCCCAAGACGGCCCAAGAGGGCCCAAAGACAGCCCAAGGCCCACCCCCCAAGACGGCCCCAGACGGCCCCTGGAGGGCCCAAAGAGGACTCCAACAAAAAGCCCAGAGAGGGGGACTACGCACTGACATGTCGAGCCGTTCCCACCAAGATGGCCCATCGAGCCTCGCCCCCCAAAGGCTCCCGAGGCCCCTCCAAGAGGCCCCAAGAGGCCTCCAAGGCGCCCCGAAGAAGCCCCCGAGAGGCCCCCCAAAAGCCTCCCAGATGCCTCCAGAAGCCGTCCAAGAGAACCCCAAGAAGCACCCCAAGCGCCCCGCTATATATCCAAGAGTCTCCTGACCCAAGGTAGAACTTCCACGATCGTCTCAAGCACTCTGTAATCCTTGTGGGGGTCGGCGGAGCCACTTGAATGACGATGGGATCTGGCTTGTGTTATGCCTGGATGGTATAAGCTATGACGTGCTGCGGTATGCGATGATAGGCGGTGGCGTGCAATGCAATACGATGCAACACCAGGGCACGCGATTGAACATTACTACTGCCCGCTACACAATGGTACTGCCATGGCATCCTCGGCGAGCATACGCGTTGCGCCAGAATGTAAGACTATGGTATGCTCTGCAGCGAATGGCAACTCATTACGTTGTGCCTGTCCGTACTGCGTTGCACGTGCATGCTTTCAGCGGGAAGCATACCGCCGATTAGGGTCGCACCGAGTTCATCTTTGCCGCCTCACCAAGATTTTGCCTTGTGGGGCGAGGGGGCGATCCCTGTCCAATCCTATGCCGAAAGCCTTGCCCGATCCTGTTCGTATGCTCTCAGCAGCCACCTGTAAACCTCAGCGGCCCTCGGGGCGTGAGCAATTTGGGGTGACAGCCATTTCAATGCAGCCACTGTAACACCTCCAAGGCCTCGTCCCACTCCCTACGTTACACTTCAGAGCGACCCTGCGAAGAACTTGCGAGTCCTGAAACCCCTGGCACGCAGCCCTTCTGTACCCTCTGCAATGGGCCTGCCAACTTTTATGTACAGAAATGCAACCATCAAAACAACATCAACTACAAACCACTGCAACGACCCTCCGATCCGTCAAGACAGCCACACGCAGGTCCCAAAGGCTCCCGAAAGGGCGCCATGAGATACGCCCAGGTTCGACTCCAGACGCGTTCGACGCTAATCGACGTTAACCGACGCTGAATCGGCGCTATCTTCTCATTGACTCCAGACGCCGATCAACGCTGATCGACTCTCAAGGACTTAAGAGGGTATAGCAGGCTCCCACGATTTGCCGCCGAACCCACCGACGCCCTCGTGGATCCACTGGGTGAGCCTGTGGTGGGCTACTGGGCTGCGAAAGGCAGACTTTTGGAGCAAGAAGCAGGCGTGTGAGAACAGGGCAGCCGCCATGGGATTTCAAAGGGAGCAACAAATCAGCACCTCTTGACCATTGTCCATCTGCCTCTGGTCGCGAAGCGCGCTCCCAAAATCTCCAAGGTCTTGTACAGCTTCCCATGGTATCCGGGGGATTCCTAGGGCTCCCTAGGGCCGCTCAGGGCTCCTCTGACGCTCTCAAGCTATTCATGGGTCTCTGCGGGCCACTCAAAATTGCAAAGAATTGCCCATCCAAGGAAAGTACGACTTGCTCCCACGAGGTCCCACATCTCCACCATTATATTGCTAAAGGGAGTGAACCAGCTACAATGCTGACCTGGCCGACCTGGCCTGAAGGTGCCACCCCTCAGAACCTTGAGATCTCAAGGTGCGTCCACGATCACCCAAGATGTCCAGAGGAAATCTCGAGATAGGCCTAACATGCGCGTCGTAGGAAACGGCAGGATTAAACATCAACTATCCTCGATTCCCCCAAGATGAAGGCCCTAGCAGAGCCCAAAGAAAACCTGCCACCCTGAAGGCAATACGATGGCCCAAAGTAATCGACTGGTGCCTAGCCGAAACCACTCCCAGACGAAACTAACCCGACCTCCCTCAATCCACGAATCAATCAGAGAAAGGGCGAAATCTGTCGACTCCTCCTCAGCCCTCTCATCCTCACCTCCCCCTCCGTGCCTCTCTTCCATGTTGTTCCGCTTGACCCGCACATTACATATCCGAATCTCTCGAAAGCTAGACTGGATGAAAATGCCGCTTCAGAAAACGATGGACCACAATGCACCGTTGGATAATAATACTGAACTCATGCTGCACATCCAAAAAGATCATTGAACCCGTGGAATCCTTTAAACCCGGGATGCCACCGCTCGTATCCGAGCAAAGAAGATATTATTATTCTCATCCGCGCCCGTGGGCTCAAGCCGCCCTCGACCATTGCTTGGGAGATGGTGTCCAGCTTGCCGGCCTGCGAATATGATTCACCTGGTAGTCGAAAACTTGTTCCGAGGCTTATTCGAGGCTGTAAGAAGAACAAAACAACTGCACGAGCCTAAACTGTCGGAGTTCCGCGCGGACTTCTTGGACCGGCGCGGACCCCCCGCGCGCCAGGGACGGGGCCGCAGGCGCCGCCCAGGGCGCCACAGCGACGATCCAAGACATCCGAGCTGGGCTCCGAAAGTGTATGTCAGTGCAGCTGTTTCTTTTTCGAGCTGTACGGCGTTCTTGCTGCACGCGGAGCCCCAGTGTATCAGGTTGCCCTGCCACAGGAGCACGTCCCCCGCGGAGCACGGCAGGGGCTTTATGTGCGCCCAGGGCAGCTGCTGGTCGGGGCACATGTGCCTCGAGTCCGTGGACTTGTCGAACAAGGGATCGTTGACGGGCCTGTTTTCCACCACCACCACCATAGGTTATAGGGGGAGGGTGTCCTCCTCCTCCTCCTCCTCCTCCTCCTCTGCGTCCTCCTCCTACTCGTCCTCAACCTCCTTCCCCCTCCAACTTATGGTGGTGGTGGAAAACAGGCCCATCAATCGTGCTCCGAGGGGACAACATACATGCAGCCACTGTCTGTGGTCACGTGAACGAGTGGAATCCACACGCTCATGGCACTGGGGCTCCCGAGTTCCGTGTGGCAGGCATCATAGCTGCAGTCACGGTGCGGCCTGCTGAAGTTGCTCCCCACGGCGCCGTCCTGCCCCGCAGGGCGAAGCGCCCACGCAAACACAGCCGAATCCATCTCTACGGCGCCGCAGCACAGAACATCTGCTGCTACCTTGAACAACTTCTCGAACAACAACCACGGCTCGTCGTACATGAAAATAAAAACTGGTGGGAAACCGTGGCAGCCCAGAGACTGCACCGTTGCCGCGACGGCCTGGGGTGAGATGCCTGCCTGCTCCCAGGCAAGGCCCTCCAGCATACTGAAGCCACTCTGCCTGAACGCAGCAGAAGCATGCTCTAAGCAATCCTCGGTGACGTTCATCTGCCCCCTCTGGATTTCACCTTGCATACTGACGCCACGTGACATCGAGGTCCAAAGTCCTGGCTGAAGCAATCGTGCTGGAAGTTGGGCCTCGTCCAAAAGTGCCAATCTCTGCAAGACATCGTGCATGGAGGAACGCTGGCCAATACCCGATATTATCCTGGATGGGGTAAGGGATGCTTCCTTGCAAGCAGCTGCGTCGGTACAGTCCAAACAATCCTTCACGTCGGATGCACGCAGAACAATGGAACTATGATAATGCTCGTGTTCGCAAGTATGTGACACGGAAGAGCGCGATTTCGCAACCCTCACAAAACGTAGAACATGACTGACAGAACTACCTTCTGGAAGCTGCTTCACATCAAACGACACTGACCATCCCCGTCCACACTCTTTTGTACAAGACAAGAGCCTGGTGGATCGCGGGTCCGCACTTCCATCGCCTGCGCAATTCAAGCATGCCCAGTCCTCATCAACCATGGAAACAAGACCCGTGTCGCAAACTTCTTCGCCGTCTTCATCATACAACTGCGCCCAGAGCTGGTCAGCAACTGTGAGCGGAGTAGAACATGGTATTGAGGCTTCACTGCAAGACGAGAGTATAAACGGAAAGCGTCCAACACGCCGCCAAGGGCCACACGAAATAATGGAAAACACCAACTCCTTTTGGTGGACAGTCTCGGTCGTGTCTTCCGGCTGGGGGAACTCGCCATGAAGCTCACGTTCTACTGGGAACTCCTTCTCTACGGTCGCAGATGGTGATATGCTGGCACCTCCAGAGACATCAACTTCTGTCCTCTCTGCAGATCCTTGCAATAGCCCCCAAATAGAGTCGACGTCCGGATCTCCGAATTCAGTTTTGGCAGGGGCATCCGGCATAATGAGACGTGCGACCACTGCGGTGAAAACAACGCCTCAAGGACCCAGTAATCATCAACCCATCAACTGAATTCACCACTTGAACCAGACTAGTTGCGGGACCTCACGGGGCCACACAGAAAGATGCACGCTTAAAACAAACCACAACACGGTTTTCGGAAGAGTGTAAAGGGCTGAGGGCGGCGGCAACACTTCACGAGTAAACAATCCACTTGAAGGCAACACGCAGCAACAACTACTGGCCAATGGCTGTGTTCAACACAACACAATGTTTCCCCAAACCGTTTCGGCAAATAAGGTTTTCTTACTTCTGATTCTACGGAGCTGGGCTTGGCTGGCAATCTGGCGGCTATGTTGCCGCCAGCGCCGCCGCGTCGCCACTTCATCGCCGCCCGTCGTCTGGGCCTTGCTGGCCAATCTCGCGGACATGTTGCCGCCGTCACCGCTCCGTCGCCACACAGATTGCACAACATGGACTGCACGACATGAATTACACCGTATAGATTTCACAACCTGGAATCACAACATGACATTTCCTTCTTTCAAAATATGATATTCCCCCCGTTTCAATCGACACCCCGCCGGACACTGCAATTTACATCTGGTTTTGCCCAAACGTGCATCTTACGAAATGAACTCCGACCAACCCACAGAAAGGCCGTTATTGCCCCTTGTTCGTCCCTGTCGAATACTACTATGCGCGCGCAATTCTTCTGCGCGTACATGCCAACATCCTTCGAACACTGTGGGTGTCGTAAGAATTTCGAAACCAAAGTTCCCGGAACACACACTCAAAACAAACCAGATGGCGCTGCAACGTGAAGTTTCGGACATGAGCGCGCGTTTTGCGACTTCGTACGAAGCCAATGTTTTCAACACTTTCACCATCTGCGACCAAATCAGCCTCTCGCGCGCGCGTCGGAATTTGTCAAATACCATAATGCGGGCCACTCGCGCGCGTCGGCCGCAAACGTATGTCGAAATGTGTCCAATACCCTCATCACCCAAACGTGAACACATTTTATCGTCATCGCCATGGCCAGCATGAGCGCCGTCATTGGTTTTGCCATCGTCATCGTCATCATCGCAACCATCATCGCTACCAACATCATCGTTTCCGCCGATGTCGGTGTCCTGCGTCCGCCAAAATCACCGATTTGTACTGCAGTGCCCGCGCGCCAATGCGGCCTGCCAGACGCGCTGGGTAACCCCATCGTTGGGTGCTATTGCGTCCGCGCCGGCTGCGCCAAAGCAGCCAGCCGCTGTGCGCGCGAGCGTGCGCGCGCCACCGCGGCCGCAGAGATGCGACGATTGCGCGGGGAGTGACCTCCAAGTTCTTGTAAAGAAACTGCACCACATAGGTCGCTCAACGTTCATCACCACCACGAGGGACTACTTTTCTACCCCATCGTTCGCTCGAACTATGAGCGCACACCGTCCCAGCTAAGCTCAGTGTGACACCCCTCTCATCCTCTGCGGAAACATACTTCAACGCGCGTGCACTCGTTTCGCATCAACCATCAACTTTCAAATATCCTTTACAACAAAAAATTGTTTTGAACTCGGACTCCACGCCACCAGAGCGGTTGTAGAGGCCACCCGGCTCAATCCGGGCTTTGCTGCTCGGCATGCCACCCTGGCACGTCTCCGGGCCGACTTGCAGGAATCGGCTCGCAAATGCCCCCCTCCCCTTCCACCTGGTTCGCGATGCTCGCAGCTGCATCTGATTGGGTCCTTCGCCAGGCTAGTTTCAATGCGTTGGAGGTCTGGGAGTATGCATAGGCACCCGAAGATCGATTTCCTTGGCGGTGCCTATGGATGATTCCCCGCCTCGGAGAGAGGCGCGGCAGACAGATAGACCTTTCAGCTCCTCTCTAAGCGCTCCGTACAGATCGAATGAACCTTGCGCCCAGCAAGGTCACGGCGGACGAAAGGGGGGGAGAACAAAAGGGAGACAACTGATCCAGAGATCTTGACACTGCATCGATCACCACGAACAACGTGTTCGCAGGGTTTGCGGGCCCAAGAACCCTCACAGATCGACCCGGCTCGACACATGCCGCAGAAAGATGGGGTCCAAGGCCCCCCTGGGCTCCGTCCGTCGGTTCTGTCATTTTTCTCGACGTCGGATCTCCAGGAAATCAGCTCACGTGGCTGATTATCAAGCGCCCTCCTGCGCCGAGGACGCCAAATATATACATATATATGTAAATATATATATATATACACATCTAAACGACCACCCTTCTGGTGATAAGGAGGTTCGGGGCGGGGAGGAACCAACGTCTCACTCGATCGGTCTCACTATCGATTTCAGGATCGATCTCACTATCGGTCTCGCTCGATCGATCTCACTCGATCGATCTCGCAATCGATCTCACTCGATCTATTTCATTCGATCGATCTCACAATCGATCTGATTATCGATTTCACAATCGATCTCACTCTCGATCTCACGATCTATCTCTCATTCGGTCCCACTATCGCTCTCACTACCGATATAGCAATCGATCTCACAATCACCGTCATCACCATCATCATCAACATCATCGCCATCAACGCCATCAACATCATCACCATCGGGACACCATCATGATCATCACCTCATCACCATCATCATCACCATCATCATCACCAACATCATCACCGGGACACCATCAACGTCACCATCATCATCAACATCATCATCATCGGGACACCATCATCATCATCATCATCATCATCATCATCATCGGAACACCACCACCATCATCATCATCTGATCATCATCATGATCATCATGGACAACATCATCAACATCATCATCATCGGGGCACCATCATTATCATCAGCAACAACGTCAGCATCAGCATCATCATCATCGGGACACCATCATCATCGTCACAATCATCCTATTCGCCATCACCATCATCACCGGAACACATCATCATCAGCATCAGCATCATCAAAATCATCATCATCATCACCTCATCAGCATCCTCATCACCAACATCAACATCATCATCATCATCATCATCATCATCATCATCATCATCATCATCGGGACACCATCATCGTCACCACCATCATCGGAACACCATCACAATCATCACCATCATCATCAATAGCATCACTACCATCGGGACACTATCGTCAACATCATCTCTTCAGTTCATCATCTCATCATCGACATCATCACGATCATCATCATCATCATCATCATCATCATCATCATCATCATCATCGGGACACAATCATCACCATCAGCAACATCATCATCAACATCACCATCATCACCATCATCACCACCATGGCCATCATCATCACCATCATCATCAGGGCACCATCATCGTCACCATTATCATCATCAACATCATCGTCATTGGGACACCATCACACCATCATCATCGGAACACAACCATCACCATCAAATCATCATCATCATGAACAACATCATCAACATCATCAGCATCATCGGGACACCACCATCATCATCCACAACATCAATATCATCAACATCATCATCATCGGAACACCATTACTCATCGTCATAATCATCGTCATCCCCATCATCATCATCATCATCATCATAATCATCATCGGAACACCATCATCATCATCATCAACATCAGCATCATCATCTCCGGACACCATCATCATCATCAGCAACATCACCTCATCATCATCCTCATCATCAACATCATCATCACCATCATCGGGACACCATCATCACCATCATCATCAACAGCATCAGCATAAACCTTATCATCATCGGGACACCATTATCATCATCATCTTCAGAATCATCTCATCATCAGGACATCGAAAACCATCATCATCATCAGGATCATCAACATCATCATCCTCGCCACACCAGCATCATTATCAGCAATATCAGCACCATCAACATCATCATCATCAGCATCATCATCATCGGGACACCATCATCATCACCACCGTTGCCATCATCAGCATCATCATCAACATCGTCATCATCATCATCATCATCATCATCATCATCATCATCATCATCATCATCGTCATCATCATCATCATCATCATCGGGACACCGACGGGGCACCAGCGGGACACCTCGCGCCACCGGGCCCCAGACAGGAAAGATTTGGTCTGGCCGCGCCTCAGCCAGAGGCGGGACACTTCTCGCCCGCCCACGCAGCTTCGCCTCGCCCGTGCGCACGGCACGCACGAACACAAAACCGAAACCGATTTCCCGGTGGGGGGGCTCTCCGTTCCACTTCGATCTCACCCCCTCACCTCCGATACATATACTAGTCTAGCTAGGCTGGATAGGCTAACGCACGGAATCTCATGTTTGAAACTCCTTGCATCTAGGGGCTCTCTTGGAGGCCCTGCGCAAACCTCGGAATTGTATAGAAGGGGAAAATACGTAAACGCAGGAATCAGGCTTGCCCGCAATGATTCCAAGCCCTCCAAGGCTGCAGGGGGCAATGTATCATCATCCTTAGTTCAGTTATTCATACTATTGCTAATAGTGGGGAATCCTTTGTTTCAAATTGCCAGGCCTGGGCAGTGGGTGACCAGCCTCCTGAATGCATGCTGGTGGCGTCTTGGTGGTCTTTCGGGGCCTCTTGGGGAAGGATCTTGGTGCTTCCTGGGGGCCTCCAAGGTGTCCCTGAAGGCATCCGGGGGGGCGCCTCGAGAGCCCTGGGAAGAACCGTCGGGCCATCTTGAGGCAAAGCACGCGTAGCGCTTCGGAGGGGTCCTCTCTTTGTGTTCCCTCTTGGCGCACGCGCTGAAGTTCTAGCTAATGTGGACAAGCGAACGCATGTGATCTCGATGCTCGACAGCCTTTTTTTCCCAACCATCCTGTGGTGTTGGGTCCTCGTTTTGAAGAGACGGTGCCCGCGTCCTCTCCTCTCCTCCTCTTCCCCCTCCTCCTCCTCCTCCTCCTCCTCCTCCTCCTCCTCTCATCATCAGCATCATCATCATCGTCATCGTCACCGTCATCATCAGCATCATCATCATCATCGTTCTTATCACCATCGTCGTCATCATCATCGCCGTCTCCATCATGGCCACACGTTTCGTGGACCCATAGTGAGCTCCACCGAAGGCCCCAGTGGCAAGGTCCGCATGCGGTTCCACCTCCATTTCGGCGCACCCCTCACACGTTTCGTGGCCCCATAGGGAGCTCCACCGAAGGCCCAAGTGTCAGGGTCCGCATGCGGTTCCACCTCCATTTCGGCGCACCCCTCACACGTTTCGTGGCCCCATAGGGAGCTCCACCGAAGGCCCAAGTGTCAGGGTCCGCATGCGGTTCCACCTCCATTTCGGCGCACCCCTCACACGTTTCGTGGCCCCATAGGGAGCTCCACCGAAGGCCCAAGTGTCAGGGTCCGCATGCGGTTCCACCTCCATTTCGGCGCACCCCTCACACGTTTCGTGGCCCCATAGGGAGCTCCACCGAAGGCCCCAGTGTCAGGGTCCGCATGCGGTTCCACCTCCATTTCGGCGCACCCCTCACACGTTTCGTGGCCCCATAGGGAGCTCCACCGAAGGCCCAAGTGTCAGGGTCCGCATGCGGTTCCACCTCCATTTCGGCGCACCCCTCACACGTTTCGTGGCCCCATAGGGAGCTCCACCGAAGGCCCAAGTGTCAGGGTCCGCATGCGGTTCCACCTCCATTTCGGCGCACCCCTCACACGTTTCGTGGCCCCATAGGGAGCTCCACCGAAGGCCCAAGTGTCAGGGTCCGCATGCGGTTCCACCTCCATTTCGGCGCACCCCTCACACGCTTCGTGGCCCCATAGGGAGCTCCACCTGAGGCCCCAGTGGCAGGGTCCGCATGCAGTTCCACCTCCATTTCGGCGCACCCCTCACACGTTTCGTGGCCCCATAGGGAGCTCCGCCTAAGGCCTAAGTGGCAGGGTCCGCATGCAGTTCCACTTCCATTTCGGCGCACCCCTCACACGTTTCGTGGCGTCATAGGGAGCTCCGCCTAAGGCCCAAGTGGCAGGGTCCGCATGCAGTTCCACCTCCATTTCGGCACACCCCTCACACGTTTCGTGGCCCCATAGCCCCCAAGTGGCAGGGTCCGCATGCAGATTTCGGCGCACCCCTCACACGTTTCGCGGCCCCATAGGGAGCTCCACCGAGCCAATGGCAGGGTCCGCATGCAGTTCCACCTCCATTTCGGCGCACCCCTCACACGTTTCGCGGCCCCATAGGGAGCTCCACCGAGGGCGCCAATGGCAGGGTCCGCATGCAGTTCCACCACCATTTCGGCGCACCCCTCACACGTTTCGTGGCCCCACAGGGTGCTCCACCGAAGGCCCCAGTGGCAGGGTCCGCATGCAGTTCCACCTCCATTTGGCGCACCTCTCACACGCTTCGTGGCCCCATCGGGTGTTCCACCAACGACGATACTTACAACGGCGGCATTCGGAATTGCGTATGGTTGGGCCCTTCGCCAGGATAATTTCCGGGGCAGCCAAAAGGACACGAAGACGGTCCAAGAGAGTGCCAAGACAGCGTCAGAGAGTTCAACAGCATTCCCGAAAAATCGTTGAAATGCAACAACGAAGTCTCGATGGGGCTCTGCGTGAAGTTAACACACAAAGGAATCGATGTAATTCCCTCCTTTTTTCAAATCTGGCCTATAACCATGTAGCGCGCAGGACAAGGAAGGGCCCAAGAGGCCTGCAGGGGGCTCCTGGGAGGCAGTTTTGAGGCCTCTGCGGAGCGATTTTCGCAGCCTCGAAAGTTTTTGTGGCAGTGCCTCTCAGGTGTCTGGGGCTTGTAGGGAGCCGCTGGGGGTCCTGGAGGCATCTCGGGGGCCTCTTGGGCCTCCTGCTCCCGTTCTCGGGCCCATCTTGGGCCTGTCCTGGAGCCCTTTTGGGCCGTCTTGGGCGCCTCTAGGGCAGCCTTGAGGCTCTCTGAGGCCGTCTTGGGCTCTCTTGGGGGCCTCTTCGGTCGTCTTGGGGCGGTCATGGGGGCCCCTTCGGCTGTCGTAAAGCCAAAAGTCTAGAACAACAAATGGTAATCAACGATGTTGGCATCTTCGGGTCCTCTCGGGACGTCGCTCGGAGCTCTCTTGGGGCCCTCAAGGGTCTGGGGCTTGTTGGGGGCTTCTGGGTGGTCTTGGAAGCTTCTCGGGGGCCTCTTGGGGCCTCCTGCTCCCGCCCTCGGGCAAATTTTGAATGGTCCTGGGGCGCTCTTGGGCAATCTTGGGTGCCTCTCGGGCAGTCCGGATGCGCTCTGGGGCCGTCTTGGGCTCTCTCGGGGGCCCCTTCGGGCGGTCTCGGGGGCCTCTTCTGTGTCTTGGAGCGCGGCAAGGTCGAAAACGCGACGAGAAGGTCAACCACCCCGAACAAAAACAAATGAACACCAAAGAGTTCGCCCACGTTGGTCTCCCTCGGGGCCGCTCTCGGAGCTCTCTTGGGCTGTTTTCTTCCCACATCCTGAATCGGGGTCTTGTTTTCTCTTGACAACCCGCGCAGTCCTCACACACCCTCTCCTCTTCATTCCCACTCCTCATCACCATCATCATCATCGACATCATCACCATCAGTCATTATCTCACTCGTCATCATCACTACCACTGTCCCATCAGTATACATTCATGCCTGATCAGTCGCACTCACTCGACCACCCTCATTCACTCATAAATTACTCACTCACTCTGCGAGAGAGACAATGATGACGGTCTCTCTTGATGACGGTCGCTCTGGCCTCTTCTCACTTACACACCCACACTAGCGGGCGGGACCCTCGTCTGTGAGTGAATTGTGAGGAAGTCTCAGGCGGGAGCCCCCTCCCTATGCGGCCCGCAGCTCATGGTTGAATGCCGAGCGGGTCATCGGAAAACCTGTAACTGTCGTCAGTTTGGGGCCCCCGAGGTCTGAAAATGGGAAAGTATCCGGCGGGAGCCTCGTCTGTTAGCGAGTTGCGAGGAGGTCTCAGGCGGGAGCTCCCTCCCTATGGGGCCCGCAACTCATGTTTGCAATCCGAGCGGGTCATCGGAAAACCTGTAACTGCTGTCACTTTTGAAAACTGGAGGCCTGAATACCGGCGAGGTATCAAGCGGGAACCTCGTCTGTTGGTGAGTTGCGAGGAAGTCTCAGGCGGGAACCTCTGCCCTATGAGGCCCCCAGCCCATGTTTGTAACCCGAGCGGGTCATCGGAAAACCTGTAACTGCCGTCACTTGTGAGCCCCGAAGGCCTGAGCATGGAGGAAGTATCAGGCTGGAGCCTCATCTATGAGTAAATTGCGAGGAAGTCTCAGGCGGGAAGCTCCGCCCTATGGGACCCGCAACTCATGTTCGAAATCCGAGGCGGGTCATCGGAACCCTGTAAACTGTCGTCACTTTTGGGCTCCTGGGGCCTGAGTATTCAGGTGTGAGCGGGAGGAGAACCTGCGCCAGGGCGAGAGGGGGGAATAAAGCAGAGGAGACAGAAAGGAGGCCTCAACAATCATGAGGGCGACGATGAGGGTTACTTCCAGATTAGCCGAGGAGGATTATCATGTTGGGTCCCACCGTCGGAATCATTGGAACCTCGAGGAGCTTTTTTGGGGGGACTCTTAGGAATCTGGGGCTGGTTGGGGGCCTCTGTCAGAGGCTCCCAACAAGCCCCAGATTGAAGGCCTCTGTTGAGGGCCTCTGTTGAGGGCCCCAGATTGAGGCTTGCTGAGGGCCTCTGTTGAGGACCGCTCAGACTGAGCGGTCCTGGAAGCTTCTCGGGGGCCTCTTGGGGCCTCCTGCTGCTGCCGCCCTCGGGCCTGTTTTGAGCGGTCCTGGGGCACTCTTGGGTCGTCTTGGTCGCCTGCCTCTCGGGCAATCTTGAGGATCTCTGGGGCCGCCTTGGGCTCTCTTGGGGGGGGTCTTCCGCCGGCCTGGGGCGGTCTTGGGGGCCTCTTCGGCTGCCTCGGAGCGTTGGAAGCTCGAAAACGCGAGAAGGCCAGAAACACAATGAACCCAACTTGGACACTCGGGACGCCTCTCGGAGGTCTCTTGGGGCCTCTTGGAGGCCTTCTGGTTAACTCTTCGGCGATCCTGGGGGCCTGGAAAACCGTCGGAAGGCTATCTTGGGCTGCTTAACAGCGTCTTGGGCTGTCTTTTCATCCATAGGGGGCTCATTGGGGGCGTCTTGGGCCGTCCTGAAGCGTTTTGAAGCCTTCCGGGGAGGCCCGGGGGCGCAATACCAGGATTTGCCCTTAGATACTCTGGAGGTGTGGGACGCTCTTGTGGTATTCGAAAAGTTTGAGCCCTCGAAGGCTTCCTTGGGTCGTTCTTGGCCGGTGACGGTGGCCATAATCGTTGCCTGTTGTGCAAAGAGTAGCGTGCGGGGGGGTGTTTGTGTTTGTTGTGCTTGCTGCATTCCTGCTATATATATATACATACGGATGATGGGAATTCTTTTTCTTTAATTGCCATGCTTGGGGTGTGGTCAGAAGTCTCCGGGATACAGGCCATGGTCTGGTGGGAAGGCACTCGGGGCTTTTCTGGCGGCGTCTTGGAGGTTTTGCGGGGTCTTTTGGGGATCTCTTGGTGCCTCCTGGGAGCCTCCTGGGAGTCTCCGCAGGCATCTGGGGGGCGCCTCGAGAGCCTTGGGGAGAACCTTGGGGCAAAGCGCTCGTAAGGCTTTGGGGGATCCCCTCTTTTGTTTCTTGTTTGGCGCGCGCGCTGACGTTCTAGCTAGGCTGGACAGGTGAACTCATAAGATTTCAATATGTACGGTGGTTTCAAGGGCAGCCAAGAGGACATGAAGACGACCCGAGAGAGTGCCAAGACAGCGTCAGAGAGTTCAACAGCATTCCCGAAAAATCTGTGCAATGTGACCCCGACTTATTGATGGGGCTCGGGATGAACTTGAGCAAAAACAGAATCACGTGTTTTTTGTTTTCAAGTGGGGCCGCCCAACATGTAGTGTGCAGAAAACGGGCGGGGTCTAAGAGGCGTGCAGGGAACTGTTGGGAGGCAGTTTGGAAGCTGCTGGGGGGCTGTTTGGGGGCCTCTTGGGGCCACTTTTGGGCCCCTTCGGGGCTCTTGGGGGCCTCTCCAGGCTCTTTGGGGGACTCTTGGGGACTCTAATAGAGGAAAGCCTGGATTGTAGATTTGCGTTTCCCCTTTTGGGGCGGCTTTTCTGGCCATCTTGGTCGGGGCGCTCTTGTGCCGTCTTGGAGCCTTCTTAGCGCCTTCTTGGCCCGTCTTGGAGCTGTCTTGAAGGCTCTTGGGCGGTCTTGGGGCGTTCTTGGGGCCTTGATCGGCCGTCTTGGAGCATTGGACGCCCGAATCAGCGCCCCTCAAACGGGGACTCCACTAACGGGTACTTTAGCCAGTGACCCAGCGAACACAACCCTTCCCGATGTGGGCAACGCTGCAATGCCAGAAAAAGGCCCTAAAAGGGCAACTTCCGGCATAATTTCAAAGTACCCTTTAGTAAGTACCCGTTACGGTGCCGTTGACCGAAAACTCGATGCTGAAAACCGCAAATCTACATATAAAATCAACTATTTGGGCCTCTCCTGGCGCTCCCGGGACGCCTCTCGGAGCTCTCTTGGGGCCTCTTCAAGGCCTCCTAGGAGCCTGGAGAGCCGTCGGAGGTCTGTCTTGGGCTGCTCGGGAGCGTCTTCGGCTAAACTGTCGCTTGGGGGCGTCTTGAGCCGTCCTGGGCCGTTTTGGGGCCTCCCTGGGAGGCCTGAGGACGCAGTACCGGGAGTTGCCCCCAGATGTCACGGAGGTGGGGGAAGTTCTCGGGGGGGGGGGGGAGGGGGCGTTTTCATATATGTCATACATGCACATATATATATATATATGTATATATATATATATATACATATATATGTGTATATATACACATATATATATATACACAGATCTCTCTCTATGTATATATATATATATATATATATATATACTATTGAGATAGATAGATCCGCCGGCCCCCTTGCGGGGCCACCAGGCTGTATGTGCTGCTCCCTTTGCCAGTTGCAGCTTCCAGTTTCCACTGTTATAGTTCTGCTTCTTGCTGCTTACTGCTCCTTGTTGATGAACGCGCGAGGGGGGGGAACCCAAACCAGCAAAACTACCACGCCCTGGGAGGGTTATCAGAACTTCTGGGGGATACAAATTAACCACCCTCATGAAGATCCGCGGGGTCAGGGTCAAAAAACAAATAGGACTTGCTACCTTCCTGACATTCGGTGGCACCCCTCACGCACATCGGCGGGGTCAGGGTCCAAAAAGACAAGGGATTTGCCACATTTCTGAAATCCGGTGGCACCCCTCACGCAGATCGGCGGGGTCAGGGTCCAAAAACACAAGGGATTTGCCACACGTCTGAAACTCGGTGGCTCCCCTCACGCAGATCGGCGGGGTCAGGGTCCGAAAAGAAATTGGATTTGCCACATTCCTGAAATTCGGTGGCACCCCTCACGCACATCGGCGGGGTCAGGGTCCAAAAACATAAGGGATGTGTCACATTCCTGAAATTCGGTGGCACCCCTCACGCAGTCGGCGGGGTCAGGGTTCAAAAACACAAGGGACTTGCAACATGTCTGAAATTCGGTGGCACCCCTCACGCAGATCGGCGGGGTCAGGATCCAAAAGGTCAGGGTCCAAAAACAAACAGGCCCCGACACTGCTTCACGGCGGCGCCCAGACCTCACGATTTAGCTTTTGCATCTCCCACTATCCGAGGCGGCATGGGGCGAAACCCTTACGGATACACATATGTATATATATATATATATATATGTATACCTCTATATATGTATATATATGTGTATATATTTATACATGTGTGCATGTATGTATGTATTTCTCTACATACACACACATATACATATATATATATATATATATATATATATATATATATATGTTACCCAGGAGCGCGTCCAGCGGCGAGGCCGAAAACAGCTGCGATGGTCTACCTAAACTTCAGCCCCCCCCCCTGGACCTCTCCAAGGGGTGCGCACTGAGAAAGCTGTTCTCGTCGGCGGCGAGGCAGGGGACGTCTGCGTTGGCGACGGGTGAGCTAAAAGGGGGCGCCGCTGTGGCGCATTGGCCAGCATGCACAAGCGGGCGCACTGAGAAGACATGCGACGCCAGGATGTCAGGGGGCAGCATCAGACAGCAACTCACGGAAGCTCTTGGTCGTCCCCGTGGCGCCCAAGAGCGCGCCCAATCGCACACGAAGTGGACAAAGTGTACATCCCGCAGAAACTCGCATGGCGCTATCGGGCGCTATTGGACGCTATTTGGGCGCTACGTGGCGCTATTGAGCGCCATTGGGCGCTGTGCGCTCGCTATTGGGCGCCATTCGCCGAAATGCATTCCATCCAAGACCAGCCGCAACATCGGTGACCTACTGTCTGGGCAGCAGCATCATCGGTACACGCTCCGCTTCTGAAATCCCCCTTTGCGTCCAAGCCGACACTAAGAGGACAAGTAATGACATAAACAAACTCGGAGGTCTGCGCGGATTTCTCCGATCGGCGCTGGACCCCTTCCCTGGCGAGCGGAGCGCGCCATGGGCGGCGCCGGAGGCGCCGCCAGGGGTCTTCAGCGCCGATTCGAGCGATTTGCGCGGACCTCAGAATGTGTTGTGTATGTCACTGTTTGGTCCCCGAGACATTCGATGACCCTCAGGACGTGTGCTAGCGCCAATGTGTGCTCGTCCACCGAGGCCCCTCAATACGACACAGGCGGCGCAACGAGGGCCAGCACAACTTGCGCGCCTCCAGCTGAGCCGGCCCGGGTAAACACAACCCCGGGCTAGCCCACGTCCTGACGATTATCGGAACATGAGGGCTGCGCCGCGGGTGCAAAGGACTGCGGCCAAAAGCTCGGGCAGCCCCGAAGGCCTCGGAGTGGCGCATGCGCAGCCCCACGCTCGACGCGGCCCCGCCGGGCGCCGCACCGTGCGTAAACCCGCGCTTGGACATCTGCCGTCGTGTTCGTTCGGACCTCTTCCCGGAGAGCAGTCGCTTTAGGGAAACAAGCAATGACACAAACATGGAAACTCGGAGGTCCGCGCGGTTTGCTGGCATAGGCGCTGGGACCCCCTGGCGGCGCCTCCAGCGCCGCCCGCGGCGCGCTCCGCGCGCCAGGGATTGGGATCCAGCGCCGATCCGAGAAATCCGCGCGAACCTCCGAGTTGTTATTTCATGTCATCTGCCCCTAGTCCCCAGTCGTTTTGAGCGCGCTCCCAGTCTATATATTAGATTGCAATCGCTTGAAATTGATTTTGTGCCAAAGCGACGGACGGCCCGGACGGTGTATGGCTGGTGGGTGAATGGCACGAGCGGCGTCTGCTAGTTTCAGCTGCTTGTGCCGCAAGCGGCCACCCCTTCGCGGGCATGCAAGCCTGACCTTTACTTTGGTATTCCCCCGCCGCCGCCTTTTCAAACGACGCTGGGCCAAAGATCGGCGGAAGACTTCGATCTCCATTCGCCGACACGATCGCAAAGAAACCAACAGCGTCACACACTTCCGTCAGAACCAAAAACAATATCGGAGGTTGGGGGGTGAGATCGCAGTGAAACGAAGACCTTCCACCGGGAAATCGGTTTCGGTTTCGTGTTCGTGTCGTGCGTGCGTGCGGTGCGTGCGGGAGAGAGGGAGAGATAGAGAGAGAGAGAGAGGGCGAAAGCCCACGCAGAGAATTGCAGGAGAGCGCGAACCACGACGTCCTCTACGATTGGTCTGGCCACGAACCAGTCCCACCTGCAATGCCAAAACCTACATCGCCGTTACACCTGGACTGCCGATAGCGCGTCTGCGGACACTGGCTTAAGATCGGGCCTGTCCCCCATACATGGGGATTTTGGGTGAAAAATTACACATACTCCCAGAATGCCCCCAAATGGTCCAGACTATTTTCTGATTATTTCTGAGCATTCCCCCTGCAGAGGGACAAGCCCGACTTAACACCGGCTCGGGAGCGAAGATGTCCACCCGGACTCGGCGAGGCGCCGCCGACTTTGAGCAGGGACCGACCGTCCCGGCATTCCTGTAGTGCTAACACGAATTGTTCTTAGAATCCAAAACCGTTCTTAAAAACAAAAACAACTTTCTTAGAACATAAACCCGATGTGATAGAACCAGGCAGACTCCGCCAGACATGTTCTAAGAACATTTCGTGGAAACCACAAGCGGTTCTTAGAACAGTGTTTGGTAAGGCGTTTTAGGCGAGCCAGGACGCTTCGCCACTGCTTGACAGAGATCCGATGCCGTGACTTTTTCAATGCGGGGTACCCGGAAGTCTCGACCCATTCCACAGGACTTGGTTTTCATCCTGAATCGTTTTCCTTGACGATCCCGAGGCCCGGCGAGGGCCCATGCAACACAAAAAAGAACGTCATTTTTCAATACGTTGGACCTGTGTGGGACAGAGGAGCTGGGACAGAGGGCTATAGTTATGTCGGGCGTGTCCCCCTACAGGGGGACTTTCGACGAAAACTAAAAAATACCCCAGAAATGCTCCAAAATGGTCAAACAGATACTCCAAAAATAGTCCCCCAGACTATCTTTGGATTAGTTTTGGAGTGCTTTTGGTGTATCTTTTTATCTTTCGCCGAAAATCCCCACTGCAGGGGGACAAGCCCGACTTGAGGCTGTAGGCGAGCTGGGACGCTTCGCCACTGCTTACCAGCCTGGAACATATCCCTATCCCTATGCTGGGCATCTCCCCATCACGATGCCAGTCTCAGGGACTCCCTCATTTTGCGAGGGCGGATCCCTGAGATTGTCATCGCCTCTTGGCGTGCCAATCTTAGGGATAGGGATACGTTCGAGGCTGGTAAACTGCTTGACGACTGGGTCGACGGTCGGCCCCTCGAGGGGGCGCGCCCGCCGCGCGGGGCGACCGCCGAGGGGGGGCCCGTCGCCCGCTGCGGGGCGGGGTCAGAGCGCCCGGGGTTCGGCGGGCGATGACCTCCCCCTCCTCCTCCTCCTCCTCCTCCTCCTCCTCCTCTCCTCCTCCTCCTCCTCCTCCCCTCCTCCTCCTCCTCCTCCTCCTCCTCCCTCCTCCTCCTCCTCCTCCTCCTCCTCCTCCTCCTCCCCCCCTCCTCCCCCCCCTCCCCCTCCCCGTCCTCCCCCCTCTCTCACCTCCGCCTCTTGAGGGGCGAAAGAAAGCCCCTACCCTTAGTGGGCCCCGGAAGCGGCAAGGCCGTCTTTTCACCGTTTCCGAAAAGGTGTCCCTTGAAAAAGAGGGCAAAAAAACAGCGACCGGAAACGGCAACAAAAACGGCTCCAGGATTGGAACCGGAGCGGGAACCCGTAAAAGAACGGCGACGGAACAAGTAAACAAACGGCGTCGGAACCGGCAACAAAAACGGCAAAACGGAACCGGTAAAAAAACGGCCCTGTCGTTTCCAGGGCCCACTCAGCCCCTACCCCGGGTCACAAGTGCACGGCCTGTAAACCTCCTGGGAGCTCGCAGGGGCCAGAGAGCCGTCGGGACGCCGCGCCACACGCGCGATCCGCGGGGGCTAACCTTGTCAGCCCACGAGAGGTTCAGCCCACAGCGCCTCGTAAACCAGGGTAGGGACGTTGCTGTTACGCGCTTAAATCTTAGGAGGCAAACGCTGGGAGGTCTTCGTCGGAAGGACTGAGAAGGATGAAGCCCCATTTGGGGGAGGTGGCGCCGGAGGGGGCCTCGGATGAAGCGGGGTTAGGCCGGATTGATCGGGATAAAGCGAGGTGGAGCGCCCAGGGTTAGGTCGGGCATGTCCCCCTAAAGGCGGACTTTGGGCGAAGAATTAAAAAAATCAGAAATGGTGAAATAAAAACAGAAAATGCTCAAAAAATCGTCCCCTGATTATTGTTTTGACTATTTTCGAATATCCCTCCTGTAGAGGGACACGCCCGACTCAAGCCCAGGGCTCGATTGGCGATGACCCCCCCGTCCACCTCCACCTTCCAGAACTTCCGACCTTCGCGGAAGGAGCGGGGGAATTCATCGAAACTCCTGGAAGCCGCACACCATTCAAGAAGGCCCACAAAGATCATTTCGAAAACTGGGCGGAAAGCTGGGGCGGAAGGTCCGGAAGAATGAGAGGGAAGCCAGTGCCCCCTCCTGTTTGGACGCCCGAAATGGGTACGGAAAAAATTGGCACAATGCCCAACAGCAGATGTTGTCCCAATCCAACAGCGGCCGCTGTTGGGCAGGCGGCCTTCTGTCTCACATGGACACAGGCTGTGGCGGCGCGGACAGCGAGTCCTCTTCAAAATGAGCAGGAACTGCTGTTGGGCATTGTACCCATTCTTTCGGTACCCATCTGGTTCGTGCAGATTCTGCCGGCGCCCCTACTAGGTCTACTCGGGGGCCGGAGCAGTTCATGACGGAGAAACGAGCGGCGATGCCTCGGCGGCGCCGTGATCGAGAGAGCTGGGCTCCCAGACATCCGATGCGTGGATTCCCTCGATACTAGGCCTCTGGAAGTCCCGACCCTTTCCCGAGGGCCAGCTTTTCATCCTGAGCAATCGTTGCACGGTCTTGGGCCTAGAGGGCCCCCTGGAGGCTGGACACCTGAAAGACACACTGCGCCCTGCCATTTGTCCAACGCGATTGAGGCCTGAGCTCCCGCGCCGATGTTCCGGCCCCTCGCAAATGGGCGATTAGGGGTCGATGTTCCCCTCCCCCTGCGCCAACTCCTCCCTCCTCCTCCTCCTCCTCCTCCTCCTCCTCCTCCTCCTCTTCCTCCTCCTTCTCCTCCTCTTCGTCTTCTCATGTTTATTTTTCTTCTTCTTCTTATTCCTCCTCCTCCTCCTCCTCCTCCTCCTCCTGCTCCTCCTCCTCCTCATCATCATCCTCCTCCTCCACCTCCCCCCCCTCGTCTCCTCCTCCTCCTCCTCCTCCTCCTCCTCCGCCTCCTCCTCCTCGTCCTCCTCTTCCTCCTCCTCCTCCTCCTCTCCCTCCTCCCCCTCCCCCTCCCCCTCCCCTCCCCCTCCCCCCTCCTCCTCCCCTCCTCCTCCTCTTCCTCCTCCTCTTCCTCTCCTCTCCTCCTCTTCTCCTCCTCCTCCTGCTCCTGCTCCTCCTCTTCCTCCTCCTCTTCCTCCTCCTCCTCCTCCTCCTCCTCTTCCTCCTCCTCCTCCTGCTCCTGCTCCTCCTCCTCCTCCTCTTCGTTTTCCTCCTCCTCCTCCTCTTCCTATTCCTCCTCTTCCTATTCCTCCTCCTCCTCCTTCTCCCCCCTTCGCCAACTCCTCTCTCCTTCTGCACCATTGGCGAGCACTCCGCGTGGCAAAGCCGAGCCGAGCGTCGGGCCCTTCACAAAGCCACCGCACGCACGCCCCGCGAACTCCCCGGGTTTCGGACCCCAATAGTATACACCACCACCACCACCAACAACTTCACCCTCATCGTCCTCTCCTCCCTCCCTCCTCCACCCTCATCGTCCTCCGCTCTTTCCTGGGAAAGGGAGGGGACGAGGGAGGTGGTGGTGGTGTATGCCTTTGGGCCCCGTATGGGTCGGACGTCCACTGTGCGCCCAAGAGCCAGGGCCCTCGTGGATCCTCGTGGCTTGGCCGCGACCCCATACGACGCAAGACCCTGAGATCCGGGCGCCACGACTTCATTACAACCTCCTCCTCCTCCTCCTCCTCACTCCTCCTCCTCCTGACCTTTTCATCCTCCTCCTCCTCCTCCGCCTCCTCCTCCTCCTCCTCCTCCTCCCCCTCCTCCCCCTCCTCCCCCTCCTCCCACTCCCCCTCCTCCTCCTCCTCCGGAGACGGGAAGCTTTTCGGGCGCGGTCTAACCGACCCCTAGCAAACCATCGTCTTCCGTGACGTCACCCTCGCCTTTCGAGCTCCCCTCCGGCCGCATACATACGTCTTGGGGCGAGGAGGAGGGGGACGTCAGGAAAGGGGATGGTTTGCTAAGGGTCGGTGAGGCCGCCCCTGAGCTTTTCGCGTCGCTTCGGGAATGTGACCATCACAGGTTGATCGGGTCCGAAAAATGCCACAAAAGGGTAGAGTCGATTGCTCCCATCACGCTCTTTGCAATTATGCATTCTGATGGGAATCCTGGAGGCCTCGCGCTGCAACTTGAGACCCAATGCACGTTAGATGAATGTCGGATTTGCGCGTCGGAGCATCTCCGCGCGAACGTCGCCCCGTATGTTAGCTAGCGGACGCGCGGAAAAGATAATACAACTATCGCGCGCCTCGCAAGGCCTCTCGGAAATTCCTGGTCTCACCAGCCCTCTGGGCGTGAGTGTTTTTCCTCTTCCAACCCCCCGACTTCCCCTTCGGAGAGGGTGCTTGCAGTGTTCCTTCTTAACAAACACCCCCTCTCATAGGCGACTGGCAACCAACCAGGACCCATGCCACCCCACCCCACCCCGCGCCACCGCAATCCCTGCAAAGGTTCATTCAACATGCAGTTTGGGGCAACATCTTCGGTCATGCTCGCAGGGGCGCGAGCAAACTGCATTCTTTCTCGACAGGGACGGCGGGGGGGCGGGGGGGGCTCGCAGATTGCCTGCTGTGCGCAGGGACACCACCCATGCAAACGACAACAAACTGTAGACTTCGCGGGAAAATGTGAATCATGCGCAGGCATTCTGTGGGCCCCGGAAACGGCAGGGCCGTTTGTTCACCGTTTCCCAAAAAAGTCCCTTGAAAATGGAAACAATAAAATAAAAAACGGCGACCGGAAACGGCAACAAAAACGGCTCCAGGATTGGAACCGGAGCCCGGACTGGTAACAAAAACGGCAACAAAACTGGCAAAAAAACAGCGTCGGAACCGGCAACAAAAACGGCACAACGGAACCGGTGAAAGAACGGCCCTGCCGTTGCCGGGGCTCCTCCCCCTCGTCCTCCTCCTCCTCCTCCTCCTCTCCTCCTCCCCCCTCCCCTCCTCCCCCTCCCCCTCCTCCCTCCTCCTCCTCCCTCCTCCTCCTCCTCCTCCTCCTCCTCCTCCTCCTCTCCTCCTCCTCCTCCTCCTCCTCCTCCTCCTCCCCCCCCGTCCCCTCCTCCTCCTCCCCCTCCTCCTCCTCCTCCTCCTCCTCCTCCTCCTCCTCCTCCTCCTTCACCTCTTTGACAGGGACGGCTGGAGTGCTTGCTGTGCAGGCCCACCAGGCACCACGATGGCGACCACCCCCCCTAGGACCTGGAGGGGGAGGTTGGTGATCCACTGGAGCGTCCGAGGAGGCCGCGGCGAGAAGGCAGAAGCCGTTCGTGATCCCTCGGTCTTGGGCACATGTTGGCCTCCTGGGAGGGTGACGCTGATGTGGGCCTCCCCCAGTTGTGAGCAGAATCCCCCAAAATGGCCCCAAGATGACCCCCAAGGCTCCCAAGTGTGCCCCAAGAGAGGGCCCCTAGAAGCGCTCAGGAGCACCCAATACGCTGCAAGAGGCCCCCAGGACCGCCAAGAGGCCCTCAAGTCGCCCCAAGAGGACCCCAAGAAGCTCTCAAGAGACATCCGACGAGACCCAGCGAGGGGCATCTAAGAGGCCTCTGGCCTGTCTGCACGCTCTCCTCCTTCTCCTCCTCTGTTCCTCCTCCTCCTCCTCATCATCATCAACATCAACAACAACAACAACAACAACAACAACAACAACAACAACAACAACAACAACAATTACTAGCACGTGGGGACACTCCGTTCTCACCAGTGCCAGGGTTTTCATACGACGCCCGCCAATACCCCCACTTTGTGGGGGGCCGGTTCAAGCTCTACCACATTTCCAAACGACTCTTCGCCACCACCCACACCCAGCTTCCCGCCCTATGACGTTCGGACACTTCACTTCGTGGCCTGCGGACGACCGTGGCTACTACACTGGCGCGTGGCTACTACACTGGCGGATTGTGGCCCCTGGCAGGCGCGCGAACGCCGTTGAAAGAGCTTGCGAAAGTAGCTCGCGCGAGCTCATGTAACATAAATGTTGAAAAACCATTGGTTTTTAAGGATTCGGACAGCGCGCGCGGGTAGAAATTTTGAAAATCCGTGCACGTGTTTTTCGAGGACCTACGGTGCGATTCGTGCGATTTTATGATACGCGGTGCTGAAATTCTTAAGAAACCCAATGGTGTTTGAAGATTTCGGCGTGCGCGCGCGAAGAAAAAACGAATGTGTCCCATATGGTATTATTTGACAGGGATGATGGCCCTGGCAGGCGCGCAACCGTTGTTGCAGAAGTTCGAAGCACGTGAAAAAGTTGCTCGCAAGAGCCCGTTTGACAGAAATGTTGAAAAAGTATTGGGTTTCCTAAGAAATCCGCAAGAGCGCGCGGGATGAATTTTTGAAACTTTTTTTTTGAAAAACCATTGGGTTTTTCATGTTTTTATGTTAAAATCGCTACGAAAACTAAGGTTTTGGAAGGATTTCATCTTGCGCGCGCGAGTGTGCACTTCGTGTCATTTTTTGCAAAGGATTCTTGAAGTTTGGCTATGTTAGAACAAGACATGTCATTTTATATTGTTTTTTGACAGGGAAAGCGGGCGTCAACAAAACAACCGGATCCGGACTCCCCCGTTTTGCCTGAGACTTCCTCACGAAAATGATGAAAATGTGGCTGCGGCCTAGGCGCGGCGAGGGGGGCGTGCACCAGGGGGCCCAACAATAATTATTCTTTAGAAGTAATAATATTCAACAACAACAACATCATCATCATCATCATCATCATCATCATCATCATCATCCCAACATCATCATTATCATCATCATCATCATCATCATCATCATCATCATCATCATCATCATCATCGCGATCCTCCTCATCAGCAGCCGCAGCACCACCATCATCATTCTCATCAGAAGCAGCAGCATCAGCATCATCAGCATCATCACCATCAACGACAACATCATCATAACCATTAACAACATCAGCAACGTCATCAACACCATCGTATCAGCATTGCCATCATCCTCAATATCCTCAACATCACCATTACCATCATTATGTCTATCATCATCACCGTCATAATCACCATCATCAGCATCCTCATCGTCATCCTCATCATCATCAGCATCCTCATCATCATCATCAGCATCATGAACATACTCAGCATCGTCATATTCATCGTCGTCATCATCGACACCAGCATCATCATCATCACCGCCATCATCGCAATCATCGCCACAATGATCATCATCACCATCAGCAACAGCAGCGTCCTCGTCGGCATCATAATCATCAGCAGCATCACCATAATCATCACAATCAGCACCATCACAATCAGCATCGTCATCCTCGTCGTCGTCAGCAAAAGCATCGACAGCATCGTCATCATCACGCTCGCCATCATCACTATCATTATCATTTTCACCCCAACAACATCATCATCATCGTCAACGACATCATAAAGATCACCGTCATCCCCATCGACCGCCGCAGCATCATCATCGTCATCATCATCAACATCGCCATCATCATCATTATCGTTATCATCAGCATCATAAACATCACTGTCAGCATCATCAACAACAGCAACAGCATGATCGTCATCATCAACATTGTCATCATCACCACGATCGACATCATCATCACCAACATCATCATCACTATCATAGTCGTCACCAACAGCATCATCATCAACATCAACATCAACATTGTTATCATCGTCATCGGCATCACCGTCATCATCACCACCACCATCATCATCAGCAGCATCATCATCAACATCAGCATCATCGTCGTGGTCGTCCTCGGCCTGATCCTCATCCTCCTCATTCCCCTTCCCATCATCACAACATCATCACCATCATCCACATCTATCTCCTCGTCCATCCTCCGTCCTGCCCCCCCTTACCCTCCTCCTCCTCATCCTCCGTCACTTCCATCCTCCCCCTTGGTGTATGACGTTTTCCCAAACCGCTTAATTCCACTGCCTGATCCTCCGCATACATGATCAGGGCAACGCGTCTGGGCATCGTTGCTGGATGGGCTGCTGAGGTTACGCGACGCGCCTAGTCTCTGCTGCATCTGTTCGCGACGTCGGATCTCAGGGGACGCTGGGGGGAAGAGCAGTGCTCAGGCAACAAAAGGTCAGGCTGGCGCAAGAGCACCACGACAGATGCGGGGAGGTATCATTTCCTCCCGTTAGGGGAGGGCGGTGGAGGCAACGGCGGCCCTGCCTGGCACTCTTGAGCGCGATTATATCTTGGGTTCTGGCAAGTCTACCTTTGCATGGTGTTTCACCCTTCCCTTTCGCCCGCCATTTCCAACAACACTGGGCCGAAAAGGCGTGCCGGGGAGCCCCGACTTGCATGAAGTCCAGATTTTCTTGCGGGTATCGCCATGCCCCCCCTCCCTCTCCCAGGCAACTTGACAGAGCCTAATAGAAAACTGCCTCCTGGCGCTCTTCGTTCATTCTCTGCCTCCTGGGAGGGTTGAACCTTGACGTGTGAGGAACGGGCGGAAGAACCACCGTTGCCGCAACTGGCCCTCCTCCGAATAGCGAGCAAACCCTTCTTTTAGTGCTGATCTCGGACGAGAGCGGTTCCGTGACGTGAGTGGCTCCGGACGCGTTCCAGGGATGTCTCAGCATGTAAATGACGTGTTTCTAGAGCGTGCGGAGAGCATGGTGGAGAATTCTAAGGACAGGCAGTTGGGGCTGACAGCACCTGAGTGACGAGCCGAACGATTCCTCTCAGAGAAGAGATAGAGATCTTACGCAGCGGCTCACGTGAACCGCCAGGGGGAAAGAACGCTCACGCACGACCTTGCGCGGGAGAGGCACGCGCGAATACCGGCAAGGTCGGACCCGATGTCATGCTTCGCTCACCGTGGGGCTGAAGGGGCTGAAGCATTCCGTGGGGCCGAAGCTGAGACCCGAGACGTGTGTGGGAAGGCGAAAACCCACCCCCACCCCCAGTCCCGACCCCCGTCCCCGAACCCGCGATTCAAGGAGTCGGGACTGGGGGTGGGGGTGGGTTTCCGGGGCCCAGGAGTGGAGAAAACCCACCCCCACCCCCAGTCCCGACCCGTTGAATCGCCGGCTCGAGGATGGGCGTCGGGACGGGGGGTGGGGGTGGGTTCTCGCCTTCTGAGTGTGAGCGGAGAAGGGGAGAGGGCGGGGAGGGGGGAAGGTATTCGAGGCCGGGCCTGGAGCCTGGCGGCCCTCGGGCAGCCCGGCCGAGAGGCAGAGCCCCTGGAAAAAACAGGCACGGCTGGCTGTGGGGCTACCCCTGTTGGGCACCGCCAACCCACTTGCGCTCAAGCCCGATCTTGAGGTTCCGAGCGTTCTCCACGATGCGCTCGAACTTCTGGGCAACGAGCTCGAGCTGCTTCAGGAGCTCCTCCGGGGAGGGATTCTCACGGAACTTGATCGTCTTGACGAGCGCCTGCGCAAACTCCTTGCCCATGACGTGCACCGCGTCCATCTCGAAATTCGAGTCCCCAAGCGAGATCAAGTTGGTGATGATTTGAGAGTTGAGATCCTTCTGCACCTCCCCCAGGTGAATCGGGGGGGGGCGCGGCAGGGTAGGCTTGAGAAGAAACGAGGGGCATGACAAAATTCTCTGACGATGGCCGAGCTTACAGGAAACATCGTTTCGGCAGGCGGCGGACACGGATGTCTGTCAGCCCCCGGGTCCCGAATATGTCGGGAGCGCGCAGACATGGATTAGCGATCCATGGATTTGGCGCGCGGTCGCCAAATACATGGATCGGGGAGGGGCCAAATACATGCGGCCGGTGCCGCCTCGCTCGGCGGCGGCAATCCGCGATTTCCCATGGAAACGGGACCCGTCGCCAATCCACGCACCCTTGATCCATACTTCCGATCGCCTGAACATGGATGTCTGTCACCCCCTGGGTCCCAAATATATCCACATCCACCGCCTGAGACCCCCCCAGGGTCCCGAACATGTCCTTATCCACCGCCTGGACTGGACTGGACTGGAAGCGGTGTCTGTGAGGGTGTCCCTCCTACCACTGGTATCGCAAGCACAAAGGAAAACAACGACCATGGAAAACATCGCTGCCTAGCTTCACAGAACTCACCAACAATCATACCACTAACTATCCTCGGAATCCGAAATCGAATCGAATCGGAATCGGAATCCATCGAAGTCGAATCGAATCGAATCGGAGGAATCGAAACGCGCCCTGAACATGTCCTTATCCACCGCCCGAAGCAGGATGGATCCCCTGGGCGGCGGTCATGGATAGATCCTCGCCTCGGATCCGCACGCTCGTGCGGAGCAAACGTGTGTCTCTGGGTTTCGTCATAAGCGCGGGGGCTCCTCCTCCTCCTCCTCCTCCTCCTCCTCCTCCTCCTCATCCTCCTCCTATTGCTCGTCCTCCTCCTCCTCCTCCTCCTCCTCCTCCTCCTCCTACCCCTGTCTCCTCCTCCTCCCCCTACCCCCCCCCCCCCGACGGGGGTCAGCCTCGCTGCGTCGTCGCGCCGCGACGGGGGTCGGAGCGCCTTCGGCGCGCGGTGGCTGCCCGCGACGGGGGTCGATGCGGACCTGTCGGCGGGGGTGACGCCTCCCCGACGCTGGTGGCGAAACTCGAAAAATATCAACAGCAAGTGCTCTGAAGAATCGACAGCGGCCGCTGTTTGGCAGGCGAGCGTGTGACTGAAACGTGCAGCGCCCGCGGCGGCAAGGCGAGCGAACCGCGTGCAAAATGGGCAGAAACGGGAAGCGCCAGGACATACTGGTACTACGTGTCCTCCTCTGCGGCGTGCGTCAAACCAGAACATATTACACAACCACCCTGTAATACAGAAAGTCCCGAGCGGTGAGGCCAGAAAACGCCCACGACATACGATTCAACTACAAAATGTATGGGTGCGCGCGTCGCATAAGCAATGTGGGGGGAAGGGCGCGACGCACACATAGCATTTCCACTTTGGGGTGACGCCGAAGGAACTCCTGTTGGTCTTCGTCCACCATGAGATCGGGCACCTATTGTGTCCAAGCGGTCACGGCGACTCCGACATCGGGAACAACGGGTTCCACTTGTCAGAGCACGCTTGGCTTTCAACTGTCCGCTCGGACTAACACATCCATAGATATAACCACTACCACGTTCCAGTTTCCAACGCCCCATCCAACCACAAATTATGACGATGATTCTAGACATGGCGCCGCCAGCGACACTGTTTCGAGAAAGGACTGACCATCTCGGCATTCCTATTAGGCCTGCCAAGACATGCTCTTAGTTCAAAGCAGTGTTCAAATAACGAAACAGCAATGTGTTCCGAACGTGAAAGCGATGAGAGTTTTTGGTGGCCGACGTGCCAACAAAGACGCCTCGCCAATGCTTGACCTTGACTGTTGTCAGCGATCAGCCAGAGGAAAAAAAGCGAAAGTTCGGGCCTCTTCAGAAGGCTCGGGGACCCCCCCGGCCTTGTGAGAAGTGTCCCACGCCTCCCTCAAAGAGGCAGAAGACTTCAAGAATGCCGGATGGCTTCCGAGAAGCCCCGCCGCCTTCTAAGAGAACCGATAGCTTGGCGGAGCTCTTGCCACAACGATCGGCCACATGGGCGGTGATTCGCCGCAGGCGTCTTCGATCCCCCCCCCTGGCTCTCCCCAGAGCACTTCCTCTCCTGGTCCCCCGCGCCACCCGCGCGCAACGTGCTTTGCCGCACTGGGGCGCCCTCTGCGGTGGTGGGGAGTGTGGGCGTGAGTCTTCGGCGTGGTGAGGCTACGATGCCTCGACCCTGTCTCCCTCCCCCCCTTCCTCCTCCTCCTCCGCTGCTGCTGCTCTCCCTCCCCCTCGCTGCCTGCCTTTTGCTTCGCTTCCGAGGCCTGCGCCCTTCGGCCGCAGCCCTTCCTTGCTGGTCTCTGCCGGGCGGGCCTCGTGCCCCGTGGCAAAAGCTCGGGTTCAGGGCCGGGTGCCCCTCCTCGCACGGAGGGGCCGGCGTGCGGGATGAGAGTTACGCTGCGCCCAGCTCTCGGGGTGTGAGCCCTCCCCCAAATCGCGGCACGAGGGCCGCCCCAGTGCCCGATCCGAGTCGATCCCTGCCGAGGGCCTGCTCCTTACCAGCCTGGAACATATCCCTATCCCTATGCTGGGCACCTCCTCATCACGATGCCAATCTTAGGGATTCCCTTATTTTTGGAGGGCGGATCCCTAAGATTGTCATCGCCTTTTGGCGTGTCAATCTGAAGGATAGGGATACGTTCGAGGCTGGTAATCTCCTTCTCCTCCCCACTTCCTCCCCGCCGCCGATCCGAGGGGGGCGGCCGGGGGGCGGCCGCTCGCTTCGAGGGGCCGCCCGCGCGGGGGGCGACCCCCACAGGACGTCGCCCAGCAGGCGCCCGCCACAAGGGAGGCTCTCCGAGACGGCGCCCGGCACGGGAGGGCGGCGGCGGGGGACCTTTGAAGGGGCCCTGGAACGCACAAATAAATACACACAAATCAAAGGATTCGCCATATTTCCCCATATTTCCTGGGTTGTTGGCTTCCCCCCCAATCCCAATATTTTCCCATATTTTCCTGGGAGTGGACGATTGATTGTGTCTGTGTGTGTGTTTTTCCCCTCTTGAACCTTCTCCTTCTCTTATCTACTTCCTGAGGGGCAACGCTAAGGGGGGCTGGCATAGTGGGGGGATGCATCGACCTGGAGCCGGCGATGCATCGCCGATACATCGGCGATGGGCCTCCGATAGCGAATCCGCACCCTCCTGGGCAGGTTGGGGCCATCGGGCCCATATCGGCGATTACTGGGCCAGTAGGGGTCGATGCATGCGCCCCTATGCCTATCCCCCCCCCTATCGTTGCCCCTGACTTCCTCCCTGGGCAGGCTCGCCAAGTCCATTCCGCACCCGTCTTGCGGCCGCGCCGATCCGACGCGGGGCCGCGCGGAGCTTCTCCGGGGGCGGCGCCGAGCCGACCTCTCCTCTGCAACATCCGCCTGTATGGGAGGACATGCCCGACCTCAGGTCAGGGGCATGCCCCGCGAGGCCGCGGACACGGATCTGGCCTTCGCCCACGAGGTCTGGGCCCAGCCGGACCTTCCCACCCGGCACCCGCCCTTGCATCCTGCGCCGGCCTGGGCGACGCTCGGCCCTCGGAGCTCGAGGGCGGAGGCAACACGCCACGACGCGCTTGCTCCGAGGCGAGGAGAAGAGGAGACCGCCTGCATCGGGCGGAGGGAATCCGCCGGGAGCGGGGGCCCGAGAGACAGACGGGCACCTCGCGGAACGCGCCTGGTGGCCCTGCGCGGCCGCAGCCACCGCCGCCACCGACCTCGGTGCACCCGCCCGCCTGCGCCGCCGTTGCCGCCGCCGTCGCCGTCCTCGCCGCCGCCGCCGCCGCCGCCGTCGCCGTCGCCGCCGCCGCCGCCGTCGCCGCCGCCGCCGTGGTCGTCGTCGTCGTCGTCGTCGTCGTCGTCGCCGCCGCCGCTTTCTGCGGCACGCCAGCGGGGCGGGCGCCTCCAGGAAGGCTTGGATCTTCCACTGGCCGACCTCGCGCGGGTGGGGGCGACCCGGGGTCTCGCGCGCGATGTGTGCCTACTGCCCCGCCCTTCGCCTCCGGGGGAGGAGTCGAAAAAGCAAGGGCCGTTCAGTAAATGCCCGGGGCGGGGTGTGCTCTCTCCCCGTGGCCCGAGCTTAGAGGGCCCTGGAAACGGCAAGGCCGTTTTTTACCCGTTCCGTTTTGCCATTTGTTCGCCGGTTCCGACGCCGCTTTTTTACCGGTTCCGTCGCCGTTCTTTTACGGGTTCCCGCTCCGGTTCCAATCCTGGAGCCGTTTTTGTTGACGCTTCCGGTCGCCGTTTTTGTTGCCGTTTCCATTTTCAAGGAGCACTTTTTCGGTAACAGTGCAAAAACGGCCCTGCCGCTTCCGGGGCCAACTAAGGACCCGAGCCCCTCCTTAGAGTTAGGTCGGGCATGTCCCCCTACAGGCGGATTTTGGACGAGCATAAAAATAATACAAAATAGCACACGCAAAAAAAACATCAAAAATGATGGAAACATCGTCCCCACATTATTGCTTGACTATTGTTGAATTTTCCTCCTGTAGAGGGACACGTCCGACTGAACTTTAGAGGAACGGAACACAACATCGACACAACTTTTCGGGACTCCGCGCAGACTGCTTGGACCCGTGTTGTGCCCCCCTCCACTGGCGCGCGGAGCGCGCGAGGGGGCGGCGCCGGAGGCGCCGTCATGGAAAGCCCAACGCCGATTCAAGAAATCCAGGAGGAACTCCGAAAGTGTACACGTCGGTCGGAAGTAGGTAGAAACATGGAGTAGGAAGGCGGATATAGTAGATTGGGTCCAGAGCCTCCCAGAGAATCACAAAACAGAGCAAAAGCATGCCGATTCTGGAGGTAGGAAGGCGCTTGAAGCAGATTGGGATCTGGATATCCAACAATACCTACGTTCAACGACCGGCGTGTATGTTTATGCGGCTGCTTGTTCGTCGACTTCGACGAGGACGAGGAGGAGGAGGAGGAGGAGGAGGAGGAGGAGGAGGGAGGAGGGGGGGGGAGGATAAGGAGGAGGAGGAGGAGGAGGAGGAGGAGGAGGAGGAGGTGTGAACGACAACTGGTAGGGCCGCGGGGCGGTGCCCTCCCCTGACCGCGGCCCCTCCTGGCGCCGCCCCCGTCTCGCCCCTCGGCGAGGGCGCAACGACGTCCCTCGCAGACTTGCGGAACACGGCGCTGCAACAAAACGACTGGCTGGGTAGTCGAAGCCAATCTGGCGCCAATCTGGTAGGCCCAATCTGGCAAACGGGGGCAATCTGGCGAGGGAGCCAACACGAATCCAGTCTGGCGAATAACCCAAATCATCCAGTTTGGCCGGGCCAGATTGCCCCTTGGGGCCCGATCCAATCTAATAGTCTGGCCTTCGACTACCCAGACTGGGTGTACCGAGCCGAGCTGAAGAGGCAATCACGGGCCACCCTGCCCACTCTGCTGGCCTTTGTCTCAAAATCTCCACCTCTCCCACCTCTTCTACACCTCGACCTCCCCTCCAATGCTTCCAGGATGACGTAAGACTCAAACTGTTGGGACTCGAGTTTGATGGGGTCGTCGTGCCACTGAGGGGAACCATGCTAAATTTTGACGTGAGCTCCCGCTGCGAATATCTCACGAAGATCGGGACGTCTTACCTCACGCCACAAACGGCGACTAACCGAAGAAACAACAAACCCGAGTCTTCCGTTTCGCCGATCCTCCGTCCTGCCTCAAACTCCTACTCCTCATCCTCCGCCTCCTCCACCTCCTTGAATCAGGAGCCATCGGCCGAAAACATGCTTGGCCTGGAAGCCCTGCACCGCACTGCTTGGGGCTGACGAGATACCACCATTCCCTTTGTAAGAAGAGGTAAGGGTTCGCACATCCCTCTTTTCCAATACGCCCCCTTTCGGAGCCACGGTTGTTTTCTTCCGTGGCCTCAAGCCTTGGGGCTTCCAACAAGGTGCGGTGACAGATCGCGCGGTGACCTCCAAACCATCATAGACCTCACCGCACGGTCCGTCACCGCACGGTCGCCCCGACTCACGACTGACTCGCCACTCTGTTTGGTCACCGCATCGTTAGGGGGCCCCGACGATCTCTCCCCTCCCTCCCTCTCCGGGGCGTCCAAGATCGGGTGCGTCCAAGAGGGGGTGCATGCAAATCATGGCCCGAGGCATGTGCGCGGCCCACGGTGAGCCCGGGGACGTATTGAAACAAGAAGAGATCATCTGGGGAGATATCATGGCCCCCCGCCATGATACCCCGCCCCCACTAGGCATCACCCCCCTCATGGCCACTTCCGAGCATCCATCCCTCCCCCTTTCCGGGGAAGGCAAACGTCTTTCACCAGGCCGACCTCGCCGGGGTACTGGGGCTCGTGGTTCGTCCTCGCCGAGATGACGCGCACCTTCTGGTTTTGCAGCACGTCGAGCACCTCCGGGATCCACTTCGCCGCGCTATACTGCACCCAACCGTTCATTGCGTTGGTGATGGTCGAAGAAGAAAAAACATCAACATAAACTGTCGGAACATCGCGCGGACTCCTTGGAACCGCGCTTGGCCCCCCTGGCAGAGCCTCCAGTGGGGCGCTCCGCACGCCAGGGAGGGGGGTCCAGCGCCGATCCAAGAAATCCCCTCCGAGCTCCGAAGTTTTACGTTTATGCAGTTGTTCTTCTTCGAGATGATGAAGGTGCGGCCCAGGCGCATCGCCAGCTCCAGCAGCTTCTTGCCAGCCCGCTGGATGTCCTCGAGGTGGCGCACGACAGCTGGTTGCAGGTCGGCGTCCCCGCGGAAGTTCAGGTAGGACGTGCACAGCAGCGTGTCGTCCCAATCCGCCACAACCCCCACGGGGCTTCCATGGGCAGGAGAGAGCAGAATCGAATCGATAAGCCGGATCGGCGATCGAAATGGATCGGATCGGAGAAAATCGGCAGCCGAGTCGGGAAAAATCGATTCGGCAGACATCGGCAGAATCCTAAATCGAATCGAATCGGAATCGGAAGCCGTCCAAACCGAATCGAATCGGAGGAGTCGAGATGAGCCCTGCCATGGGGCCCGTGGCCATCTAGGCCACCCAACTGCGCGCACCGCGCCCCGTGATGCGCGCCTGCGCGATCACCTTCGCGCCTGCGCGATCACCTTCGCGCCTGCGCGCCGCCCCTCCTGGGACCCCGAGCGCGCGCCACGCGCCCGATGGAGCTTTACCAGCCTGGAACATATTCCTATCCCTATGCTGGGCACCTCCTCATCACGATGCCAATCTTAGGGATTCCCTTATTTTTGAGAGCGAATCCCTAAGATTGTCATCGCCTTTTGGCGTGTCGATCTTAGGGATAGGGATACGTTCGAGGCTGGTAAGAGCGATGCTCACATCCTGGATGATGAGCCGCCCGTCTGGCGGACCCGTGCGCGCTGCCCGGGTCGCCGGACGGAGCTCGCGGCGCGCGCGCGCCGCGGGGGCGGGGCGGTGGGCACTCTCGCGCCCCGGGCATCTGCACCTGGGGAAGGGGCACCGCTCCGGCCCCTTACCGCGGCGCGCGGGGCGCGACTGTCGCCGCGCCCCCGCGGGTGGCCTGGGACACGGATCTCGGGGAGCGGCCATCGTGAACTCGGGAGGCCTGCAACGGCCAGCGAGGGGTACCACGCTCACGCCGTCGCCGCAGTCATTCCGAGAGCAGCACTGGTGAGACCACACACACCCGCCAGCGTCACTCCCCGGACCTCTCCCACGATGCGTTCTGACTCGGATTTCGAGGCGAACACAGCGGGCCTCCCAGGAGGCCCCCCCCAAAAAAAACGAGGCGAGAGGATCGACAGTGGTACCTGTTCCTCATCTCAGGGTAAGTTACCACACCGCGTGGGCTGACTGAACATGCCACCGCCTCTTCCTTCTGCTCCTGACCCTCCCCGTCCTAACGCCGTCCCCAGCTTGACGTCACCTCTCTAGATGCCTCCCAGATGGTGTCCGTCCCAGATGGGGTGCGAGTAGATGGGCCAGAGGATCGCAACGCATCGCCGATGCATTACCGATGCATCGGCGATGCATCCGCGACGTCGGCGATGCATCGGTGCCGTCGGCGCCGAGTATGACTCGGGTTCCGCATCGATCCGCATCGGTGACGCACCGGCGACGTGGCGCGATCCTCCGACCTCATCTGCTCGGACCCGACTTGGGAGGCCTGGACTATCTAAAGGCTGCGGGATGGTCGGGCGTGCGCCGCAAGGCGGCCAGGATCGAATATTATGACAGTCTGATGCTTCGGAGGTCGCTGCGCCTGCGGAACCCACACCTCGGGGGCGGGCCGGTAAGGGGAGGGGAGTGGCCAGACGCAGTGCGTGAGTCGTTTCGAGCTCACTTGGTTCTTCGAGACACTGGACCCCCTCCCCCCTCTGCCCGCTGCGAGAAAGAAGAATAAGAGACGGAATATGTGTGCCAATTTACGGCATCCAGGGGTCCTCACCAAGCCCCGGAATCGTCAAACAACTGCGTTGATGGAAGTTGGTTCCCCGGGAAATTGGTGCAAATTTCCAAGGGATCCACGTTTCGGACCAAAAAAAACGACGTCGGAATTCCAGGACCACTGGGGAACCCATGGCAGACAGCCATGGTGGGCGGCCAGGAAAACGGGGAGCAGGAAGCATGGCACGCGTGCCTGCCAAGAGTCGGGGGTACAGCGGCCTCTTGCCTCAAAGGATCGTCCTCACGGCTGCTTCAAGCCCATTGTTGTATTTGCTATCTTGTAAAAGTCCGTGCTCTACAGCTCGGCGCCCTTTGTGTCCGCCGTCATTCGTTCGCTCGTCGGCACCTCCCCCCCATCCCTGTCCCATCATGATGGTCACGATGGCCCCAACTAAGAACACCAGGATCGCCCCAAGAACCCCTCCCCGCACCCAGCTTCCCCCCCTCCTCTTGGCACCCGCCCTCCCTCGTGGCGCCCGTTACAGGCACCGCTCCCCGAATCCCCCCCCGCTGGTCACGCCACAAGTCGCGCAGGCGCCGTCTGAGCACCCCCCCAGGGAACCAGGTGCGGGGTGAGAGAGACCGCCCCCTCCTCCCCGAAACGGGGGCGGGGGGGGGGACCTCCACGCCCCCCCCCAGGCTCGAACCGGCGGGCGGTGGGGGGGCGGCTGGAACCAGCTCTGATCCAGCACGAGGGCTGGATCGGGCTCTGATCGAGCTCTAATGGAACCCTGATGTACCCAGATCCAGCTCTGATAGAATATCATTCGAGCTTGGTCCAGCAGCTCGAATGGAATCCGGAATCCTACAAAGGCTAGACCGAGTTGTTATAAAGTCGAACTATTTGGTTTGGGCTTCGCTCTAATCGACTCCTACTAGGGTTCGGCCAAACCTCAATGCAATTTTACGTTGGATCGAATCGGTCTCTAAAACGATGACATTCGTGCTCGATCCAGCTGTGATAAGATCCGACGTAGCACTCCGCAGCTGCGGATAGGAGTGACGGGGCGGGCGCGGGGTGGGTCGCGGGTGGGTCGTGGGTGGGTCGCGGGTGGGAAACAGGTGGGTAGCACGTGGGTCTTGGGTGGGTCGCGGGATCGGTTCTGGGTTGGACGATGACAACAACGACGACGACGGCAACAACAACGAACAATTTTTCGCTCTTACCTGCCGCGTTCTATTCGACGCGTGGGTACCCGCCCTCTGTCTGGGATCGTACCTTCCTGCGGGTATGTCTCCATGACCTGCCCGTGTAATTGGTGCAGCCCCTGAAGCAAGGGGAATCGAAAAAGGTGAGGGAAGAGGATGGAACACGAGATTCGCAACAGAGGGACAAGGAACAGACAGCACGTGGCAGAACCAGACGGGCCCATCGGGCGAGAAGACCCTTACGGGCGGGTCGGGAAGGCGGGATGGAGCGTGAGTACCGCCAGGACAAGAGAGTGATTCCTGAGTGTCGGGGGCGCGGCGTCTGAATGAATCGCGAAGAGATCCCACGCGAAAGCGCGATTCCGCATAACCTGTGAGGAGGTCCTGCGCGAGATCGCGATTTAGGAATCATTAGAACAAATATCGGGCGGAAGCCGTTGTTGTCGTTGTTGCAACTCGGGGGCCAGGGGCAGCTTGGTGACACCCCATTTAGCCCTGATAAAGATCAAGGTTCGAGCTCCGAGGGGTCACCTCAATTTAAAAAATGTAAAGGTTAGTGGAGGGAGGATCAACCATTCCTTTTTCCCTACCGAGGCTCTGCCTAGAAGAAGGGTTCTTACTGTCTTGGCTTATTAAAGGGGCCGGGCAGTGGAAAACGCCCCGGGCGGTTCCCCCAGTCCCCTGGGAGCCGCGCGATTCCCCCAGTTGCGCCCCCTGGGTGCCAAGCAAAAGCAAAAGCAAAGGCAAAAGTGAAGGCAAAAGCGAAGGCAAAGCAAAAGCATAGCATAGCATAGCATAGCATAGCGCAGCATAGCAAAGCGTATAATAGCATAGCATAGCATAGACTAGCCTGGCCTAGCCTAGCCCAGCATAGCATTGCGCAGCATAGCATAGCATAGCATAGCGTAGTATAGCATAGAAGACCAGAAAATAGCGCAGCACAGCATCCACTATTGCTGTTGCTATATATGTATGTACTCCTAGGTAGGGTCGCGCTGGGAAAACTTTGACATAATGATTCAAGCAGAATCCGCGCCGCGGAATCCCACTTCAGCCAAGCACCCAAGGACGGTTCAAGCCGGTTCGGCCACCTCACTCTAATAGAACCACATACGGTCTGCCATAGAACCGCGTAAAAGGCCCTAATATGATCCTACGGTCAGGATTCAAATTTAAAAGAACTGGAAAACAGGCTCGACCCAGTCAAAGTACAGACCTATCGGAGCCCAGTTCGTCTCTAGGACAATCCTACAAAACTGCTGGACCAACCTAGGAAGGAATCCCCCTAACCCTTTCCCGGCTTGGTCTGAACTGCAACGGATCATCTCAAACCCGACCCCCCCCTGGTTCGACCCAGGGAGGGAGAGGGGGGGGCCTGCCCGAAACTGGGGCGAATTACAAGCAACTCGGGCGGATTCCAACCGCGTCGGACCCAAACCCAGCCAACTGGGACCAAGCACAACCGTTTCTGCAGATCTTCAAATGTGTGCGAAAAAGGTTTCTCCGAAGTTCTTTTGCAAGGTCCTTGGAGGATCCGTACACGTTCCCTAAACAATCCCAACCAACTGGGACCAATCACGACCGTTTTGCAGATCTTCAAATGTGTGGGTGAAAAGGTTTCTCCGAAGTTCTTTTGCAAGATCCTTGGAGGATCCTTACACGTTCCCTAAAGGTGCCTCAAGGGATCCACCTGCAGCGCTTCCAGGAGAAACGCTTCGTGCCGCCGCGGCCCCGGTGAAACCCCGAGCCAATGGAGGTGGGAACGGGGGGGGCGAACGGCTCGTCATCCTCCTCCTCCTCCCCTCCTCCTCCTCCTCCTCCTCCTCCTCCTCCTCCTCCTCCTCCTCCTCCTCCCCTCCTCCTCCTCCTCCTCCCCTCCCCCTCCTCCCCCTCCTCCTCCTCCCCTCCTCCTCCTCCTCCTCCTCCCCTCCTCCTCCTCCTCCCCTCCTCCTCCTCCTCCTCATCCTCCCCCTCCTCCTCCTCCTCCTCCTCCTCCTCCTCCTCCTCCTCCTCCTCCTCCTCCTCTCCTCCTCCTCCTCCTCCGGGGGGGGGGGGGGGGGGCGAACGGCCATGTGACCTGTCGTCGCCGCCGAAGGACTGTTTGGTCACTGCCTCCTTGCAGGCGTGGAAATCCCAAACGCCCGAAGGCGACTCTCCCAACGGATGCGTTTCGCCCTCGCGGGGGCTTCGAAGAGACTGAACCCATGGGGAGGGCGACAGAGTCGCCCTGCCCCCTGCCGTCCCCGCCGAATTGTTCGGCCCCCGATGCCGCAAATGCGTTTCTTGCGGGCGCGGGGCCCCCCGAACCAACGAGGGCGACGCTTCCAATGGCAGCGGTTCGTGCCCTCGGGGGTTCGAGGAGCCCCAAGACCTCCAGGGGCGGGACCGCCTGGCCGAACGATTCATTTTGCCCTTCGCTGCCGCCACCAAGTCGTTCGGCCCCCGCCCTTTTCTCTTGCGGGCGCGGGAATTCCCCTGGCTCCGAGGACAACGTTTTTCTAATGGAAGCGTTTCGTACCGTCGGGGGTCCGGGAGACCCCCGAACCCATGGGGAGGGAGAGCGTGGCCGAACGAGTCGACCTCCCCCCCCCCGCCGCCGCCGAGTCGGATTTCAGATCTGATCGGCCCTGCCCGGCCAGACGCTGCGCCCCTGGCCACTCGGCGATGATCGATCTCGAAGCTGTTTTGAGCCACGTTGCGGGGGGCGGCAAACATTGATTTTCGACCGCAACCAATTGTACTTCAGACCGCCTTGACAGATCCTGGGATGCTCATGCCTACAGTGCGGGCGCGGCCGCAAGAAACCCTCGCAAGAAACCGAACCCTGAGAACCCGCCCGCGAGGTGCACCTCAGGGGAAACCTGGAGCACCCTGAACGCAGCAGCTCCTTCAACGGCTGCGGGAAGTCACCGCGCAGCGCGAGGAGCGAAGAAACCCAGGATACCCTGACGAAAAGCAGATGGTTTCTTGATGCGCGCCACCACTGTAATTGCCTCTATTTCTTCCTCGTCGAGAAGCGGCGCGCTCAGGGTCCACGTATGTCGAGCTGGGACTGCGCTCGGCGCCCGCCAGCACCGACAGTCTCTGTAAGGCAAGAGCGAAGGGGCCCTGAACCTGGCCCTCGAGCTTCAATTGCCCAAAGATTGCAGCCCACATTACTCAGAGATTGGGCCCATCTTCGCCGGAGCGGGAAAAGTGCTACGGGGGTCCATGAATGGAATGCACGCCTCCATTGGCCCAAATATTCGGACATATTGATGCCGACAATATCTATATATATAATACGAGCTTCTCTGGTGCTCCAGTGCTCAGCGACCACTAAAAGAAAATGACACCTGCGGAACCACGGCGCAGCGTCCACCAGCCAACGGCGCACTGCAACGACCTTCCAGAAATGTGAGGCAGAAGCCACAACAAGTAATGCCGAGCGAAATCTGCTTAGATCGCACGGCCCGCATGCGTGCGAGGGACAACCCTTCTGCCTCTCACTCCAGCGAAAAGGAGGCGGCGGAGGCGGAGGTAGCGCAGGCGGTGGATAACGAGACGCAATGATGGAAAGGGGGAAAGGACAGAGGAAGGCTGGACGGCAACCAATGACACTGAGTATGCAGCATCGCTGGTCACACCTCCCCAGTTCAGAGCAACGTCCACCCTAATGCAGGCAAAGGTGCAGCTATGAGCAGCATTGTAAGTGGATCTCCTTTCACAACCGTCCACCAGCCCAAGAGGCTTGCAACTGCCGCGAGAGCAAGAACCCCACGACCAGCGTACTTGTGCACCCGTCGAATCACTTTGGATGGCTTCATTAGGCCAAAATCAGGATCCAGTAGGACGCTCCCGGCCATGGCAGAGGCAAGAGTGAGAACGAGGCAAACCAATCCGACCTTGCCGTGGACTGTCGTGAAATGTGGCTTCCCGCTGGCGTCCTTGTTCGAGTGAATGACGTACCAGCCGAACAGAGCTGCAACAGTACCCGCCGCCATGCCGTACCCGTGAACCGCCACCGTGCCCTCGAGGCACGAACTGGAGCGTCCTAGAATCCCTTGCTCGATTCCCTGGAGGCTCCCTCTCGGGGATCTTCTGACCCGGGTCAATTCAGACCCGGGTCAGCAGGAAACCAAACAACTGCAATGCAGGGAAAAAAAACTGCAACACAGGTCTTCGCAAACCCGGGCCAGCCAATATGCGCGGCCGCCTCGCGGCCACGAGCGGCTCGCTAACCCGGGTCAGCCAGAGGGGGTCTTCGCAGGATCCTGCAGGATCCGGTGCGCTGGCTGACCCCCGTCTGCATTGACCCCCATCTCTTGAGCCCCGATCCTCCTCGGTCCGCAGGGCTCCGGGAGGGGCCGAGGCCCCCAAATTGCTCACGTCGTCGGGGGCTGCTCGCGCGCGGACCCCCGGGAGGGGCGCCCGGAGGGCTGTCTGTCGCAGAACCTGGCGGCGAGCGAGGGAGACGACTTCCCTGACTTTCCAGAGAGCTATTTGTTAGCACGGGAGAACTAAACGAAACAGCCTAACACCAAGACATATAATAGCTCTGGGATGGGTTTTTAAGTCGCGTGCTATTTTTTTGCCCTCGGAAGGTCAGGGTTAGAAGGAGAAGACCTTCTCCTTCGAATTCGAACTCGAAGCGAACGAGCGGCGGGACATCTCCGAAGCCCTCGCGCCTTCTGAGAAATTGTTCTGCGTCTTCGGGGAAGGCCTAGAAAGCTTCTCAGAAGGCGGTCGACCTCCGAGCCTTCGGAGAAGGACCACCCCTTTTCACTCCCCCCCCTCGAGACGGGCCAAGAGACCCCACGAGCTCGCCGAGACGGTTCAGGACGCCCAAGATGGGGCCCGGGCAGCCCGAGAGGACCTCGAGCCGCCCCGGGGGGCGCCCGGAGAGGCCGGAACCTTGGCGTGTCTCTAGACAGTTCAATGGTTTGCTGGTTCTCCGCTTTTCGAGCTTCCGACGCTCCAGGACGTCCCAAGAGGCACCCACGACCGCCCCAAGACGGCCCCAGTGGCCGCCAAGGGAACCCAAGACGGCCCAAGAGGGCCCCGCGGCGGCCCGACGCGGCCCAAGAGGGCACCAAGACGGCCCCAAGAGGGGCCCAAGAGGGGGAGCACGACCCGACAAAAATGTAGCTTTCCGCCCCACGAGGCGCCCAGGAGGCCCCAAGAGGCCTCCAAGAGGCCTCCAAGAGGGACCCAAGAACCCCCAAGGGGCCCCCACGAGGCCCCCGAGAGGTCCAAAAAAGGCCCACACACTCCCCCAGAGGCCTCAAACTGCCTCCAGGAGGCCCCGGAGAAGCCTCGACGAGATCCCAACGAACATGCAAGAGGTCTCGGACCCCAAACCCAGGCAAGGGTTGGGCCGAAGGCCATCAGATACTTCGTCGCCACTCGTCCACCAACTTTCTTAATCAATACTGCAGGCCCCATGCATGCAAAGAAGCCCACGACCATCGCCGTGGGATGGTACCAGAACCACACGGGCCAAAAAGGCTTGACTGAAAGTGCGGAGAGCAGAGCGTACACCAGGAAGAGCGAGCTCAACCACAGACGCGACCGAGCACTGTTTGCAGGCAGCCCGAAGACCTTCGCCTCGTCGTCCGACAGGCCCATCTGGCCCACCTCACGCGATTGGCGCCTGCCTTCCAGCTGGCACCAGACAGCAGGCAGGGGCCACACACGCGGGCCTGCGCCCAACGCGCGCTCGTGCCCAAAACGGCTGATTACATGAGCATGGTCCATGGCAGACCCTCCGGAGGGATGTTGGCAAGCCCGCGAGACGGGCCATGAAGCCGGACAAAGCAGGCTCAAGCCCAGGATAAAGCCTTGTTAAGCAGTGCTGCAACGGATTAGCCCCGATCTGACCAGAGTAGCCCGGATCAGTCCCGATGTTGACTATGCAAGCTCCGACGCTGAATGTGAAATCTCAAGACCAGGCCAGGCGTCCACGGTCTCCCCTGCCTGGAACGACCGCCAGGCCCTCTCGGAGCCCCCGCCAAAAGGGCCACCAGAAGAAGGCATCCTGCTTGGATCGGCGCAGGGGTTTGGAGGGGGGATTATCAGTGGATCGTGAATAAAATCAACCCACTTAGCCGACCCCAAGAGGCCCCCCAGAAGCCCAAAAGAGACCCAAAGGCGGCCTCCAACACGCTTCAGAACTGCCTCCAAGCGGCCCCCTGCGAGGCCCCAAGACAGATCCCAAGACGCCCACATAGTGCCCAAGAAGCCAACGACGCCTCAACCGTGGACTCCACCCCTCTTCTGGGGGTCGGCGGAATGGCGTGAGCCTCTGGAATAAACTCCACCCACTTCGCCGAGTTCTCTAGCCCCCCTCAGCCATTTTGGCAAACTGTCACCCTCTTTATGAGCTAGGTTAGGTCAGACATAACCCACCGTGGCATCCACTGAGCACCCTCATCCCCTTAACAACCCCCTCGCCGACCCAAATTCGCCGGCCCAACGGGCCAGAGGCGTGCTAAGATCTCCGGTAACTGGTTAACAATAGTTCTAGTTCGCGCGCGCGGGGCGGCCCCTGGGGGCCCCCGGACGAAAAGTCCCCCGGCAAGGACCGGGGAGGAGCAACCAGAACGCTCCAGGGGAGGGCCATTTTTCGACACCCCTCACGAGGATCGTGCCCTCCGAGAAGGGAGCCGCAATCGACTAGCCCCCCTCCCGCCCCAAGAGGCCCCAAAAGCCCCCCAAGAGGCCCTGGGGGCCACCAAGACGCCGCCAAGGAGCCCCAAGAGACTCCCAAGTTGGCCCCAAGAGGCCCCCAAGAGGCCCTTAAGAGGGCTCCAGGGCCGGCGGAATGAGCGAAGCGATTAAATAAACACCCCTCACCGAAATTGGCCACTGGAGCTTCCAGCCCTCGACGCCGGCACCCTGGCGGGGGAATCTGAAGCGAACCTGGCTGTGCGACTGGGGCACGGCTGGGGGCCGCCACGCTCCAAGGGGACGCTCGACCTCGAGCGCGTCCACAGGTATATCGGCAGATGGAATGGCAAACTTTCTCTTGTATGGCATTTTGCACCTCCCCCAATCCGGCACCTGTTCAGACAACGCTAGGCCGAAATGGCGGGCGAACGAGTCCCGATCTCAATGAAATCCAAGTTTCCTGTCGGGCCTCGCCACGCCCCCCCCAAAGTCAACCTGCCAGAGACGAAAGGCAGTCTGTCTTCCATCAAAGGCCAGCCAGGCCAGGAGGAGAGCCCCTGGCAGGCATAATCCAAGCGGCAACATGTGTACTCTGGATGGGGCAATCGTCGCCCCCCTGTTGAATCCGCTGGGTGGGTTGGGCACGTGCTGTCGGAATGGGTGGAGGGGGGGCTGGAAGAAGAGGAGGATGAGGAAGGGGAGGAGGATGGAGGGGGGCGGGCTCGGGCAAGCCCAGTCGGAAGGTTACTCGCCCCCCCCCCCCCTGATAGCTACCCCATGCAGTGTACACCGACACCGATCCTGGGAGCGCCGAAGGGGGGGTCCAGGCAGCGGGGGCGTGCACGTGACGGCCCGAGGCACGCGCGCCGGTCGAGCGTGGGCCATCGGAGGCGTAGGAGGACGAGGAGATGGTCATGAAATCGGGGAGACATCATTCGGGAGCGGCCAAGAGGGGGGTGTCCAAGAGGGGGGGGTGCAAATCATGACCGGCGGCATGTGCGCGGCCCAGCGGGGGTCCAGGGACGTAATGAAATAAGAAGAGGCGCAATGAAATCTGAGGAAATATCATGGCCCCCGCCATGATATCCCCCCCCCCTAGTCATCCCCCCCCTCTTTTCCGCCCCCGAATCATTACCCCAGCCACGATGCCAGCCACACGCCACCCTCTCGGATGCCATCGGCCATTCGGAGCCCGGGGACTCCCGCTCGGACGCCCTCGACCATTCAGTCCTCACCTGGCCTGGGCTGGTGGCGGTGTGTGGCTGGCGCCCCCCCCGATCGTTCGGGACGCGAGGGCCCAAAACGCGAGGGTTTCATACATGCATACATCCATGCATAGATGCATACATATACGCCTGCATACATATATGTATGTGTGCGCATTAATTCATTCATGCATGCGTACACATGCATACATACGTACACACATGCATGCATGCATGCATGTACACGTGTATACGTACATGCATGAATGCATGTATACAACAATACATAAATATATACTTATGTACACATACATACATACATACATACATACATACATACATACATACATACATACATACATACATACATACACATACATACATACATACATACATACATACATACATACATACATACATACATCCATACACACATACATGCATACATACATACATACATACATACATCCATACATACATACATACACACATACATACACACACGCATACATACATACATACATGCATGCACGCATGACTGTTTATGTACATGATACCACATGCATGCATGATGCACACATGATGTGAATGATACCTCATGCACCACGTGCGTGATACCTCTTGCATGCACGCATGACACCACGTGCATGATACCTCATGCATGCACGCATGACAAATTCATACGTACATGATACCACGTGCATGATACCTCATGCATGCACGCATGATGTGAATGCATACATGCATGCACACGTGCACACACATACATACATGATTACCTACATACAGACATACATACATGAATGCATGACTACACATATACATACATGCATACATGCATGCATACACACATGTACACATATATATATATATACATATATACGCACATACGTACATACATACACATTAACAACATACGCACATATGCATACATAAACCTACAACCATAAACATGCGTACATGCAGTACTGCACACACATTTACACATCCATACATGCACACACTACAGACTTACTTAAACGTACACACATACACCCGTATACACACATCAACACATCCATGTATACATGAGTGCATGCACACGCACATGCATGCATACATACACACACGCACACATACATATAGCCATACATACATACATATGTGTGTATATATATATAGTTACGTACGTGCGTACGTACGCAAGTACATACACACTGGTATAAGTATGCATGCACGCCTCTCTTTTCACATAGCATACGCATACATGTCTATATACCTCGATATATATATATAGATATATGTATATATACAAATATGTATATATACACATACATATATATATATTATAAAAATGTAGCTACACATATCCACTCGATCATAAGATCCGCCATCGTGCCCTCGAGGCACGAGCTGGATTGTCCTCGACTCTCCTGCTCAGTCCCATTGATCATCAGTCCTCAGTCGGGAGAATCTCTCGAGGCTTGTGGCGTGGCTCCTGGGGCATGACGCATTACTTGTTCGGGCCCACAAGGGCCCGAAGGCGGGCCAAGAGTGCCCTAAGAGGCGCCCAAACCCGAGGGCCCGGAATGGCTTGAACGGCAGGTCCAAGACGCCCAATGAAGGCCTCCGGTCGGCCGCAAGAGCGCCGAGGACGTCCCAAGAGGCCCCCAAGGAGCCTCCCCAAGAGGGCCCCACGCAGCCAAAAGTATTGATGCTCGGGATGTGTTCCTGTGATGTTGGGGTGCTCCACTTCTCGAGCCCCCGATGTTCCAAGACGTCCCGCGAGGCCCCCAAGACCGCCTCAAGACCGCCCCAAGACGGCCCCAGAAGCCCCCAAAACGGCCCCGCAGGCGCCCAAGACTGCCCAAGAGAACCCCAAATCAGCCCCAAGAGGGGGAACACAAAATTCGAGTCTTCCGCACCAAGAAGCGCCCAGGAGGCCCCAAGAGACCCCCAAGACGCCATAAGATGCCCACCAGAGGCCTCCACGAGGCCCCAATGAAGAGGTCCCCCAAAAAAGCCCAAAGAGGCCCCAAAACAAGCGCCCATAGGCCTCACAACAGGCTTAAGGATGCCCCCCCAGAGGTCACTTCCAGATCCGTACATCCAAGAAGCGTCAGAGCCACAGCCGGAGCACGGCGCTGGGAAGGGCCAAAGACCGCCACATATACATGTCAGAGAGAGAGCCGAATCGAAAAATCGTGGTGAGAATTTTGCTTGTTGCGTTGTTGTTGTTGTTATTGTTGCTGTTGCCGTTAGTGCTTGTTGTCGTCGTCCCACCCGCGACCCACCAGCGACCCACCACCCCGCGACCCACCCCGCGACCCAACCCGCGACCAACCCGCGACCGACCCCGCGACCCACCCGCGACCCACCCGCGACCCACCCGCGACCCACCCCGCCACCCACCCGCGACCCACCCCGCGACCCATCCGCGACCCATCCGCGACCCACCCGCGACCCACCCCGCGACCCACCCGCGACCAACCCCGCGACCCACCCTCAAGGGAGGAGAAAACACCCAGACCCGACAATTGACGACCACTAAACGGCCCTAGGCGTTTACTAAACAGCCCTGCCGTCTTCGATTCATTCCGTGTGTACGTTTACTAAACGGCTTCGCTTGACGGGGTATGATTACGCTGTGGATTGTCTGTCCTCTACACCCGCGACCCACCCGCGATCCAACAGCGGCACACCTCGCGACCCATTTGCGACCCACCCGCGACCTCCCCACATTGGCTTAACGAAAAAATTGGCGCCTGCGGCGGGCTCGTTGCGGGATTATCCAGAGTCTCCCAAACTGCCGACGTCCCCACCGCCCCCTCACTCTTATCCGCATCTGCGGGGTCTACCGACGTCCCCACCGCCCCCTTACTCTTATCCGCATCTGAGGGTGTGTAGCTAGATATGTAAAACAACTGTCATCCATCTCTTTGTATCGCATCCTCTCGTTATGCTGCTTGTCCTGCTACTCCAGTTCATGACCTTCATCCATTTCCTTCTGCCCCTCCTGCTCTTCGCCCTCTTCCTTCATCTGCACCCCAGCCCCAAAGGCTCACAGCAGCTCCCAGTGTGTCCAATACCCATGCTCACTCCCCAAACCACTCGCCCACCCACCAATCCTCCCCCTCTCCTCGGCTTCGGTGCTCCAGCCTAAGTCGGGCCTGTCCCTCTACAGGGGGATTTCGACGAAAAATAAAACATGCCTCCAAAATACTCCAACAAAAATACTCCAAACATAGTCTGGGGACTATTTTTTGACAACTTTGGGACCTTTTTGGTGCATGTTTGGGCTATTTTTTGTCGAAAATCCCCCTGTAGGGGACAGGCCCGACTTAACTCCAGCCCCAAAGACCTTCGAGTATGAGAGCTTCTTCAGGTAATTCGTCCTGAAATCGTCCTGGCTCGGCGGCCTCAGGACGTCCATCGTAAAAGACCTGGTCCGGGCACCTGTCCCGTCCTCGCAGTCCTCCTCGTCGTCTGGGACGAGCTTGTGCTGCAGTCTGTCCGGCGCCTCTACCGTCTCCTGCCGGCGCCGCCCCCCGCCCCCCGCCCCTCCTCCCCTCCTCCCTCCTCCTCCTCCTCCTCCTCCTCCTCCTCCTCCTCCTCCTCCTCCTCCTCCTCCTCCTCCTCCTCCTCCTCCTCTCCTCCTCCTCCCTCCTCCTCCTCCTCCTCCTCCTCCTCCTCCTCCTCCTCCTCCTCCTCCTCCCCCTCCCCGTCCGCACCTCATACGTCAACCTCGTCCCCGCCTGCACCGCACCCCCGACGGCCAGAGACTTCCCGGGCGGAGGAAATGGGGCTCCGCCATCAAAGCCAGCCCTGGGGCGAGGGAGGGAGTGGGCAGAGGGAGGAGGAGGGAAGAGAAAGAGAGGGGAGGACGACAAGTGGAGGAGGGAGGAGGAGGAGGGTGGAAGGAACTAGGAACCAGGATGAGGGGGGAGGGAGGAGAGGGGAGGAAGACGGGTAAGAAGGGAGGACGGAAGAGGGGGGAGAAGGATGAGGAAAGGAAGCGGAAGGAGAAGAACGAGAACGGAGGAAGAGGAGGAGAAGACGGAGGGGAGAAGGGATGGACGAGGGGGGATGAGGACAGGGGAGCAGAGAGAAGGGAGGAAGAGGAGGATGAGGAGGAGAAACAGGAAAATGAGGGGAGAGAAGAACGAGAAATCCAATCGAATCGTGGGGGTGTCCTGAGGGCGCCTCCACGTCCCCTGGGTCTGGTTGTTGTGCTTGTTGATGCCCAGCCTCTGCAGGTAGTCGTCCCGCCGCCGGCTGATCTCGACCTCTGCTGCCAGCGCCGCCGCCGCAGCTGCTGATGGTCCTGCTCCTGCTGCTCCTCCTCCTCCTCCTCCTCCTCCTCCTCCTCCTCCTCCTCCTCCTCCTCCACCGTGACTCCTGCCATTGCTCCCACTCCTCATCCTCCCCCTCAACGTCCCCACTCCTCAGTAACGAGTATGTCTGCTCCTCCTACACGCTCCTCCTGCTCCCGCTCCCCCCCGTGCTCCTCCTCCTCCTCCTCCTCCTCCTCCTCCTCCTCCTCCTCCTCCTCCTCCCCCTCGTCCTCCTCCTCCTCCTCCTCCTCCTCCTCCTCCTCCTCCTCCTCCTCCTCCTCCTCCTCCTCCTCCTCCCCCTCCCCCTCCCCTTCCCCTCTTCCCCTCTTCCCCTCTCTCCTCCTCCTCCACCTCCTCCTCCTCCTCCTCCTCCTCCTCCTCCTCATCATCATCATCATCATCATCATCATCATCATCATCATCATCATCATCATCATCATCATCATCATCATCATCATCATCATCATCATCATCATCCTCATCATCATCATCATCAGCAGCAGCATCATCAGCATCATCAGCATCATCATCACCATCATCAGCATTATCAGTATCATCAGCAGCATCAGCATCAGCATCAGCATCAGCATCATCATCATCACCATCATCATCATCAACATCATCATCATCAGCATCATCATCTGCATCATCAGCATCAGCAGCAGCATCATCATCATCATCATCATCATCAGCAGCAGCATCCTCTCCTCCTCCTCCTCCTCCTCCTACTGTTTTGTTTCCCTTAGTGTATTTCATATGATGTTTCTGCTTCTGCGCCTGCTGATTATTAGTATTATTAGTACTAATGAAGGTAGTGCGTTGCAGTATTAGAGTTATGATTCGTATGGACAGTATGCTTCGTGTTTGTATTTCTCATCCTCATCCTCACCCTCCGCCGGCCCCGCCTCCGCCGCTGCCACTGCCACCGCCTCCGCGTCCCCCGCCTCCTCCTCATCATCATCCTACCCCTTCTCCTCCTCATCCTCAAACTCCTGCTCCTCCTCCTCCTCCTCCTCCTCCTCATCCCTCCCCCCCCGCCTCCTCCTGCCTGCCGCCTCCTCCTCCTCCGCCTCCTCCTCCGCTTGCACATAATATTCGTCTTCTGATTGTTTATGCTCTTCGTGTTAGTTTTGTCTTCTCACTGTTGTCATCATCATTGTGTATGTGGTTATTCGTATTCGTATTATTGTGAGTAGTAGTGAACGTTGTCGTTGTATGATTTGGATTAGTCTTCCTCCTCCTCCTCCTCCTTCTCCTCCTCCTGTTCGTCCTCATCATTATCCCCCTCCTCCTCCTCCTCCTCCTCCTCCTCCTCCTCGTCCTCTTCATCCCAGTCCTCCTCCTCCTCCTCCTCCTCCTCTTCCTCCTCCTCCCCTCCTCCTCTCCTCTTCCCTTCCTCCTCCTCCTCCTTCTCCTCCAACTCCTCCCCCTCCTCCTCTCCTCTTCCTCTCTCCTCCTCCTCCTCCTCCTCCTCCTCCTCCTCCTCCTCCTCCTCATTCTTATCCTCCCCATCCCCCTCCCCCTCCCCCTCCCTCTTTCTCTCCTCCTCCTCTTCCTCCTCCTCATCCTCCGCCTCTTCCTCCGTACATCCTCCTCATCCGCACCAAGGCCTGGAGAGACAGCAGTTTCATGCAGGCTCCAACGGCGACCTCTTGCATCGCATCGGCAGGACTCCGACCCAACGAGGAAGCGACACAGATGCAGTGGAGCTGCACCACATCAGCAGCCACCTCACGCGGGAAGAGGCAGAGGCCATGGATTTTCCCTAGGCACGCTTGGGCATGAGCATCGTTTATCCGATCTCCATCCCCAGCGGCGTGGCCTGGGGCCCACTGGCCGATTTACCACCCTAGATGGGAATATAGGGGTGTAACCCAAACTGGGGTGGTAATTTGGTGAGGGCCTCGAAGGGGGTGGGGATGGGGATGGGGATGGGGGTGGGGGTTGGTTCAACGATACTGAGGCTGGTCATCGACGCACCAAGCGTCTCGCAGAAGGCTATGCTAGCAGGCAGAGCCATCGGAGAGGCCCAGAGGGACTGCTACCAGTGAGCGCGAGCCACGGAGAGCCTGGCCGGGAGGCGGCCAGGCGCGACCCCCCAAGACTCTATCCACGCGAGGCCAGCCGAGGACAAGGGACTCCGCACCCAGCGCCTGAAGGGCCGCCAGAAGAAGAGAGAGCAGCGCAGAAGCGAGCCCGAGGAGGCCGCCCACGACGCTCTGCCTCGTGCGGCCGCGTAGAGGCACGGGCGGGGTATGCGCAGGCTGCCCGCAGACGGTCGGCGCCAGCACGGACATGGCGACACTGGAGCAGTGGTTCGGAGGGGGCTGCCCAGGGCCCCCTCTGACGAGCGGCAAGGACGTCACCTTCAAAGGCGCCTCGTCCTACAGGCCCCACCCGCTGATGAGGCCGAAGCGGGGAAACGGCGCCGGTTCTTCGGGAGCTGTGGCGTGTCAGCTTTGGAGTCCGTCTCGAAAGAAGCTGCGGACCGAGTGCAACGGGGCGCACTCGTGCGGCAGTGCGGAAAACAGACTGACAGACTGAATGCAAAAGGCACGGACGAAGTCCTCGCCGTCGCCAGGTCGCCCGGCCAGCGACGACGCACGCGGAGCATGGGGGCCGCGTCGAGGGCGAAGCACAGCCAGGACCCGGGGCAGAGTGATGGGCCCGTTGTCCACCACCACCACCACCACCACCATAAGGGGGAGGGGGAGGGGGTCCTTCTCCCCCTCCTCCTCCTCCTCCACCTCCTCCACCTTCTCCTCCTCCTCCTCCTCCTCCTCCTCCTCCTCCTTGTAGTCCTCCTCCTCGTCCTCCACCTGCTTCCTCCCTCCGACTTGTGGCGGTGGTGGAAAACAGGCCCACTACAGGACCCGGGGCAGAAGACGGCCACCGTGGGTGCAGCGAGCGAGCTGGAGACCTGCCGCACGTCGCTCGGGCTACTACCTCGCCATCGCTCGGACGTCCATTTCCCGTGCATGTTTCGGCTTCGTGCGTGTTTTTGTTTTGCTCGATGGTCCAGGATCGTCCTCAATTGTTCTCGCCGAGAAAACATACACACGTCCGAGCGATGCCATGTTTACCCGTCGTGGGCCCCGCCGTGGGGCGCCGGGGAGGCCCTCCAAGTAGCAGGCTCGACCCCGCACCGCCCTCGGGCTCGCAGCGCGAGGGCAGCATGCCACCGAAGTGGGCGCCCTGCCGCCCCCCACGGCCCAAGGGAGGACAGGAGGAGGACAAGGACGAGGAGGACAGGACAGGACAGGACAGGACAGGACAGGACAGGACGAGGAGAAGGACGAGAAGGACGAGGAGGAGAAGGACGAGGAGGACAGGGCAGGACAGGACATCCGCATAAAGGGGGTCAACGTCGAAACGCCCGCAGGGGAGCTGTGGTGTACGACTTCCAAAATCCCCTGCGAGTGCAAAATGCCGCAGACCCAGACTTCTCATGGGGGCCGGCAGGGGGCATACCCCGAAGCTCAAATGGGCGAGCTCCGAGGAGGCCAGGAGGAGGACGTAGGAGGAGGAGGAGGAGGAGGAGGAGGACGTCGTCGCCGTCGTCGGATGACGAGGAGCCAGACACATCGACGGCAAGAGCTGCAGGCAGCTGAGCCCGTTCGGCCGACGAGGCGCGAAGGCGGGAGCCCGCGCGAAGCGGGAGGCGGGAGGCCGCAGTCATCGGAAGTGGGGAGAATCTCCGGACAGTCCTCCTCCTCCTCCTCCTCCTCTTCCTCATCTCTTTTCCTCCTCCTCCTCCTCCTCCTCCTCCTCCTCCTCCTCCTCCTCTCTTTTCCTCCTCTGTGTTCCTTCTCCTGCCGCCCCCCCCGCACGCGTCTGAGTATCAGGCGGGTCGGGCCGGGGGTAGGCCCCCTGGCACGTCTCACCATGTGTGACCCTGGAGCTTGACATTTGCAAACAATTTCACGGCTGGAGGGCGCGTCGTTTCCAAAATATTGAAGGAGCCCCAGGACACACAAATGAAAACACACAAATAAAATGATTCCCCATATTTTCCCATATTTTCTGAGTGTTCGTCTTCCCCCCCCACTTCCCATATTTTCCCATATGTTCCTGAGGATCGACGATGAATTGTGTCTGTGTGTTTTTCCCCTCCTGAAATATGTGGCTCTCGGGTAAGCGCCGCGCGCATGCGTCCTAAACACTTGCAGCAACTCAATGGATGGATGGCGGGCAATTTTCAAAGTGTGGACCCCGCCTTGGCGCCGTAAACATTCGTCTCAACAGCTTACAAGAGTTTCATATTAGCGGCTGCGGCAGTCTTCTCGAAATGCGGCTCTCACAATTCCAAATTAGCGGCTGCGCATTTCAAGATTTTGAAAATGCGGCTCTCGCAGTAGCGATGCGCGCGCTCATTCTCGACATCTTGCAACAGGATTCGTATGATTGGAGTCTCAAGGATGAGGTTCTGGCACAAGCTTGGCTACGAGGGCGCAGCCGTCACGCTGATCCGCGGAGCTGAAATCCCAAGAGCGGCGCCCTGGCGCGACATCGGGGCCGTCAATGCGCAACCGTCACGTTGACTCGCGGCGCTCGCAATCGCTCGGACGTCTCCCTGTGTTTTTTTCGGTTTCGTGCGTGGTTTTTTCTCCAGATGATCAAGGATGCTCCTCGATGGCCCTCGCCGAAGGAAAAACGCACACGTCCGAGCGATGCCAAGGGCGTTGAAGCTCACGCAGCTGGTCTTCATGGGGCTCTCTGGTGCTGGGAGGCGCCCGTGCATATCGAGGGAGGGGCCCAGCGGCGGGGCGGAAACCAGCTGCATGCAGCAGACTTCGTGCGAAGGGGCCCCAGGACACACAAACAAAAATATACACAAATAAAAGGGTGCCCCCCATTTTCCCATATTTTCTGTGTTTTTCTCTTCCCCCCCACTTCCCATAGTTTCCCATATTTTCTGGGGAATCGCCGATTAATTGTGTCTGTGTGTGTTTTTGTCCCTCCTGATCGTAACTGCCCCACCCTTTCCCTACGTATCTCCCCTCCCCTCCCCTCCGTCCCGCCCGACATGCATCTTCGCGCCCCTCTGTAACTCACCACGGCCCCGGGACGAGGGGACGGGAGCGCAGCCCGGCGACGGAGCCGAGAAGGGGGGGCACGGGAAGGGATCGCGGATCGAGGATCGGGAATCGAGGTTCGAGGATCAAGGGTAGAGGATCGAGATCGAGGACCGAGATTGAGGGATCGAGATCAAGGGATCGAGGATCGAGGGATCGAGATCGAGGATCGGGGATCAAGGATCGAGGATCGAGATCGAAGAACGAGACCGAGGGATCGAGATCGAGGGTCGAGGTCGAGGGATGGCCCAGGATCGAGGCACCTGGGCGCCTTCCTGGCCGCCCCGGGGGCCTTTGGGGGCTTTCGGGGCCCTCCCGAAGCCTCTACCGAGGACGCCCAGGGCCATCCAGGGACCTCTGGAGAGAAGGAGGAGGCAAGAGCGAAGGGGGACAGACTCCAAGGGCTCGGTCGGGCGTGTCCCCCTGCAGTCGGATTTTGGACGAAACATGCCAAACAATTTTTGGTCTGCGGGGCGAGAGCGAACCTCTTCCGGAAAAAAGCTAGGCGGGCTACGCACAGCTCAAATTGGGGGGACAAGGCACAGGCGGGCGGGGCCTCAGGCGGCCGGAGGGCCGGGGTGCAAAACATGCCAAACAGTCAACCCATCAAAATACTAACACAAACAAAATCGTCACGATGCTGGTGTTTGACTCTGTTTCACTGTTCCACCTGTGGAGGGACGCGCCCGACCTCATCGAAGGGGCGCAGCCCGCAGTTCCTGCAGGGGGGGGCGCTGGAGCGACCTGCTCGGGAGGGGAGGCGTCGAGCTGGAATCGGCGATACACCGCCGAGAAGTCGGCGACGGACGCCCGAGGATTGCCGAATCCGATCGTTCCTGGGCGGGGTAGGGCTGTCGGGCCCACATGGGCGACGAATGTGAGCATCGCTTACCCGATCCCCGTCCCCAGCGGCGTGGCCTGGGCCCCACTGGCCGAATTCACCCCCCTAGATGGGGATATAGGCCGCTCCCTTCGGGCTTCGAGGGGTGTATCCCCAACTGGGGGGGTAAGTTGGTGGGGGTCTCGAAGGGGATGGGGATAGGGGATGGGGGTTGATACATCCCCCCTGAGTCTATCCCTTGCCTGTCGTTGCATCTGACAGTACCCCCGACTCCTCGCGCGCCACTCGGAACTCCCATTTGGCCGTCCCCAGACGTGCTCGCTTCGTGGAAACACAACGATAAATGCCATGACATATTCGGCTTCCTGGGGCCCTCGCAGGGCCCCCAAACCGTTCGACAACGACTCGGGTTGAAAAACTTGCCCTGGGGGATCGTGTCGGGACTTCGGGGAACCCCGTATTGAGACCCCGTATAGAAAAATCAAAGCATCGTGTAACTCTGTGAGTCTGAGGAAAACGAGTTATGCACATCCACCGCCTGGGAACCCGATGTCCCAGGGCCTGAAAGCGCCTGCACCTGTCTACACTGTGCTTTCACGTTGCGGCGCGGTATCGAATGTAGGGGCCAGGGAAGTGAATCTGCAGCATCTGCCACTGCCCGGCTGAGGAACCATCACGACCGGCACATGTCCTCAGATTGCCTGGCTCGCCGACTACGACGGCGGCGACGCCAAGGACGACGCTGAGGACGACGCTGTCCGACGCCGACGAGAGCGACGACGACGACGACGCCGAAGACGAGGAGGACGACGACGCCAACTGCGCCGATGGTAGCGACGACGACGACGACGACGACGACGACGACGACGGCGCCGACCTGGCGCACCTTCTGGCCGGAAGCTTCCAGGCCAGATGGCGCCCTACATTCCAGACCACCCGGCCTCCGCCCTCGACTGCGCGGGCGACGACGCCACTGACCCTCGACGACGCTGGCCGACGCAAGACGCAGGACGCAGACGTTGAGCAGGGACCGACCGTCCTGGCATGCCTAAGTCCCACCACGAAGTGTTCTTAGAACCCAGAAATGTTCTAAGAACAAACGCAATGTGCTTAGAACATAAGCCCGATGTGTTAAAACAAAGCAGACTCCGCCAGAAATGTTCTAACAACATTTCGTGGAAAGGTTCATAGAACATTGTTTGGTAGGGCTATAGGCGAGCCAGGACGCTTCGCCACTGCTTGAAGACGCCGGCGACAGCGGCGAGGACGACGACGAGGGCGGCGGCGGCGGCGGCGGCGGCGGCTGCACGGGGCGGGCGGCGCCTCGGGCGGCGTCACGGGCGAGCTGGCGTCGCCCGCGCTCTCGGCCTGGCCCATTGGCCTCGGAGGTCCTCGAGGGGCGGCCCACGCGAGGCCACCGCGAGGAAAGGCCAGAGCGAGGAGAGACAGCTGAGCGACGATGAATAACCTGGACGATGGTAAATCTAGACTGGGCGGTGATAAATCGAGAATCTGAACGACGATAAATAATCTGGTGAGGGGATCTGACACCGTGATAGATCTGGGCGATGATAGATCGAGAATCTCTGAGATCTGGAGGGTCTGGGGGAGGCATCGGGCGCCGCGGCGTTCTCAGAGAGTTCCGGACCGGAACGCTGTGAGAGCGTTCTGGAACGCTCTGGAACGGATTTATCCTCGTCCTAACCCCACCCGGCACTCCGTTCTTGGCACTTTTTGGGCGCGCGCCAGGAAAGGGGTGCCACCAGCTCGGTGGGGGGGGAGCGACCAGCCCTCCTAATGGTGGTGGTTGTTGCTTCTCTGTTTCTCTTGTGATTTAGGGGGGCACGAGGAGGCCAAACCCGAGCTCGCAAACTTCTGCGATCTCGTCGCGTTCAGCGATCGAGGAGCCCCAGTGGGCCCGCGCCAAAGGTCACTCCAGCGAAGGGTCACTCGCGCGTGTAATCGAGACAACGCCGACACGGACGCTGGCGACGACACCGACGGCGCCGATGGGGACGATGCCGACGGTAACGACGTCGACGGCGACGATGCAGACGGCGACGACGCCGACGGCGACGCCGACGACGGCGACAAAGACGACAAGGACGACGAGGACGACGACGCTGCCGACTACAGGGGCGGAGACGACGAGCGCGACGCCGACGAGGACGAGGACTGCGACGAGGACGGCAAGGACAGAGACCAGCCACGGCGACGGCGACAACGACGACGACGATGACGAGGACGCCGACGCCGCCCACCGCTGAACGGAGGATGCCGTAGACGATGCCGCCAACGACGACGAACGACGACGCCTGTAGAGGGGTGGGCGGGTGGAGGTGCAGGCGGAGGGGGACGGGAAGAGGGAGGATGGGGAGAGGGAGAGCCCCCCCGCAGTATCTGCAGACAATGGGCATGAGCACGAGCTTTTTCGGAGGTCCTCCTCCTCCTCCTTCCTTCCTCCTCCTCCTCCTCCTCCTCCTCCTCCTCTCCTCCCCTCCTCCTCCTCCTCCTCCTGCTCCTCCTCCTCCTCCTCCTCCTCCCCTCCTCCTCCTCCTCTCCTCCTCCTCCTCCTCCTCCTCCTCCGCCTCCCTCCTCCTCCCCTCCTCTCCCCCTCCCCCCCTCCTCCTCCTCTCCTCCTTCCTCCTCCTCCCCTCTCATCCTCCCTCCTCCTCCCTCACTCCTTCCTCCCTCCTCCTCCCTCCCCCTCCCCTCCTCCTCTCCTCTCCTCCTCCTCCTCCTCCTCCTCCTCCTCCTCCTCCTCCTCTCCTCCTCCTCCTCCTCCTCCTCCCCCTCCTCCCCCTCCCCTCCTCCTCCTCCTCCTCCCCTCCTCCTCCTCCTCCTCCTCCTCCTCCTCCTCCTCCTCCTCCTCCTCCTCCTCCTCCTCATGTGGCGCGGGAGGGCCCCGCCAGGGGCTCCGCGCGGGAGGCGCCGCCCTGCTGAGGGGGCCCGGAGCGCAGATCCGAGAAATCCGCGCGGGCCCCCGAATCTGTACCTGCTCGTGCAGCCCAGGGGGGCCGCGCGGATTTCTCGGCAGAGGGGCCCGGCGACGGTGACGAGGGCGATGGCGGTGGCCGCGGCGGTGGTAACGAGGGCGGCGGCGGACGGGTGCGGGCGGGTGCGCCCTCGGCGGTGCGAGGGCGCCACGGGGCCGACCGGTGCGGTGCGCCCTCGGTGCGAGCCGCGGCGGTGCCAGGGCGGCGCGTGGCCGGGCGGCGCGGGGCCGGGCGGCGCCAGGGCGGGCGGGGGCCCAGGGGGGCAGCGCGTGAGAATCGAGCAGCGGCGAAGCGTCCTGGCTCGCCTAGAGCCCCACCAAACAACGGTCTGAGAGCCTCCTGTGGTTCCCACGGCATGTTCTCAGAACGCTTCTGGCGGAGCCTGTCTTGCTTTACCATTTCGGGCCTACGTTCTAAGAACATGTTTGTTGTTCTTAGAGCATTTTTGGGTTCTGAGAACATTTCGCAGCAGGACTATCAGCATGCCGGGACGGTCGGCCCCTGCTCAAGAGAAGGGGCGGGCCTTCTCACGAGTCCCCAGGCCTCCTCGAAGGCATTCTCAGCCTTCCCCGAGCACACGGGAGCACCTCTCGGGGAGGCCAGAGGTGCCCCTGAGGAGCCCCGCCGCCCTCTGAGGAGGCCCTCCTCTTCTCACTGCCCCCCCCCCCCAGCGCTCGCCGCCGATGTTTGCTTCTTCGACGCCTCCGCTTTCTTCCTGCCTTCCTGCCTCCCCTCTACCCTCCATCTCCCACCTCCCCTCTCCCCATCCCCCCCCCCCTTGCAGGGCGAGGAGAGGTCCACCGTGGCGACAGGGGGTGTGGTGGACGAGGAGGCCTCCCGCTCCTCCTTCTGCTGGCGCCGCGCACGACGTGAAACGTGAAGACGCGAAGGGATGCCCTCCTGAGAAGTCTGGGGGGCTCCTTACAGGACTGGGGGCTTCTTCGAAGCTATCCTGGCTTCTGAAACGCCTTCTGAGAAGGCACCGCAATCAAAGAAGCCACACGGCGTCTGTTACTCCCATAGTACTTAAGGACCACATCTCAGAAATAATTTCAAACACCCAGAAAAAGTATCGAAAGAGTGTCGAAAGAGTGTCGGAAGAGTGTCTCCCAGGGCTTGACACGTGAAATCCCTAGAGTTTTGGAGTGTTTTCCGGGTGCTCGAAATTCATTCTGGTGATCAAGGCTAAAGTAGGTTGGAACATCATAACCCCAGGCGTCTGTTACAAAACCACCCCCCTCGCGTCACCCCACCTTGGGCGCGCCGCTGGTGCAGCTTCGCTGCGTCGCGAGAGGCCCCCGCAGTCCGGCGAGACAGAGACGGCCGTGGCGTCACCACGAGAGGCTGCGAGGCCCAAACGACACTACCCTTGGCTTATGTCGGACATGTCCCCCTAAAGGCGGATTTTGAGCGCAATATGAAAAATAGTCAAAACAGATTCAAACATGATCGAACAAAAACTCACGAACTAGTCCCCAGACTATTGTTCTATTTCTGAATATCCCCCTATTGAGGGACAGGCCCGACTGAACCCTCGGAGGGCTAGCCCCCCGCCCAACATCGGACTTCCCCAACATCGCCTCCAGGCCGCCGAGCCGTCTTGGCGCGACCGACAGCGAAAGCCAGCGACGAACGACGAGCGAGCCGAACGACGACAAGCGACAGACGGCGACGAATGAGCAGCAACGATGAGCCAAGGACGACTACGACGACGACGAAGGATGACGAGTGACAAGCGACGACGAATGACAAACGACGACGCGCGACGAACGACAACGAAAAACGACAACGAGCAACGAGCGAGGAACGACGACGAGCGATGACGATGACAAACGACCACGACGACTGAGAACGAGCGACGAACAGAGAACGACTGACGACTGGCAGCCAGCGACCGACGACTGGAAAACCACGACGGCGACCTGGGAGACGGAATGACTTTCACCAAGAGCCTGTCGGCCCCCTGCCCCCTGGGTGGCCCCGAAGAATGAGGTATGCAGTGCGAACTATGGTATGCGGGCTATGGCAATGCAATGTGCTCCCCGGGGTGGCAAAACAGATGCCCAGCAAAGGACAACGAGCACGAACAAAAAACTAGGAAGGGTGAGTTCGAACCACCAGAGACGGCGGAGTCGCAGTCGAAGCCAAGTCGAAGTCGAAAACCAGGAAGGGCGACGACGAACTGCCAAAGACGGGCCACACCTCGACCCTCGACCACTCAAGGGGCCCAAGGACATACGAATAAATACATAAAACTAAAAGAACTCCTTTGAGTCTGCCATATTTTCTTTGTTTTTGTCTTCCGTCCCACTTCCCATCTTTTCCCATATGTTGGAGGGAATCGACGATTAATTGTGTATGTGTTTTTTTTTTCCCCTCCTGAACCACGGCCACCGACAATCACGGACAAAGGCCAGCGTCGAACGGCCACGACGGCCAGACGACGCGCACGGCGACGGCGACGCGGGATGACGCTGAGGCCGACGCCGCCCCCGACGACGTCGAGGGACGACGCACGACGCCAGCGCTCCTGCCGATGACGCCGAGGCCACCGACGATACGAGAAGAGAAGACAGCACAAGCACAGCACCGCGCGGTTCTCTTGCTGGCCATCGCTCGGACGTCCATTCCCTGTGTTTTTTGTCGGTTTCGTGCGTGGTTTTTTCGTCAAATGATCAAGGATGCTCCTCGATGGTCCTCGCCGAAGGAAAAATGCGCACGTCCAAGCGATGTCTAGCTTGGAACGGCGCCCCCGTCCCTCGCGTGGAGCGCGCCAGGGGCGGCGCACGGCCAGGAGAGGGGGGGGGCCAGCGCCGAGCTGGGAAACTCCCGGGAATCCGCGCGGGCCTCCAGAGGTCTGTGCCTGTGCCATCCTTCCTCCCTCGAGCTGGGGGCGTTCCAGGGATCGGCTCCTAAACCATCACCGAAACGCGCATGCGGCCAAGGGGTGGGCAAGCTACGCGGAGGCGGAGGAGAGGAGGAGGAGGAGGAAGAGGAGGAGGAGGAGGGGGAGGGGGCGGAGGAGGAGGGCATGGCGCCGCCCATGTAAACCCATAGTCCCCGACCCCCTCGACGCCCGGTGCGCTTCGGGTCATACACCTCGGGCCCCCACCGGCCGTTCGGGGCGACCCAGGGACCACCCCGGGAAGCCCTCGGCGAGGCGCAGCTGCTGGAGAGCAGCCCGAGGCAAGAGAACCTCGAAGAGCCAACGAAGAACTCATCACCACGACGAATATGTCGCCCCCCCCCCTGGACGCCCCCGACCGAGACTGGGGGGACGAAAAAAATACCGCTATGGACTTTTCCTGGGACGCATTCTGACCAGATATTCGAGGAGAAGCTAACCATGGCGACGAAGACGCCCCTCGGGCGTTCGTTACCCATCCGTCGGAAGTAGATGGAAAAATGAAGCAGGAAAGCCTTGAACATAGATTGCGTGTCCGCTAGGTCACTCGATCACTGAAGTAGAAAGGCACTTTCAATGATTGGAACAGGGGAATCCACAAACACCCACCTTCAACGACCGGTGGGTAATCGTGCGGAAATAAACGTGGGGTGAAGAACCATGCACCACTCGCTCCAACAGCCGTCGAAGGGCTGTTCGAAGCCCCCTGAGAGCCACTATCTTCGTGTCTCTGCGGCGCGTTGAGAGTTTCATGTGCGTCGGACGACGCGTGCGAACTCCTGCTTGATCTTCGCACAGGCGGCAAGAAGCAAAAACGTATGGCCGCAGGGTGAAAGACATAGACAAAAACAAAATAAACAAAATTGTGCAAAAGTCTGTATGCTGGCTTGCTTGGAAATGACCACACAAATTCTTGGTTAGCTATCGGCTAAACAATATCAGCTAGGATGCTACAGAACAAACATCAAAATGGAGCGGCAGACGATCGCAACCGCTCAACGAATTTCGGCTGAAAGCCAAAACGTGGCACGGCCGACGCAATCACGCTAGCGCGCCGTATCTCCGACACTGCGTACGCTGCAGATTAATGCGGCGAGATCGCGAATTTAGTGGGCTGTGCAACATCTTTCGACCGCATCAAACACGATTCGATGTGTCAAGCGCTAGCCGGGTGAGATGTGCCATATCACATACTGAGTATGATCAAGACAATGTATGATTCTCTACGCCATGCACCTCCTCGCCGGTGAGAACGCGATGCTGTCCCGAAGCGTAGCGAAGCATGGCACAAACATCACGGAGGTGATAGATTCAAACGAGAGGGTGAACTCCAGCGAGATGACCTACCCCACAATTTTGACTCCCACTGAGGCGGGCCCCTTTGGGAGGCGGAAGGGGGCAAAAGCATGCATGCGGGGCGTAAGCGGGGTACTCTACAAGTCTCACTGGAACGCCAGCTAGCTGAACTTCAAGAGACCGTGACGCACCCGGCAGCCCAGGTAGGGGGTGCATGGTCTGCAAAGACACGTCTGCACAGACGCCCTACTCCTCAGAGCGAACACCGCCGCCGAGACCCTCGGCTGTTCACTCGCCTCAAGCGTCTGATCAGTCAGGCGGGCGCGCAGGCGGAGCCGCCGACCCACAAGGAGCTCGTGGCCACTCTTTCCTACCTCTTGAAGGACGCGGCCAAGGGCGCGACTACTAGTGCTGGCGCTGCTGCCTCGCCTCCTGAGCGGCCAGCCCAGACGAAGAACTACGAGGTCCCCCCGCGCCCTCGGGGCGGAGCCCCCATTTGGCAAGCGACCCGCATCAGGGACAAGGGCCTGAGTGCGACGCCGTCTCCCATCATAGCATGCGACTCCATCGAGGACTACAGTCGGGGCGCTGACCTAAGGAACCCTAAATAAGGAACGAGGCCCCTTTTTCCATGAGTTAACCTTCGATTTCCTGCCGAAAACATAAGGGAGGCCTGAGGCAAGCTGTGAAACACTTATGGGACGCGGAGCCCCGCCCCAACGAAAAGAGTTCCTTGTGCAGGGCCCCGACTGTACAACGGTGCGATGGATTGGTTGGGGGCCCGCGGGCGTGGCGGGCCCCCAACCAATCCTGCACGCGGATTTGGTCAAACACGTCTGGAAGACCAAAGGGGAGGTGACATGCGAGAGCGAGGTGACCGCACTTTTGATCGCATGCGCGCCACATGTCCAGGACTTCAAGAGCTCCATGCTGCCGGCTGGAGATTTTCTGAACCAGCTGGGGTCTACGATGGTTCCGAATGGGCGAAGATCCTCGCGCGCACTCTTCTCGAGTGCCAGGGGTGGCCGCAGCAGACTCAGCAAGGTTGGTGCATCGGCCGAGCCACTCCAGCTCTCTATGGAGTTATCTCTACTACCGATGTGGCTGCGGACATACAGCCGCGCTGGATCTTACAGAAGACACCGACCTTCTGGACCCACGACGATCAAGTGCGAGCTTGGGCTGAGGATCGAGGGTTCGAGGACCTATCTAGTGTCGCGCGCTGCAGGGGCTCGCACGTATTTCCTACAAACAGATCTTGAGACGCTGGCCGCTGGACAGGTTATGATATTCAAGTCGGGAACCATGGCCCCCCTGGCACCTCCGCGCCGCGGGCGGGGCAGACCGACACCAAAGAAAGCACCGACGACGGCTTGAGGTTCACCGAGTTTCACGACTACAGACGGCTTCGACTCCAGCGTCGACGGCAGCAACAGCGACACCTGCTCCTTCGCCGCCAGCCACGCAACCTGTGGACAAGGACCGGTCCGCCGGCCCCCTTGTGGGGCCACCAGGCTGTAGGCGCGGGTTCGCAGTTTCCAGTACCAGTTGTAGCTTGTAGTTTCCAGTGTTACAGTTCTGCTTCTTGCTGGTTACTGTAACTAATTGACTGACCGCGCGAGGGGGGGGGAGGCCCAAACGGAACTTTTAGCACCCCGTGGGCGCGTTGTCTGAATTGCTGGGGGGGCTCGAAATCGACACCCCTCACGCAGATCCGCGGGGTCAGGGTCCAAAAACACAAGGGATTTGCCACATGTCTGAAATTCTGTGCCACCCCTCAAGCAGATCCGCGGGGTCAGGGTCCAAAAACACAGGGGATTTGCCACATTTCTGAAATTCGGTGCCACCCCTCATGCAGATCCGCGGGGTCAGGGTCCAAAAACACAAGGGATTTGCCACATTTCTGAAATTCGGTGCCACCCCTCACGCAGATCCGCGGGGTCAGGGTCCAAAAACACAGGGGATTTGCCACATTTCTGAAATTCGGTGCCACCCCTCACGCAGATCCGCGGGGTCAGGGTCCAAAAACACAAGGGATTTGCCACATTTCTGAAATTCGGTGCCACCCCTCACGCAGATCCGCGGGGTCAGGGTCCAAAAACACAGGGGATTTGCCACATTTCTGAAATTCGGTGCCACCCCTCACGCAGATCCGCGGGGTCAGGGTCCAAAAACACAGGGGATTTGCCACATTTCTGAAATTCGGTGCCACCCCTCACGCAGATCCGCGGGGTCAGGGTCCAAAAACACAGGGGATTTGCCACATTTCTGAAATTCGGTGCCACCCCTCACGCAGATCCGCGGGGTCAGGGTCCAAAAACACAAGGGATTTGCCACATTTCTGAAATTCGGTGCCACCCCTCACGCAGATCCGCGGGGTCAGGGTCCAAAAACACAGGGGATTTGCCACATTTCTGAAATTCGGTGCCACCCCTCACGCACATCCATCGCAAGGCGTGGTAACCCAAACTGCGAGTACTCCCTCGGCCCTTTAATCCCAAGGTGTGGTAACCAAGCTCGTAAACCATACACGTCTTACCAATCGCCCTGTGTGGTAACCCCTCTTGTGATCAGTTGGTTTTGCCGATTGCGAATCGGCCTCGCATGAAGTTCCGATACTGCTGCACGACAGCGCCAAAGCCTCATGACTTAGCTCTTCCATGGCCCATTCTCCGACAGAGGGGGCCGGCGGCAGGGGGCGAAGCCCTTACGGATAAGAGGAGGGCGACACTCAGCAGACACAGGCTGCGAAGCTGGCTCAAGTTGGAACCAAGTCGGCCTCGACGACAGGGGCGCCGCCGTGGCGATAATTTTTCACGCCCAGAGATTATGGAGTTCGAGGGAGGCCGTTAATATTGCAGTGCTAGTTCCCACGCCTACGCGAGCAAGACGAACGCGAAGCCGTTGAAGGAAGCGGATATTGGGGGGGCAGGTAAGCTCCAGGCCATCTTGAGGAATGCGGCGGCGGCGGGGATGCTCAAGATGAAGTCAGACAAACAAGAAGCGGCTGATCAGGCGAAGGCGGGTACGTGGGCGACGTCGAGAGCGATCGCGGCGGCGGCCCAAGCCATGCACGCCGACTTCACTGTATGGAAGAAGCAGAAAGACCAGTGGCACCCGTTCACAGTGCTGGCTCATCCTTGCTGGGGGCCACAACCAGCTTCTGGCGGGCACGAAGCCGCCCTCCGCAGACATCGAGGCCGACTGGAAGAAGAACGCGAAGCCTTACCCGCACCACTTCACAGGAGGTGGGCGCAGCACGGTTACATCTTTGTCATCGAGGGGCGCACGCAGCGTCCTGGGCCTACATGCGCCATCAACTGTGAAGTCGCCTAAACGGTCCCATTCCGCCTCGACTTCTGTACGATCATCGCGCGCCTTGACCCCTCAGCAAATCCAAAGTAGCCTAGGCTTGCCGAACGCCGAGGCGAAGGCATCGCCAAAACCATGATCAACGCGTGCTGCTCAGAGCGTGATTGGCCTTCACGAGGATCAACTCCAAGAAGTTGCAGCTGATCATGCGGAAGGCACCTTCGACCGCTGCAACTGCGCCTGCGGGTGGAAGCCCGCCATGGAGGGACAGAACCCGAATGCGATGTTCAAGCAGGCGCATCCTCGTTGGTGAGACTGTCAGGGCAGCCGACCACCCACAGAGCCACCAGCAGTCCGACGTCAACGCCTCGGGGTTGGAGACACCCGCGCGGCTGCACCTCGGAGGGCAGAGATCAACGCAACCTGGGCGCGTTAGGTTACCTGGGGGGGCTTCGCGTTCTGCGCAGGCCGACCCAATGACCTGCGCACCCGCTGAGGGCTCGGCGTCGTCCCGTCAGTTCTCCTGCCAACTCCAGGCTCACTTTGCCTGCAGTCGGTGCGATCGCAGTCGGATTCTTCCCAGGTTCAAGAGAATCCACTGCCGAGCACGCCCGCCAAGTGCCACGGTCAAAGATGCACCTGCGCTCATGCTGGGCCAGGAGAAGGCCGACGAGAACACCAAAGAGAGGTATGCTCGCACAACGAGGTGCTCACGCAAGCGACGGGTCCTACCAAACAACTAAGCCAAGCGCTACCGCCGCTACGGCAGGAAGCGCTACCATGAGCACTGAAGAGGGAGAGGGGCGACGAATGCAGGTTCGCATCTCGCGGCCCGCGGGGGTGCACCTACGACGGACAGCTGCTGGGCCGAATTCTACGACGGCCCGCGGCAGCTTCGACGTCCTCTTCCTCTTCGTCGGGGGTCCTCCGGCGGCCAGCAGCGGCGACGGGGCTCGATTCGGGGGCGAGGGCGTTCTTCCCCACGCGGGAACACCTCCCCAGCGGATCGCCCACCGCCATCGGCTGCGCCGTCGCGACGGGGCCCGCTTCCAGGGGGGAGGGCGTTCCCCGCGCGGGAGCACCTCCACCCAGGGCCCCGACGCCGAGCGGCCGCGGAGGGCTGTGGCCGCTCCAGAGCGGCCACCTCGGGCTTCTGCTGCCGCATCTGGGCTGGAGGCCTTTCCTCCGACCAAGAAGGCAAGATTCAATTCCACGCCTGTGTCTGCAGAGCCCACGTCAGTGGCTGCATGTGCAGACCATGCAGATTCTGTTTCGTGCGCGCCACCCAAACGCCAAGGGGCATCGCTAGCGAGCACCGCGCCAAGCCCGACGCCAGCGACGCCTTCAGCATCACCAACGTTAGTTTCACCGACGCCAACAGGTCCAAATATCTACGCGTTCGAGTCTCGCCTTCAGGAATGAATACCTACCAGACCACCCCAACCCAACCCGAAGACCCGAATTTCGGGTTGGGGGGGGGTACGGGTTCCATATGTGTTTTCTCGATGTTCCCCGACCCCCCCACACTGGAAATAGAGGTCAATTTGAGGCCTTCGGGTTGGGTTGGGGTGGTTTGGTGGTTGGTGAAGGAAGGCGCTGCCGTCGAGCAGCACCAGATGATGATGGTCTGGGGCCAGTGGAGTTCCAAGCACCAGTTCCCCAGGGTCAAGTATGTTCGATCAACGTCACAGTTCTGAATAAGGCACGCCTGACGATGGTCCTGGAGAGTCTACCAGCATCAACGGCCGGCGCGATTTGCTTGCAGGAGACTCGACACCGCGAACTCCCGGCCTTTGAGGTAGGTTCCGCACTTCGGATGGCCCATGGCTTTCTCAGAACTACAGCCTCAGCTTCGAGCTCGGGGCCAACTCACCGCCGCGCCTAGCCAAGGAGGATGCGCGATACGATGGAAGCGCTCTTTGGGCGGCGCAACGATTATCCGCGGCGATGTCCCACACCACAGGGCTGTGGGCACTAAAGCGGCACAGGCGTCCATTGTCTCGGCGTACGGCCCGCAGGAGCATCGCAGATCCAAGTTCAACCAGGGTTTCGCATCAGTACAGACCCTGGGGCACCTGGGTCACCCACGCTACGTCATCGGCGACCTCAATTGGAGGCTCGCCCACCTATGACGTCGTGGATCATGCGCCGTTGAGCCCCTGGGGTTGGCACACGCACTACCGCGGTCTCGACGCCCCCCGCGCGTACACTGCGCTTCGGCGATGTTCCGCCCCCCCCCCCCCCAGCAGAAGAGCGCGCATCTACTCCCTGAGGTGCCTCGCCACGGTTTGGTGACCTACGAGCTGGCGCTCCCGTTTGTCAGCGACACACCCACGCGCACGTGTCACACAGCCTCGCACGTTTCTTTCAGCGCGCCGTCGGATGACGAGCGACGCCTCATGCATGAGCTGGTGGGTGCATATTTCGGGCCTCCAGCTGTTGATGACCTTCAGGAGCCAGATTTGGCTGCCCAATGGAGGATTGGGACCAGCGACCTGAACATGCTTTGACTATTGAAAGGGCGCGCTACGATGGAGCGGACTGCCGAGCGAGGCAAGGGTTCCACTCCGACCCACCGGGCCACGAGACACACGCCAGCATATCGTCTGGGTCAGTCTATCGCGCAACGACGCCTACTACACCAACATCGACGGCTTGCGGAGCAGCTGCGACAGGGCGTCTTGGGCACCAGCATACCACGCGCAGACCACTATGTGCAGGTGGCGAAGGCCGCACTTGACCTTCCCCACATGCTCCACCTGCCAGCGACTGGCATGCTGAGTTACGCCGACGAACTCAACCCCCTTTCTTCGGGCATCAACGTTGAGCAACGACGCCTGCTGGAGAACAGCTCTAGACAGTACACGCAGCGTTTCTCGGCATGGTATCCAGATACCTGGCGACTCACCACTCCTCTCTTCAAAACAACATTGCCCTCGCAATATTGCGCTGCGCGCGAGATGAGGGACCAGTGGAAGCAGCCCCGGGACCCACCATAATGCAATGACGACCCGCACCCCGACGCCTGAGCAGCATGCTCAGACCATTACTTTCCCGAAGTCTTCGAGGCCACAGGACTGGGCGCCATCCTACGACACGATCAAGGCGGCGAAAAGCTGCCCGAGCCTGAGTGGTTGGAGGTTCCGTGAACGACGCATTCTTTGCAAGATGCCCCCACCGATCACCCGCGAGCTCTACGACCTGCGGGCGCTGACGAGCCAGGAGGCGGCGCGTCTTCGGGGACAGCTGCCCGAGGAGGCCCTCAACTGGATTGTTGGATGGAGTGTCGCAGGCCTTCCAAACGGTGAAACGGACGCCAGACCCATCGCGGTTGGATCGGTCCTTTTCAGGACTTAGTTCCGTGCTCTAGCGAATGCCACCCCTGACCCCCCCGAGAACCAATGGGTTGAACAAGAAGGGCAGCTCGGTACCTCGCGCTACAGCCAGGTGGCTGGCAGGCTGCGCAGACGGGACTGACGGCGCCGAACTGGATCTCTCGAAAACTTATGGCCGCACTTCACGCCCGGTCGCGTTGGAAGCACTGGACCGATCAGAGTCACCCGACGCAGTTGCGCACGCCTGCCCGGCAGCGCGGCCAGGGCCAAGGTTGTGCAGCAGACAAGGTGGGCCCGCAGAGCCCCTTCGGCCTCTTCGCGGCCTCCCGCGAAGAGGTTCCATGGCGCCGTCGGCAGTGACAGCCGCGCTGGCTCCATGGCAGCCGCTGTGTAAGAACCACTTGCTAATGGACGACAGGCCCCTCGCTGCACAGAGCCCAGGGCCACTCGTGGACGGCCTGGAGGCAACCCAGAGGTTCGACGTGAGCATTGTGTGCCAGGAGAACGCTGCCAAACGTCAAGTTTGGCCAGATCAAGACGCACAGTCGAAGCTCATTGAACACATTGGCGTTGAATGCTACCCGACCAATCCAGTACATCCGATCCTACCTCGAGGTTGGCAGCAGCTTGTCCATGGTAATTCAGTCCTTGCATTTATCCCTCGGTCAAACCAAGTCAGGCTGAAGATGGCAATGGCATATGTGACACCAGCGTGGTTGTGAGCTTCCCCACTTGTGGTACCACCACCTGCGGCCACGGCAAAGTCCTTGGCCAAGGCTGTCTGGAGGACCAGCTGCACCTGGTGGTGCATGGGCAGGTGGTGGTGCCAGAACGCATTGTTGCATCCAGTGTATTCGAGGACCATCTTTGCCATCAAGAATGTGACGGGCACGAAGCTAAGTCCATCTTCTTGGAGACGAGTACGACGTACCATGTGCAAGCCCTTGGTTTGAAGTACATTCGCAAAAAAAGAGACCGACAGGGCTTGCAACTAAAAGTGGGCACATCGGATGGTCGAGTACACAAGGCGGTGGAGCACCTGGTCGACGACAAATGGATGACCACGATGGAAACCACCGCTTCCGAAAGTTTACGTAAAACATCCAGGACGGGTGACATCCCGACGCTCATGGCCCATTCGATAATGCGCGCAGCTCAAGCAATTACGCGCGCCCAATAGTTCAAAACTTTTCCCAGCAAAGCACCCTGATAACAACAAAGGTGGCATGAGAGACCTGCAGAACCTGAAAAACATGTGGGACCCTCGACGCCTGCTAGACCACTTAGATTGTGAAACCTGTGGGGCCTGTGGGACCTGCGGAACCTGTGGGACCTGTGGGGCCTGCGGGACCTGCGGGACTTACGAGACCCACGAGCCCTCCGGGGCCTGTAGGAACTCTGTGAGTTGTCGGACCTCTGGGACCAACGACCCCTGTTGGAGCTGTGGAACCTGTGGGACCTCGACTTGCGGGACCTGCGCGAGCAAAGACTTGTGAGACCTGTGGGATGAATGGGATTGGTTGGAAATGCGGGACCTGTGGGGCCTGTCGGACATGAGAAACCTGTGAGGCCTGTTGGGCCTCTGGGGCCTGCAGGGACTGTGGGACCTGTGCGACCTGCAAGATTGGCGAAACCCGTGGGACCGGTTGGACCCGTCAGACTTGTGGGACCCGTGGGACCTGTGTGGCCCTTGCGACCTGTGAGATCTGTGAGACCTGTGGGACCCGTGGGACCTGTAGGATCTGTGGGACCCGCTGGGCCTGTAGGACCTGTGGGACCTGGGGACGTGTAGGACATGTGTGTCCTGTGGAATCAGTGGGGCCTGAGGGGATTGCGGAGTTTGCGATACTTCGTGGAACTGCGGGACCTGTGGGGACTGTGGGTCCTGTGAAACCCGACGGACCTGCAGGATCAACGAGACCTGCAAAATCTGCGGGGCATGTGGGCGTTGTGGGAGCTGTGGGACACGTGGGACCTGTGGGACCTCCAGGATTCATAGGACATGGGAGATCCATGGGATTTGCTGGACAACTGGAACGCGTTGGGCCTGCGAGCCCCTACCAGACTTGCGAGGCCTGCGGCGCCTGCAATATTTGTTGGACATGCGGCATGCGGGACCTGCGGGATCTGTGGAATATGTGGGGCATGCGGGACCTGTGAGACTTGCGACGGCTGTGGGACTTGGCGGAGTTGAGGAACTCGTGGGGCCTATAAAACCTGTGGGAACTGTGGGACCAGTGGGACCTGCGAGACCTCAGAGACCTGCGAAGCCTGTAGTACATGTGGGAAGTGTGGGACCTGCGGGGACTGTTAGACCTGCGCGACCTGCGAGATCTGCGAGACCTGCGGGCCTTGCGGGAACTGTGGGACCTGTGGTACCTGTGGGATCTTCGAATCCTGTGGGGCCTGCGACCTCCGAAAACCAAAATAAGGCTCTGAATTGCGGGGCCGCCGGGCACCAAAATGAAGGCCTTATTTGGGACACGGGAATTCCATATGAAATCTCGTGCATCGACAGATGTCTCGTGCTTTGGGGCCATCCAGGCCCCCAGATGGGAACTCATGAACCGAATGTGCCTTACGTCCACCATATTTTCTTGGAGCGGGGGGGCCCAAAATGAAAGCGTCCCAGCGTGGCCGTCGGAAGCCTTCAACTAGCAGCCCCGCCTGGGAACGCGACGCAACTGCCGAGACCTGAAAGCGACTCTGATGCCGTCACCGCCGAAACTGCAATGCATCTGCTAATCCGCAAGCGAACCCAAGAAACCGCCATGGTGACGGGCACGACCCCAGACGGCACCAGCAGACCACCTGGGGAACTCACGACGGCCCACGATGGTCCCGAAGCGTCCCACATAACCCCAAAACGGCCCAACTGTGCCCTTGGAGGCGTTCGAGACAACCCAATAGGACCCTGTGACAAGCCCAATGCGGCCTGAGAATAACCCGTGAGAGACCCAAGAGAAGCAAAAACAACGGACGCATTATGAAGCAGAAAAATATAGGGACTCACAACGGGGTGACGGAGGAGGGGGGGCGAAAACGAAAACGAAGGTGCACGCCCCGAAACGACGCGGATAAGCGTGTCACATGTTGCGGCCATTGCACGGGCATGGGCGACGATCTGTCGCGTGGCGCGGTTTTCTTGGCCGCGCTCTAAAACTCGGCGCGCCGAAACATGCGCAATCGCAGTGCGCGGGGCTCGCCGCGATCAGGTCGGCATAGCGCAAGCGCCCCATTCTCTACGCGCATCTGCAATGTGTATGATTTGTCAACGAAGTCGCGCCCTCCACGAGCCGACCGGTCTCTCCATTTTGAGATGTGCGCAATGAGAAAAGCAATGAAAATACAATGCGAAAATAAGGAAGGCTTGGGAGGGCAAAGGGAAACGGCCGGGCGAGAGGCGAACCACATACACATGATCACCGCCCAAAAAAAAGTGGCAAGCGCAAGCGCTGATCAAACAAAGAGGGCGACATTCCAATTTTTTGGCGCGCCGCCAAGCAGGGGGGGGGGGGCGGGGGGCCCGCGAGCACAGAAGGAACAAACTTGGCGGCGCGCTAAACGCTACAGGAGGCCTCGCGCCACGCGGAGACGCTCTGCCCGCATGGACGAGCCCGCGTGGGTCGTGCCAAACAGAGCCGCCACGCGCGATCGCCACTCGGCCTCGCGAAAACGCATTGAAGCGGATCTCCGCGGGGAAAGCGCTGCAACTGGCCAGACTGCAACCTTTCGAGAAAGCACTGCGTCGTACCAGAAAAACTCCCCAACGACAGCCGCAACGCAGAAACAATCTACAAAAAACAGAATATCAAAAACGTCACGAACTTCCGGTCGCGGTGGTTTCTTGTGCTCTCAGTGGAGGTCCTGGGCCTCAGGAGAGGCCGCCTTGCATGCCATGCGTGTCATTGCACGGGCCCGATGTCTCCAGATTGCGCAGCGTGATCGACACGACGCAGAAGAAATTGACGACGTTGACGTGGAATTGAATTCTCACAAGCAGCTCGTCAAATTGATGTTTTCCCTGGAGGAGTCAGACCGCACTTTGATCTCGATTTGCCGGAAGGGAGCGGTATCTTCTGAGACCCCGAGGCGCACGGGACCCCCGTGCAAGATTGGTGGACATCTGGCACCATCATCTCGACATGTCTGGGGAAAGAGCCCGCGCTTTCAACGCCGACGATCAGAGCCCCAGCATCGACTGGCTCTCGGCTCGGGAATCTGGACTTCGGTCTCTCGCGCGACCTCGAAATCGGGCTGGATTTACGACTCACAAGCCGAACGCCGCAGAGACCGTGCCCGTATGCTCAGAACTGCTTGTGGGATGGCTCTTGTCATTCTACGGTGCGGCAAAGCAGAAATATTGACAGAGCCAGGCAACATGATGCACCAGAGTCGCCGCCAGACTGCTGCTCACCAATGATTTCTGGTATGCTCACTCGAGCATCCACGTGATATGTCAGCGCGTTGCTCTTTCATCCCTGATATAAAACAATATATGATTCTGTACGCCATGCGCATCCTCGTCGGTGAGAATGGGACGCTGCCCCGCAGCATAGCGAAGCATGGCAAAAACATCAAGGACATGGCATACTCAGACGTGAGGGTGAACCCCAGCGAGATGACCGACCACGTAGTTTTGACTCCCATTGAGAAGAACCCGTTGCTGGGAGGCGGCGGAGGCAAGAAGGGCATGTATGCGAGACGTAGACGGGGTGCTCTACAAGTCCCGCAGACACGCCAGCTAGCTGAAATTCAGGGGGCTGCGATGTACCTGGCAGCCCCGGTAGGGGGAACACGGTCTACCCACTCAGCGCCGCCCCACCGAGACGACCGACACCGCGGCGCGAGCGCCGCCGAAATCCTCGGCTGCTCACTCGCCTCAAGCGCCCGATCAGTCAGGCGGGCGCGCAGGCCGAGCCGCCGACCCGCGAAGAACTCATGGCCACGCTCTCCTACCTCTTGAAGGACGCGACCAGGGGCATGAGGGGCATGAGCGCTGGATGCTGGAGCTGCTACCTCACCTCCTGAGAGACCGGCGAAGAACTACAAGGTCCTCCCACACTCGTGGGGCGGGGCCCCCATCTGGCAAGCGAATCGCATCAAGGATAAGAAACGCATTGCGACGTCACCTCCAATCATAGCGCGTGGTTCTATCCAAGACTACAACGGGGCGAATGATTGGTCGGGGGCCCGCGGGCGCAACGGGTCTCGGCAACGCGCGCTCTCTTCGGGGAGAAGACGCTTCGCGAGGGTTGGCTTGAGCAAGAGATCACCATCGAGCGCCCGACTGGCGGCGCTGTCCAACACGGGGCCCGAATTCTATTCACGGGGCCGCAGGCCCCACGCCGTGCCACCCTCCCTTCGCGAGTGAAGGACGGCGCAGAAGACGCCGGGACCACCGAGAAGACTGTGAGTTTCCGCATCCCCATCGCGAGGGACTTCGCGGAGGATTGGCTGTCCCAGCAGGCTGCAGAGAAGCCCACCTCTTTGGCGACCTCAGTCATGAATGCGGATTTGGTCAATCAAGTTTCGAAGACTAAACGGGCGGTGGCGTGCGAAAGCGATGCGACCGCGGCCTCGATCGCACGCGCCCCGCGCGCCCAGGACTTCAAGAGTTTCAAATTTTACTGGAGTCTGCGTGAACCAACAAGGGTCGAGGTTGGTTCCAGTGTGGCATCGACTCCGGGAGGGCGAAGATCATCACGCATACTTCTCGAGTCGCAGGGGTGGCCACAGCAGCTTCAGGAAGGCTGGTGCATCGGCCGAGTGACTCCAGCTCCTTGGGGGTTCTTTGCGCTACCGTAGTGGCTGCGGACATGCAGCCGCGCTGGATCCTAGAGAAGACGCCGACTTCTTGGACTCAGGACGATCAAGTGCGAGCTTGGGCTGCGGGCCGGGGTTTCAAGAATATACCTAGCATCGCGCGCTGCGGGGCTCGTGAGTGGCTCCTCCGAGCAGTCTTGAGACGCTGGTCACTGGACAAGTCATGGAGTTCAAGTCGGGAGTCATGGCCTCGCTTGCACCGCCGCGCCGCGAACAGAGCAGACCGACACCCAAGAAAACGCCGACGACGGCCTGGGGTTCGCCAAGATTTCGCGCCCGCAGATGCGGCATCGACCCCGGCATCGACGGCGGCAAGGTCGACTCCCGATGCGCCCGCGCCAGCCACTCCAACTGCGGACAGGGGCGAAAACGTCCGGATGAAGGGGGAGGAGGAGGAGGGCGACGCACAGAAGACCAAGCCGCCAAGCTTGCTCAAGTTGGAACCAAATCTGATCCGACGACAGCGACACCGCCTTTGTAACAACAATGCCAAGACACGAGCTAGTGGAGGTAGAGGGGGGCGTTTCCCTTGCAATGCCAGTTTCCATGCCTGCACAAGCCAGACTAACGCGAAACCGTTTGCAAGCAGACATCGGGCCAGGTTGCGCGCTCCAGGCGACCTTGAGGAACGCGGCGGCGGCAAGATGCTCGAGCTGAAGTTCCACAAAGACGAGGCGGCTGACCAGGCGAAGGCAGGCACGTTGGCGGCATCGAGAGCGATCGCTGCGGCGGCCCAAGTCAAGCAGACCGATTTCAGTGCATGAAAGCAGCAGAAGGACCAGTGGCACCTGTTCACGTTTTTGCGAACGTCAAGACCGAAGTGCTGGCTCATCCCTGTCGAGGGCCACTACCAGCCCCTGGCGGGCACGAAGCCGCCCCCCACGGACATCGAGGCCGACCAGAGGAAGAAAGCGAAGCCCTGCCCGCGCCACTTCACAGGAGGTGGTCGCAGCACAATTCCACACTTGTCATCGAAAGGCGCACGCAGTGCATTGGGCCTACCTGCGCCGTCTCTTGCGAAGTCGTCTCAACGGCCGCTCAGCGCGTCCAGAGAATGCTGGGTTTGCCAAACGCTAATGCGAAAGCGTCGACAACGCCTCCATCCACGCGCGCTGCTCAGAGTGCGCTCGGCCTACGCGAGGATGAATTCCAAGGCGTTGCATCTGAGCAAGTGGCAGGCACCTTTGACTGCTACAACTGTTTTTGCGGGCGGAAGCCCGACCTGGAGGGGCAGACCCCCAGTGCGAATTTAAAGCAGGCGCATGCTCATTGGCGAGACTGCCAGGGCAGCCGCCCACCCAAAGAGCCACCGGCAGTTCGACGCCAGCGCCGCGGCGTGGGAGCTGCATGCGCGGCTGCACTTCGGAGGGCGAAGATCTGAAAAGCTTGGGCACGTTGGGCTACCTGGAGGGCTGCCGCTTCTGCGGAGGCCGACCCATCGACCTGCGCGCCCGCCGAGGGCCCGGCGTCGCCTCGCCATTTTTCCTGCCAGCTCCAGGCGCACTTTACCTGCAGCAGGTGTGGTCGCAGTCTGGTCCTCTGTAGGTTCAAGAACATGCCCTGAAGAATCCGCCCGCCAGGCGTCGCGGTCAAGGATGCACCGGCGCCCGTGCTAGGCCAAGACAAGGCCGACGAGAGCGCCAAGGAAAGGCATGCTCGCGCTACGAGGTGCTCACGCGAGCGGCGAATCCCACCAGGCTGCGGCGCCGAGCACTACCGTCACAACGGCAGGAAGCGCTACCAGAACCACGCGCTTCCTTCTTAGAAGGAAAGGGGCGACAACTACAAGGTCACAGCTCGCGGCCCGCGGGGTTGCACCCGCGACGGACAGCAGCTGGGCCGAGTTCTGCGACGGCGGCCAGCGGCGGCCACGACGTCCTCCTCCTCGTCGGGAGCCCCCCGACAGCCAGCAATGGCGACGGGGCTCGAGCGAGGGGGCGCCCCCCGCCAGCGGCGCGCCCACCGCCATCGGCTGCGCCGTCGAGACGGGGCCCGCTCCCGGGAGGAGGGCGCCCCCCTCGCGGGAGCGCCTCCCCCTGGAAACCCGGTGCCAGGCGGCCGCGGAAGAGCGCGGCCACCGCTCCAGCGTGCTCATCGCGAGCGTCCGCTGCAGATGCGTGGCCAGCGGCTCCTCCGACCAAGAATGCAAGATGCAATTCAACGCCTGCATGTGCAGAGCCGAATTCAATGGCTGTATGTGCAGACCATGCAGATTATGTTTCGATGAGATTCACCTAAACGCCAGAAGGCATCGCCAGCGAGTGCCGAGCCAATGTCGACGCCAGCGACGCCCGCAGCACCACCAACGTTCGTTTCACCGACGCCAGCAGGGCCAAAAAGATCTCCACCTTCGAGAGGTTCGTCTTCAGGCAAGCGCTGCCGTCGAGCAGCGCAATATGATGATGGTCGGGGGCCAGCAGATTTCCAAGCGCCAGTTCCCCAAGTTCGAGAATTTTCGAACAACGCCAAAGTACCGAGCAAAGCACGCTCGACAATGCTCGAGGAGAGTCGACCGACAGCTACGGCCGGCGCGATATGCTTGCAGGCGACCCGTCACCGCGAACTCCGCCCTCGGTGGGCCTTGAGGTTGCCTCGCTCGAATGTTCCATATTTTTTGGTCCAGAGCCCCTGCCTCAACTTCGACTTCGGGGCCAACTCACCGCCGGGTCTCGCCATGGAAGATGCGCGATGCTATGGGGGGGGCGCTCTCTGGGCCGTACTGCGATTATCCGCGACGATGTCCTACGCCATCGGGCTGTGGGCATTAGGGCTGCATTAGCGTCTCTTGTCTCGGTGTATGGTCCGCAGGAACTCGACAGATCATGGTTCAATCAGGCTCCCGCATCACTGCAGACCCTGGGGCACCTAGGTCATCCACTCTACGTCTTCGGCGAACTCGACTGGAGGCCAGCCCGCGCACCTATGATGACGTCGTGGACCATGTGCCGTGGAGCCCCTGGGATTGACGCGTGCACTACCGCGGTCTCAACGTCCCCGACGCGCGCGCTGAATCCGGGTGATGGCTCGCCTCCCCTGCAGAAGAGCACGCACTTACTCCCCGGTGCGCCTCGTAGTGGTCTGGTGACCTGCGAGCTGGCACTCGCCTTCGTCAGCGTAGCACCCATGCGCATGTGTCACGCAACCTCCACATTCAAAGCACAGTCGAATGACGAACGACGTCTCGTGCAGGAGCGGGTGGATACAGACTTCGGACCTCCGGATGTCGATGACCTTCAGGAGCCAGAGCTGGTGGCCCAGTGGATTGGCACGAGCGAGCTGAGCGCGTTATGAGTATTGCAGTGGAACGAGGGCGCGATGCGATGGGGCCGGCCGCCGAGCGAGGCAAGGGCTCCACTCCGACCACCAGGGCCACTAGACACTCACCAGCTCATCGGCTGGACCAGTCCATCGCACAACGACGCTCACTACGCCTGCATCGACGGCTTGCCGAGCAGCTGCGGCATGGCGTGTTGGGCACCAGTATGCTATGCACCACGCACTCTGTGCACGCGGCGAAGCCAGCGCTTGACTTTTCCACCTGCTTCACCTACCAACGACTGGCTCATGGAGCTACGCCGGCGCGCTCAACTCTCTCTCCTTGGGCATCAGCATCGAGCAGCGACGCCTGCAGGAGAACGGCGCCAGACAGTACCGACAGCGGTTTCCCCCCTTGGTCTTCGGACATCTGGCGACTCACCACTCCCCTCTTTAAAACAACGTTTCCCTTGAAATTTTGCGCCGTGCACGAGATGAGGGGTCAATGGGACCAGCTATGGGAACCACCGGACTACAATGATGAACCGCGCCTCGACGCCTGGAAGCAGCATGCGCAAAGCATTACTTCCCCGAAGTCTTTCGTCCCTCAGGACTGAACACCATCCTACGACGAGTTCCTGGACGCTATTAATTCGGCGACAGGTTGTCCAGGCCTCGATGGTTGGTCGTTCCGAAAACAACGTAATCGATCAAAGATGTCCCCTCAAATCACCCGCGAGCTCTACCACCTGTCGGTGCTGACGAAGCAGGGGGCGGTGCTTCTACGTGGACTGCTGCCCGGCGAGGCCCTGGACTTGATTTTTGGATGGAGGGTTGCAGGCCTTCCGAAGAAAAAAAAAACGAAGCGAACACCAGACCCATTGCGGTTGGATCGGTCCTTCTCAGAACTCGGCTCCGAGCTCTATCGAATGCCACTCCTGACCCCCCTCTGAGAAACACTGGGCGAATAGGAAGGGAAGCTCAGTGCCTCATGCTATATCCAAATGGCTGGCAGACTGCGCAGACGGGACTGACGGTGCCGAACTGGATCTCTCGAGGGCTTACGGCCGCATCCCTCACTCGATCGCACCGGAAGCATTGGATCGATCTGAGTTACCCGACGCAGTTATGTTTACCTGCCTGGCGGCGCGGTCAGGACCAAGGGCGCCCAGCATACACTTTGCGGACTCCCGCAAGGAGATTAAATGGCCCCGTCTGCGATGATTCCTACGCTGGTTCCATGGCAACCGCTATGCAAGAATCAGTTGTTCTTGGACGACAGGTCCTTCGTGGCGCAGAATTCAGAGATAGCGGCCAGACGACAGGTGTGGTCAGATCAAGACGCGCAGCCGAAGCTCATTGAACATCTCGGTGTTGAATGTTATACGACTAATCCAGTTCATCCGATTCTACCTCGGGAAGGTTGGCAGAAGCTTACCCGTGGCATGTCAGTCCTCGCTGGTATCCCTGGGCCAAACCAGGTCAGGCTGAAATTGGCGATGGCACATCTGAGACCGTTGTGGTTGAGGGCCTCCCCACTTGTCGTACCACCACCTGCGGCCATGGCCAAGTCCTTGGGCAAGCCCGTCTGAAGGACCAGCTGCACATGGTGGTGTGCATGGGCAGGTGGTGGTGCCAGAACGTATTGTTGCATCCAGTCTTTCCGAGTGCTGGCCCTTGCCACCAAGAACGTGTAGGACACTCAGCTCACTTGGAGACGAGTACGACGTATCATGTGCAAGCTCTGGGGTTGGAAATACATCCGCTACAATGACCAACAGGGCCTGCTACTAGATCTGGATCCATCGAGCGATCATACAACATTCAAGGCGGTGGAAAACCGGGTCGACGACGCCGCCTCGCATACCATACGTAGCATTGCACGGGTCAGATGTCTCCAGATTGTGCAGCGTGACCGACACGACGCACAGGATATTGATGACGCTGATGTGGATTTGAATCATTGTAAGCAGCTTGTCGAATGGATGGCTTCATTGGAGGAGTCAGACCACACTTTGATCTCGATATACCGAATTGGAGCGGTATCGTCAGAGACTCGATGGCGCACGGGACACTGGTGCAAGAATTGTGGAAATCTTGTGTCATCGTTTCGACACGTCTGGGGAGTGCCCGCACTTCCAACGCCAACGTTTAGAGATGCAGCGTAGACTGGCTCTCGACTTGGGGTTCTGGACTTCGGCCCCACGCGTGACCTCGTCGGGATGGATTTGCTACTGACAGGCTGAGCACCGCGGAAACCGTGCCCGTATGCTGCGAACTGCTTGTGGGACGGCTCGTACTATACTACGGTGCGGCATAACAGAAATTTGGACTGATCCAAGCAAACTGATGTACCAACATCGTCGCAAACCTGACGTTCACCAATGGTTTCTTGAAGGTTCACTTGAGCATCCACGTCATCAATCAGCGTGTTTCTTTCTTTCATCTTTTATCTACAAATCAATGCGTGGTGGAACAAGGCTTCTACTTACAAGATCCGGGAAACGACTCGACGTTGAAAAATCAAAAAGCAAGGAGCGCAACGTGTTCTTCTATGAATTCTGGGAGCGGTCGTGATGCTCGGCGTTGACAAAATGTTCAGAACTATGGCAGACGAAAATGAAGAACCAGAGTGCGTGCTGTGGTGGCTTGCTATACGCGGACGACGCAGTTTTTCGGAGTGCAAGCCATAACAAATTCCAAATGGAACTCGATTTGGTCATACCAGCAGGGACTTCAATTACATCGAACGGAAACAAAACGGCTAGAATGTCAGCGGGCAACAGTGGTCGAGCGTGGTCACCATATGGGCATGTGTTGAAATCCGTGGAGATTGGCGAACCAAAGAATGGTGTTCAGAATATTTGGATAATGCTCCTGAATCGTGCGAATATCATCAAACGTAAAAAAAAGTAAGATTATTCGGTGTAGCTGTACTTCTGGTGGGGTTTCTCAACGCAGACCTTAACAAGCGTGCACTATTTCAAGCGGTCTGCTCGCGACAGATGGGAGTTTCACATGTATCACGTGTTGAAGTACGGGCACGTACAAGCGCACGTCCACAGAGCGTCAACCGAGTATCAGAAAAATACAGCTTATAGAGCAGCATGTCACACCTCCCCAATGGTCATATCCTGTGTGACCTCGTGTGTAAACATGAAGGGAACACACCACGGCACTGGTACCGCAAGCGCCAATTCGGACGCCCGAAACTACAAGGGGCGGCGTGTGTTGTTCAACACGCTGTCGGACTACTTATGCATTGTTCGTTTGCGTAATTCAAGAAGATATGCACTGTCTGTGCGCAAATTGGGCGCCTGACTGCCTGGCTTGCTAGGACCACTATCCTGCCATTCTCAATCCCCCACAGAAATGGCTTGATCCGTTTTTGGGACGCCAATTTCGAGTCAGAATCGGACCGTGACGGTCCCAGGGCCCGAAACCGTGCGATAATGACGGTTGTACAACAAACACTCCACGCCCATATCCCAGGGTAGGAAGGACTCTCCAGGACGAGAAGCGTTGCCGCTATACCGACTCACATGTTTCTGCATCAATACTCGAACGTGGATGTGTATGTATGCATATATATAAAGACATGTGTATGTGCGTATGTATGTATGTACGAACGTACGTACACACGTACGTACATATACATATGCATAGATGTATGTATGTCAGTATGTATGTAGGTATAGATGTGTATGTGTGTTGTGGTGTAAGTGTATACGCACGTATGTCCGTATAGGTGTATGTTTGTATGTAGGTATGTATGCATGCATGTATGCATGTATGGATGCATGTTTGTTTGTTTGTTTGTTTGTTTGTTTGTATGTATGTATGTATGTATGTGTGTACGGATGTATGGATGTACGTATGTGTATGTGTATGTAGTTTTGCAGGTTAGTGTGTATGCATTTGCGTATGTATGTATGCAGGTACGTACGTATGCATGCATGCGTGTATGTATGTACGTATGTGTGTACACATGCATGTATTAATGAGTGCATGTGTGCGTATGTTTGCATTGTGTATGTGTGTATGTATGCATGCATGCATACGTGCATGCATGCATGGACGGAGGGAGGGAGGGAGGTAATCATGTAGGTAGGCAGGTAGGCAGGTAGGAGGGTGGGTGGGTCGGTCGGTAGAAACGTAGGTAGGTAGGTCGAAATACATGTCTGTGCGTGCACATATTCATACATACATATATATATATATATATATATATAGATGTACATGTATCCGCCATCGTGCCCTGAGGCACGAATTGGTGTCCTCAGGTCCCTTCGAGATCTCGGCGTTGACTTCTGCAAATATCCCTGAAGGGGTCCACGGCCCAGAGTTCCGGGCGCTCCTGGGCGCTGCTGGGCACTCTCGGAGGGCCCCCCCGTGACCTGTCGAAAGGCCACGCAAAGACTGTTCGGGATATGCAAGTCCAACATGACTTCAGGTGGCCCCCGGGACCTCCCTGGAGCCCCATTGGGCGCCTCTTGGTCATTCAGTCTTAGAGGCCCTGGAGGGCGGCCACAAGGAGACAAAATTGTCGACGTTCATATGTTGGTGTACGGTCTGCGCCTCCCCGCCTGCTCGGGCTGCAGACCGTCTGAAGCGGCCCAAGAAGGCCCCCAAGAAGGCCCCCAAGACAGGCCCCACAAGATGGGGAACCGGAACTGACATTCTGAAGGGGCCCCAGGACACACAAATAAATACACACAAATAAAAGTATGTCCCATATTTCCACATATTTTCTGGGTCTCTGTCTTCCCCCCCGCTTCCAATATTTTCCTATATTTTCTGGGGAATCGAGGATTAATTGTGTCTGTGTGTTTCTTCTCCTCCTGACATTTGCAGCCCTCCGCCCCAGGATGGTCACGAGATCCCCCCAGATGCCGCCCCCGAGGTGAGCCCAAGAGGCCCCAGGGGGCGCCAAAGGCACCCCAAGACACCACCAACGCCGCCTCTGGGAGGCATCCGAGAGGCCTCACAAGTGATCCTCCCAGGCATCCTCGAAACCCAGGCGTGGTGGCGGGATGGGCCGAACAGACGGGTTCGGGACCCCCGGCGTCTCCCCCCAGGACGGGATCAGGAGGAGGAGGAGGAGGAGGAGGAGGAGGAGGAGGAGGGAGGAGGAGGAGGGAGGAGGGAGGAGGGAGGAGGGAGGAGGGAGGAGGGAGAGGAGAGGAGGAGGAGGAGGAGGAGGAGGAGGAGGAGCAGGAGCAGGAGGAACGGATCAACTCGAGTCGTTCTCGAGTCGTTCTCTGACGGCCCCGAGGCCCGCGGAGGGCCCCGAGAGCCCGAAGACGCCAGAACACCTCCTCCTCCTCCTCCTCCTCCTCTCCTCCTCCTCCTCCTCCTCCTCCTCCTCCTCCTCCTCCTCCTCCTCCCTCCTCCTCCTCCTCCTCCTCCCTCCTCCCCCTCCTCCTCCTCCCCCTCCTCTCCTCCTCCTCCCCTCCCCCTCCCCCCCCTCCCCCTCCTCCTCCCCCCCGGCCCGAAAACGCCATCGCTCGGTCCGGTTTCGCGCGCTTCTTTGCTCTTGCCCGATGGTGCACAATGTGCTCCTCGACGATGGCCCCCGCCGAAGCAACATCCACACGTCCGAGCGATGCCAAGCCGTGGGCGACTCCTCCTCCGAGACACGATGATGATGGGCCTGTGTTCCACCACCACAAGTTGGATAAGGGGAAGGAGGAGGAGGAGGAGGAGGAGGAGGAGGAGGAGGAAGATGAGAACCCCCTCCCCCTCCAACTTGCTTTATGGTGGCGGTGGTGACAAAACGGGCCCATCGGACGACGCCCGCCGCGCGCCGCGCCTCCCGCAGCTCGCGCGGCGCCCTGTGCTTCGGCGCCTCGGGGCCGGGAGCCGCCCCCGCGCGCGCCGCGGAGGCGCCGCGGAGGCGCCGCGGAGGCGCCGCGGAGGCGCCGCCGCGGCCAGCGGCCGCCGCCCCCGCGCGCCGCGGAGGAAGCCGCCCGAGGCGCCCTGGAGCGGCGCGGCCGGGGCCGCCAGCGGCTGCGGAGCTCCTCCTCCTCCTCCTCCTCCTCCTCCTCCTCCTCCTCCTCCTCCTCCTCGTCTCCTCCTCCTCGTCCTCCTCCTCGTCCTCCTCCTCCGCGCCAGCGGCTGCGGAGCTCCTCCTCGTCCTCCTCGTGGCGCCAAGCCTCGACGAGTAGGGGTGCGTCCGGAGGGCCCCCCTAAGAGACGAGGGCAGGACGAAGATCCAAGCGGGTGGGTAGACCTGGGTCGAGGATGCCTCCAGGACGATGATCAAAGCGTCTTGGTGTACTTATTTTGAGTTTTTTTTTTGCTGTTTCTGGGCCGCGCCGCCAGCGAGTGGCGCCCAGAGGGCAGCGCTATCCCCTGCGGAGCCGACGGGTCGGGGCCCGCGCCCCCCCCCCCCCCGACGAGGCCCCTGGCGGCAACCGGACGTACAGCTCACCGGGCAGCCAGACCTTCGCGCGCATCCCCACGGGCACGAGGAGCTCTGCCGAGAGGCCGTCGCCGGTCCACGCCCAGGCCCATGCGGCCTCACCGCGCGGCGTGCGCAGGCGCGCCGTCGCGTTCGGGAGGCCCCTCGGGCCCACGACCGCTGTCAGCTCCCCCGCACCAGGGCCGCTGCTCAGACCCGCCAGCCGGCGGACGAGGTAGGAGCCGACGGAGGAATACATGTGGTGGTTCCTGGAGTTGATATGGTCGCCCTGGAAGGGGGCGTCGGGGACCTCCCACATGCACTCCCTCGCGGGCTCCAGGTCGTTGAAGTACATGTAGCCGTACGACGGGTAGTCCCTGCGCCTCAGCATGGCCAGCGCGAGGTCTGCGTGGCCATGGTCGGCCAGCAGGTCGAACAGGAAACGGTTGTTGATTATGCCGCCAGACCATGTGCCATTCTTGCGGGCAATGTGGTCCAACAGGCCGCGGAATACCTCGGCGTCTACGTCGCGCGGCACCGCGCCCAATGCAAGGGGCAGCACGTAGCTCAACATTGTGCCGGTGTCGTAAGATCGTTTCCCCTGGTGGAAGAAGCTGTTGTGAAATTCCTCCCGCATCCTGCGAGCAACGGCCGAGAGGTTCGCCTCGGCTTCCAGGCCAAGCGCGCCTGCGAGATCGGCCGCTTGCTGCATGGTGCGGGTCGCGGAGAAAGCGGCGGCGAATCCGTGCGAGGCCGTCTCTCGCTCTTTGGGATTCCGGCCTGTAGGGGCCCCAAGCGCGTGCGGCGGCGCAGCCCAGTCGCCGTGTTTCTCCGGCCACTTCTTGAAGGTTTTCAACTTCAGAAACTGGCTCTCCACGCGCGCCGCATGCTTTAGGATGGCTGGCCAGCACGATCTCGCTGGCTCAAGGTCGCCATCCACTCTCCAAGCCTGCGTCAGGATCTCCAGAAGGCCTGCTGTCCACGAGGAGTCTCCTGGGCGAGGCGGCGATGGCCGCACCCACGGCACGATGTCCGGCAGAGTACCGTCTTCGCCCATGCTGTCTACGATTGAGTCGGTGAACGCCGCGGCCATTCCTGCGTAGTCGAAGTGGAGGAACATCGACTCCGCGGAGAGGCTGGCGTCCCCCAGCCAGCCGACCCGCTCATCGCGCTGCGGACAATCTGTTGGCAGCTGTATCAGGTTCGACAGTTGCGAGCCACGCGAGCCCTCGTGAATGGCCTGCAGCACTTCATCACCGAAGGTGACTTGCGCCTTCGGCTCCAGGGCAGTGTGGAGGCGCAGCCTAGATATGCCAGCGGCTGTCAGCATCCCCGGGAAGCCCGTGACTTCGACGTACCGGAAGCCGTGGTAGGTGAACCGAGGCCACCAATCTGTAAGAGGGCCCGCTGCAACGATGGTGTCGGTCTGCTTCGCCGAGCGGAGGTTGCCGAAATACACGCGCCCCCGCCTGGGCTCCAGCACGCCGGGCATGAACGCGTGTTCCAGCACCTCGCCGTGCCTAAGCACGACGGTGGTCGCCGAGGGGATGGAAATGCGGCAGACGCCAGCCACGTTGGACCCAAAGTCGACCACGAACACGCCAGGAGCTGGCTCGGTGACGGCTGCTGGGGCGTCGACCTGCGTGACCTGGACGCCGGGGAAGCTCGCGGGGACCATGGCGCCAGCAGGGCCCTGGCCCGCCGCGAGCGCGGCGGCTTGGCTCCACACTGTGGCAGCCGTCTGGTTGTATGTCTCCCCGTCGTACACCGAATCGTCGACGACTGGGCCGGCTCGCGACTGCCACCCGGGGGTGCCGCTGTGCACCACGAGCTCCCCGCCAACTCGCAGCTGCAGGCGGAACACCTTCGGGACCGCGTCGTGCGGGGGCGGCGTCTTGCCGGGGAAGCGCGACTGGTCCTTCGCGTCGCAGCGGTACCCGCAGCCCAGCCCGACGAAGATCTCGGCCAGCCCGTCGCTGCGCAGGAGGCCCGTGACATTGTAGCTGCGGTAGAGCACGCGCTTCTCGGTGACCGTCCAGCCGGAGTAGCTGAGCACGTCCTTGGACACCTCGCGGCCGTTCACCTTCGCGTAGCCGAAGCCGAGGGTGGCCACGAGGAGCTCCGCGTCGCTCGCGGCCGGCGTGCGCGCCTCGAGGCGGAACTCGTTAGCGGCGTGCGACCCAAGCCAGGGGACCCCGTCCCACGCGTCGCCCCGGGGCGCCACGAGGACCTCGGACTCGGCCTCGGCGGATACGGCGCCAGCGGGGTCCGCGGGCCACCACTGCACGCCCCACCTGTGCCGCCCGGGCGGCAGGCCCTGCAGCTCCAGCTGCGGCTCGGAGCCGTTCACGACCCGCTCGCTGACGAGGGCGCCGTCCGCAGACCTCACCCAGTGCCTGAAGCCCGACATCTTGGTCCCCACGGTCGCCGCGACGTCCACGGGCGCGAATCGGAAGCGCACCGGCCCGTCGGGTGCGACGGCGCAGCTGCCGTCGGGCCGCAGGCGGGCGGCCGTGAACGCCGCCCCAGGTCGCGCTGCTGGCAGGGGCGCCAGCTTCAGGACATTCCATGCCAGGATCTGGTATGGAGCTACTGGGCTTGCCAGTCTGGCGGCCAGGATGGCGAGCGCAGCGAGACCAGCCACCGCGGCAGTTGAGCGGCGGTCCATCCCTTGAGACAAACTGGCTTGAGCCGAAATGGCTACGGACAAAAGTGTACTTTTTTTGAGCTCCACGCCCACGCTTCCAGAATCAGAATTGAGGATCCCTGAGAGAAGGCGGCTCTGGAGGATGTCTCGGGCGCCGGGCCTTCTCAAAGCGTTCCGTAATGCTCTGAGAGCGTTCAAGAACGATCTGGAACGGATGTGTCCTCGTCCTAACCCCTGGGATATACGATCGGGGGGCGTCCATCCTCGATAGGATGGCGTCCGGATGGCCCCCCTTGGGGCGTAATGGGAGCAAACGTTCAAAAAATGCCCCGCCCAACACCAGAAGGAGCCTCAAAATCCGCCGACCCCAGAAGGCTTGTACCGAATCCTTCTGACCTGGATACGATGATTCCTTACACCTACCGACACCTCCCACCGCCCCTCCACCACAACCTGAAATCCATCGATACCTCACACCGCGCCTCCCACCTCGCCCCCTCCCCTCCGCGCCCATGAACCCCCATCCAGACAGGCAGTCTGCTCATCTTCGGTTCATTGTAGAATTGTCCTACAGGAGGTGTCTTAATTTTGAAGATCGACAGAAATTGGATTTGGACTGGGGTATCTCCTCGATGTGTATCAGACTTGTCTTAGATGTAGATCCGAATTCCCAGTGCTAATAAAAACGTACCTCAGAGTTGCATCATCGTTAAAACAATCACGTAAGACACATCGACACATGCATGTAGGATGCATATAAGATACATATAAGTCTAGCCCCATGTTGTTGGACTCGCCCAGGGCCCCCTTTTTGGGCCTCCAATGCTGCAAATTATCGGGGATACTACAGCCGAAGTTTCATGAACTCGGCTGAATTATTTTGGGGCTCGTTTTGCGCTTTGGAAAACAAAGAACTGACCCCCTCGACTTACCCTCTAGGTAAATCGGTCGGTTGTCATTTAAAGTGTCCTGGGTCGGGTCCGTGATTGCTGTTCGACCTCCAGCATCCTGGCATATACCATCTAACTATTGCGAACCGCGCAGAGAAAAATGAGCATACCATGTGAGACAGCTGCTGCACCGTGCGCGCAATGTGTAAGCACTTGCTGGGGCACGCGCATAACTGGCATGGTCGCCGCTGCTCTGTACTGCCCAAAACCAGCGAGTGCAGGGTCGCGGTGCTGGACTCACGCTCTGTGCAGGACGGTGTCTCGCCATGCAGGGGAAAGCATATTGAAGCTGTTCGGCGCGCGGGGTCGATGACAGAGTTTCAGGTGGGCAGCAAGTTGCTGTCCAAAGCGTTCTCTTTTTACATTCACGTTAAAGCGTCGAACCTGACGAACTTCACATGCCTCGGACTGGCCCGTGCCAGTATGCACTATCACGTGTGTTATAGCCGTTGTGCTTCCGCATTCTCGGCGGGACGCTCAAGGAGAACATGGCGCGGGTATGGTCGGAGATCTAATCCCACGGGGCATGTATCTACACGAGCATCACGCCCACGACATGCACACATGAACATCCGTGGGAGGAGTTTACAAGATGGCAGGGGCTCTCAGACCAGCAGCCTGGTCGCACCAGTGTTGCGCGCGTGGGCATCGCACCGTTCGGATGGTGAGCTGCGTGGCGCAGCGCTGGGTCTCCACGAAACGCTTCTTGAGATGAGTGGTATCGTAGACTCGGCAGCACGGGAAGTGCTCCTGCCTTTGGCCGGCTGCGGCGTGCCGGGAACATCGATGGACAAACTGTTTGCGATTTGCACCCGCACAGGCCTACTCGCAGGTCGCGAAGGCCCTTGCCTTTTTCAAGCAAGGCCAAAATTGCACTGAGCTCGGCACTGGAGTTCGAGGAACCGTTGGCTCCACCCCGGTAGGGGGGCCTGCTGGATGGACGATGCTGGTATGAAACATTGCAACATCCTCGCGGAGTTCGCCGAACTGCAAAAAAACAATTTCCTGTGATACTTCATGCCCCAGTAAGTGAAAGCCCTTGTCTTAACACGAATGTGTTACTGAGTGAGCTGGGGCTCGCATGTCAGGACCAACACCTTGCCAACGTGTATGGCACGCGTTCGACGTGTAAGAGTGCAGCGTTATACGCAGCTGCATCAGCAACAGGCGGCAGCAGGGATAACGATGATAAAATCAGGAGGAGGAGGAGGAGGAGGAGCGTGATGATGACAGGACAGGACAGGACATCCGCCTGAGGGAGTCAACGTCAATGCGCCCGCTAAGGTGCAGTGCAGAGCGTATGCGTAGTTCCCCTGCGTGAGTGTTGTGCAGCAGGGACTCGGCAGCCCCTCGAAATCTTGAAGAGGAGAGGGAGGAAGCAGATGAGAACGAGGTGACAAGCAGGATGGAGGAGCAGGAAGGATGACCACCCTCAACTGGTGGAGAGTCTGCTCACCTCTCTGCCCTGTCACCCCTCCTCCCTCCACCAGGCTGCCCCGACGCCCTGCCCCTCCTCCGCGCTGCGGCGTGGCCCGAGCTGGCCGCTCGGTGACAGCGGCGCGCTCGAGGACCAAACGAGGGGGGGGGGGGCTGCCTTCTCCCCTGTGCCCCTCCGTCTTCTTCCCTCCGGCCAGCCCTCTTATACTCCCACCTCCCCCCCCCTTGTCCCCTCCTCTCCCTCGTACCGCCCCCCCTCGCCTTCATTATCGTTCTTGCAATCCTCCCCCTCTTCCTCCTCGTCCATTCGTCCTAACCCGCTCTTTCTGTTCCACGACCGAGTTGGAAAATACTCGCCCTCAGCCTTCTCTTTCATCTCCTCCTCCCCCTTCCCCTTTCCCGCCCCCTCTTCTTTTTCTTCCTCCTCCTCCTCCTTCTCCCCCTTCCTACCTCCCAGATTCCTCCTCATTCTCTTAGCCCTTGTCCATCCCTCCTGTGGAGTGGGGTGGGGCGAGGGCTTCACCCGCAACGCCCCTGTGTATTCAGTGGGGTGTTGGTTCTGGGGTGATCGGACGGGGCTTAAGAAGCATCCGCCCCTGAATCGCACTTTAGATCCGACCCATAGAGCCGCTCCTTAACTTAACTGAATCATCCCGTAGATCGCCACCTGGTCTAACATTGCACTTAACGCAGAGCTTATACTTTAACTTAGATCTCCAGGTCTAAGGGGCGGTGATCTACATGGTTGGGCCCCACATTTGCGATCGGGGCTCCGGGGCTCAGATCCCCTGGGCCCAGTCCCCCGGTATATGTTTACTCAGCGGGCCTCCCGAAAAGGCAGAACACGAGCCACAGACCTAGGGGCTAAACTTGGTGCCCAAGGGGGGCGGCGCTCATTTGTCACTGTGTCCCGGGGGCGGCCAGTGCCGATCACTCTGACACCATCTGTACATACGCAAACATGTATATGTATACGCATGAATTTACATCGGCGCATAAGTACATATCTATACAGAAATGTGTTGTGTATATATATATATATATATATATGTGTGTATGCACATACATGTACATAAACACGATATTTGCATATGTGTAGGTCATGTGTACTACTGAACAAACACCGCGCCTGCGGGAAAGATATAATATTCCACGAGGCCGCCATCAGAGACAGACACACGCGCCTTGTGGCACTCATTCAGCACTCATTCAATGCTCTCCACGTCGTATCCTCCTGCTTTTCTCTCCCACTCCCACTCCCGCCCCACCCACGCTTCTTGGGGCCTCCTGGGCTGCCTTGAACGCCGTGAAAGCCGAAGAGTCGTAGATCGTAAGACTGCACGTTTGGCCCCTCGGGATGTTGTCCGGAAAAGACTTTGACGAGTTTAACCCCTTGGGATTTTCTCGGGAGTGCTGTCGGAGGCCTTTTGAGAGTCGTGAAGGCCTCTGGGGGTGTCAGGAGGCCGTCTTCCCTGCCTGCAGCGCGCCGAGCAGCGATCCCGGAACGGCATGGGAGCGCTGGGCCTCTCATGGGGCGCGGAGGTCCCTGTGCCTGGCCAGGCCTCGCCTCCTGGGAGACACATCTTTAGATATGTATGCAGATGCGAACAAATACATATACATATGTGTACATATACACATACATACACATATGTACACCTATATAAATTTGTGTGTGTATGTGCATGTGGGTCGATCTTGATTTACATATATATATGTGTGTATATAGATATGTGTGCATCTACCTACAGAAATACACTTATATATGTATATAAAAATGTATATATACATCTATATGTGTATATATACACACACGCACACCCACACACACACTGGAAACCCCACACGCGCGCTTCGCGCGCGCTCAGGTTCTCGCGCAGGCCACGGTGCCATCACGCCACATTGGGTTCATGTCACGATGCCTCGTGGAGTTCACGCCTGTGCCACGAAGCTGCGAGTGGTGTTCGAGGCGGCTCCTTCTACGTCTTGCTTGGCCGCGCCATCCAGCATTTCTTCTCGCGCGTCCTGCTCGCTACATGTTGTCTGTTGCGGGAAGGGGCGAACCACTCCGCGAGGGCAGAGCGCAGCACGCGCGGAGTCGGTCCGAGGCGGCGCCCATCCGAAGGCGGGCGGCGTTCGAGCGCGTGCAACGCACCCCGTCGTTCGCCCAAGCGGCGCAATCCGCGCTGGGCAAGCCGATCCACAAAAGGGGGCAGCACGCAGGCACGACGGGCTTCGGGGAGCCCGCGGGGCGCCGCGCACCGGGGCTCAGCGTGGCTGCTCAGTGCATGGGGACGAAGGGCAGCGGCTCCAATCCCAAGCGTTCGCGGCCGCCCTGGGTCTTGAACGAGTAGGCCCAGGCCCACAACTGCGGGTCGCGGTAGATGATGTCGGAGCTGTGCCCGTAACCGGCACTGAAGCCGGGGTCGGCTGCCGAAGGCGCCGTTGCGTAGCGCGTGTACTTGGTCTCGCCCGACGCGCGTCCCTTCAAGGACACAACCAAAGCGTCCACGCTGGCGGCGTCACCCATCGATCCGTCGGCCGTGACGTAGATAGGAAGCCCTTCCAGACTCGAGTCGGATGTTGCAGAGGGCGCATCGGTGATGATCGCGGCTGAAACGAGGTCCGGGTAAGTTTTGGCAAACTCCAAGGCACCAGCGCCGCCCTCTGCGGTGCCCGTCACGATGATCTTGTCCGCGTCGCCGTTGAACTTCTGAATGATGGCCGTCGTGATGTTCTTGATCGTAGCGAAGTGGGAGGTGGTCCACCCGGGGGTCTCGGACCCGACCCAGCCCTGGGGCATGATCACCAGGGAGTTGAACGTGTCGGCAAAAGTGCAGTCGGCCATTGGGGAACCCGTGGGCGCCGCCGGCGTGCCGTCGTCGTACGCCTTCGACGTGTCGTTGGTCTCCGCGTAGGCGTCGTAGCCAGCCTCTGGCAGGCACCAGCAGGAGCGGTTGTCGAAGGACTGGCTCTGGTTCCTGGCCAGCATGCGAGGCAAGCTCTCCGAGTTCATCAGGCTCCACTTGCGCTCCGGATGGCTGTGAAAGTAGATGACCGTGGGGTGGGGGTACAGCGAGTTGTTGCCCCACTCTCGCGGGAGGAAGAGCTGGTACTCCATGCCGTCCATTTCTACCATGCGTCGGCGGGCGCCGATGCCGGCCTCGGGGAAGATGATGGGGTCCTTCTCCTTCCACTCCGACTGGAAGGAGAAGTTCCACGCGGCCACGCACGCCTCGGACTCGAGCGCGGGCGGGCCCAGCCTCGTCTCGCTCCACTGTATGGCGACCCTCGACGTGTTGAACATGTCCGAGCCTGGGCCAGCCAACTCAGGGGCCTGGTCCACGTGCATCAAGAGGGAAGCCGCGCGGCCCGCAAACGCCACCACGACGGCAGCACGTCCAAGCGACATGGCTGCGCAGGATGCGAAGGAGCCCGAATAACGCGCGGTAACGAACAATCAGCCACGATAAATGGCTTAAATCAAAATGGCTATGGACGCGTCCTGCTCGCTACATCCTACTTGTCGCTTTTTTTCGTTGCTCCCCACCCTCGCCTGCCTACCTGCCTACTTCCGCTGCGGGTTCCCATTCTCCCTGCTCGACCCTTGGCTTTCTTCTGCCAACTTCTCTATCCATACCTCACTGTGATTGCCTGGTCGGTCCTTTCTGCTCTCGCTCTTCGCTCCTCGCTCCTCCTCCTCCTCCTCCTCGGGCACACACTCAGGTGCGAAGAGCATGCCGCTGGTGCGAGCTCTCTCCACCTACTGCGCCCGCAACGCAAACCGGTTACGCTGAGCTTAGGGGAACAACAAGTGGCATAAACATGACAACTCGGGGGTCCGCGCGGATTTCTCGGCGGCGCCTCTGGCGCCGCCCCTAGCGCTCCGCGCGCCAGGGAAGGGGGTCCAGCGCCGATCCGAGAAATCCGCGCGGACCTCCGAGATTTTATGTTTATGTCACTTTTTGTTCCGCTGAGCTGGACTTCTTGTCCCGAATCGTCCCGTTGCCCGCTCGTCCAAGCCGGAACCACGACCCAAAGCGGCTGCAGCAGAGCCGAGTGCGTAGCCATCCGCGGGCGCACACAATCGGCCCTTTTGACGGGCGCGTGCTGCGCACCTCCCGGGAGGGCAAGGCTGTAGGACAGCGGCGACGCATCTTCGTCATCCCGTTCCTCTCTCGGACTACGTCTTCGAAAAAGATGCTACACGTGCCGGGCAACTGTCCAGTTATATCCACTGAACCGTACAATCATGGCACCATGGATGGTTTTGGAGAAGCACCCAGACTGAACCCGGAGAGTGGGCAAACATAGATGCCCTCAAAAAGTGTTCCTCCTCCTCCTCCTCCCTCCTCCTCCTCCTCCACCTCCTCGAGAGCCAGAATAAAGCAGGAGAACCAACACGACTTAAGACGGGCGCATGACTGAACTTCGCAGCCGTCGTCTCTTTTGACTGGAGGCCTTGGCCAGGGTGGGTGATGAGCCGAGCGAGCGTAACAGGGGAAAGGGGGTCAGCAACTGCCCGTAGCAAGGCTTACACGCATGTGTAATGGCACGTGCACTCCTATGAGAGCGGAGATGCAACTTGAGCAGGGACCGACCGTCCCTGCATTCCTATAGTCCTACCACGAAATGTTCTTAGAACCCAGAAATGCTCTAAGAACAAAAACAATGTTCTTAGAAAGTAAACCCGATGTGTTAAACCAGGACAAGCTCCACCATAATGTTCTAAGAACATTTCGTGGGAACCACAACAGGTTCTTAGAACATTGTTTGGTAGGGCTATAAGCGAGCCAGGACGCTTCGTCACTGCTTGATACATGCATGTATGATGGGCACGTGCACTCATATTGGAGCGGAGATGCAACGGAGCGGCTCCCCGCTCGGTCCGGCGTAACGACGCTGACCCCGAACGGAACATGCCGCGCTGCCGGGCAAAGCCAGCAACGTGAATGCTGCCGTTTGAGCTGACCCATGTCTGTACACGTCGGTCGGAAGAAGTAGGTAAAAACATTAAGTAGGAGGGCGGATAAAGTGGATTGGGTCCAGGCCCTCCCAGAGAATAACAAAACACAGCAAAATCATGTCGGTCCTTCAAGTAGGAAGGCGCTTGAAATCGAGTGGGATGTGGAAACCCAAAAATACCTACTTTCAACGACCGGCGTGCACTGCTGCTGCAAACTCTGAACTGTTGTTGCACCGCGAAGCGTTCGCCTCTCGTCCCAAGGCAGGGACACTGACCCTGCATCAAATATTGGCTTGTGGCCCGGCTAAGCTCGGGGGCGCGCAAACATGGATTAGCGATTCATGGATTTGGCGCGCGGTCGCCTAATCCATGGATCGGGGGAGGTGCCCTCCCCAAAATGCGGCTGATGCCGCCTCGTTCGACGGCGGGAATCCTAAATTCCCCATGGAAACAGTGTCCGTCGCTTATCCACGCCCCCTTGATCCATGTTTATTGCGATCGCCTGGGGCTTGCGGCCCGGCTAAGCTGCCTGCTCTTCCGTGCTTTGATACAGGCCAGGGGCCACATCGGGACATCTCGGAGCACTGTCGGGTCCTCTAGGATCAGGTCGGGCATGTCCCCCTACAGGCGAATGTTGGACAACAGATGATATATGTATATATATATATATATATATATAGAGAGAGATGTGTATGTATATATATATATATATATATATATATGTATATCAAACTTGACAAGGAATAGAAAATCGTTGCCTGACTATGGGGCCCTCGGGGCACACGAGGCCCAGCTTGGGACTCTGTAGGGTCCCCCCTTATGGCCTCTCGAAACGGTCATCCGCATGCCCGAAGCCCTTCGAGAAAGAATGCCGCTCCCTTGGGGGCCTCGTGGTGGGGGCGCCTTGCAGGCCTCTGCGGGCATCTTGGGAGCCTACTGGGGCTTCCAAACGCTTCCGAGCGCCGAGGGCTCGAGATGCCCGTTCGGGGCCCCGGTCTGAACCCCTTTGGGAACCGCCTTGGGGGCCTCCATGGGCGTCTTGGGGCCCTCTTGGGCTTGGGGGGCATCTTGGGCAAGCCTTTGGCGTTCTCGCAGGCCTCCCGGGACGCCCTGGAGCAGCGGGAAGCTGAGAAGGCAAGATATCCGAAATCCTTCAAAACCAATGACACATCAAGGAAGTTTGCCTGTTGGGAGGCCTCGTGGAAGCTTCTTGGAGATTGAAGATGTCTCGGGCCGTCTGGGGCATTATTCAAAAACGTAACTGAAGGGGCCCCAGGACACACAAATAAACACACAGAAATAAACAGATTCCCCATAGTTTCCCATATTGTTTGGGTTTTCGTCTTCCCCCCCCACTTCCCATATTTTCCTATATTTTCCAGGGAATCGACGATTAATTGTGTCTGTATGTTTTGTTTGCCCTCCTGAGTAATGCAGATCAATCAATGCTAGCTCTTGGGGTCGTCTGGGGAGCGCTGGCCGAGGTCCTTTGGGGCGTCCTGGAGGTCGCTGGGACCGCCGTCTTGGGGGCCTCTGGGGCCGCCTTGGAGGCCTCTGGGGCCCTCTAAGGGGACTCTTGCCATGGGCCGGGGCGCTCCTGGTGGCCTCTTGGGTTATGGTGTTCCCATCCTACTTGAAGACCACATCCCAGAAATAATTTCGAGCACCCGGAAAAGTGTCAAACGAGTGTCGAAACAGTGTCGAAACAGTGCCTCCCAGGGCCCGACACGTGAAAACCCTGGAATGTCGGTATTGTTTGGGGGCTCTCGAAATTATTCCTGGCGGTCAAGGCTAAAGTAGGTCGGAGCATCATAACTCTTGGGCAATGTTGGAGCGAGCTTGGAAGCCTCTGAGGCAGCGTGGGAGCGGCGGGGAGCTGTGTGAAGTCAAGAGCGCCCACATCCCTCAAACCTTAGAAACACTAGCGAAACGGGCTCTGGTGGGAGCCTCGCGGAGGCCTCGTAGGGGCCTCTTGGAGGCCTCACGGGGGCCTCTTTCGGAAACAAGAAATAACATAAACATTACAACTCGGAGGTCCGCGCAGATTTCTCGGATGGGCGCTGAGGGCCCCTGGCGGCGCCTCCGTCGCCGTCTTTGGCGCGCTCCGCGCGCCAATGAGGGGGGGTCCGGCGCCGATCCGAACAATCCGCGCGGATCTCCGAGTTGTTATGTTTATGCCATTCTTCGTTCCCCTACTCTTGGAGGCCTCTTCGGGCCTCTTGGTGGCTTCTGGGGGGGGGCCTCTCAAGCCGCTTTGGAAACACGACCAGGATGCGGGACCATGAGCTGACGAGGCCGACGGGCACACTTCACTCCTCCTCCTCCTCCTCCTCCTCCTCCTCCTCCTCCTCCTCCTGGCCTGGTGCGCGGGCCCGAGTATGCCTACCCCACAGATACGCGCACCTTGGTCTGCTACAGAAGGAGGTCCATCCAGACCGCAGCGGGGTAGTAGTAGTAGTAGTAGTAGTCGTAGTAGTAGTAGTAGTAGTAGTAGAAGTAATAGTAGTCGTAGTACCAGTAGCAGTAGCAGTAGCAGTAGTAGTAGTAGTAGTAGTAGTAGTAGTAGTAGTCGTAGTAGTAGTGGTGGTAGTAGTAGTAGTAGCAGGAGTAGTCGTACTAGTAGTCGTAGTAGTAGTAGTAGTAGTAGTAGTGGTAGTAGTAGTCGTGGTAGTGGTTATAGTAGTAGTAGTAGTAGTAGTAGTAGTAGTAGTAGTAGTAGTAGTAGTAGTAGTAGTAGTAGTAGTAGTAGTAGTAGTAGTAGTAGTAGTAGTAGTAGTAGTAGTAGTAGTAGTAGTAGTAGTAGTAGTAGTAGTAGTAGTAGTAGTAGTAGTAGTAGTAGTAGTAGTAGTAGTAGTAGTAGTAGTAGTAGTAGTAGTAGTAGTAGTAGTAGTAGTAGTAGTAGTAGTAGTAGTAGTAGTAGTGGTAGTAGTAGTAGTAGTAGTAGTAGTAGTAATAATACTAGTAGTAGTGGTAATAGTAGTAGTAGTAGTAGTAGTCGTAGTAGTAGTAGTAGTAGTAGTAATAGTGGTAGTGGTAGTCGTGATAGTAGTGGTAGTAGTGGTAGTAGTAGTAGTAGTAGTAGTAGTCGTAGTAGTAGTAGTAGTAGTAGTCAGTAGTAGTAGTAGTAGTAGTAGTAGTAGTAGTAGTAGTAGTAGTAGTAGTAGTAGTAGTAGTAGTAGTAGTAGTAGTAGTAGTAGTAGTAGTAGTAGTAGTAGTAGTAGTAGTAGTAGTAGTAGTAGTAGTAGTAGTAGTCGTAGTAGTAGTAGTAGTAGTAGTAGTAGTAGTAGTAGTAGTAGTAGTAGTAGTAGTAGTAGTAAGTAGTAGTAAGTAGTAGTAAGTAGTAGTAGTAGTAGTAGTAGTAGTAGTAGTAGTAGTAGTAGTTAGTAGTAGTAGTAGTAGTAGTAGTAAGTAGTAGTAGTAGTAGTAGTAGTAGTAGTAGTAGTAGTAGTAGTAGTAGTAGTAGTAGTAGTAGTAGTAGTCAGTAGTAGTAGTAGTAGTAGTAGTAGTAGTAGTAGTAGTAGTAGTGTAGTAGTAGTAGTAGAAGTAGTAGTAGTAGTAGTAGTAGTAGTAGTAGTAGTAGTAGGGTAGTACTCGTAGTAGTAGTAGTAGTAGTAGTAGTAGTAGTAAATAGTAGTATCGTAGTAGTAGTCGTAGTAGTAGTGTAGTATGGTAGTAGTAGAAGTAGTAGTAGTAGTAGTAGTAGTAGTAGTAGTGGTAGGAGTAGTAGTAGTACTAGTGGTAGTAGTGGTAGTAGTGGTAGTAAGTAGCAGCAGTAGCAGTAGTAGTAGTAGTAATAGTAGTAGTAGTAACAGTAGTAGTAGTAGTAGTCGTAGTAGTAGTAGTGGTAGTAGTAGTAGTAGTAGTGGTAGTAGTAGTAGTAGTGGTAGTAGTAGGAGTAGTCGGAGTAGGAGTAGGAGTAGGAGTAGTAGTAGTGGTGGTAGTAGTAGTAGTAGTAGTAATAGTAGTAGGAGTAGCAGTAGCAGTAGTAGTAGTAGTAGTAGTAGTAGTAGTAGTAGTAGTAGTGGTAGTAGTGGTAGTAGTGGTAGTAGTGGTAGTAATGGTAGTAGTGGTAGTAGTAGTAGTAGTAGTAGTAGTAGTAGTAGTAGTAGTAGTAGTAGTGGTAGTAGTAGTAGTAATAGTAATAATAAGACCACCCCCGGCGTTAAGGAACAGTCGTAATAGTAATCATAATACTCAGCTCTCAAAACCTTCCAGAGGCTCTTAGAACCTCTCAGGGGCCCGCAGAACCTCTCAGAGGCTCTCAGAAACATTCAGAAGTTCTCAGAAACTCTCAGAAGCTCTCGGAATCTCTCAAAGGCTCTCAGAACATCTCAGTACCTCTCAGAACCTCTCAAAGGCTTTCAGAACGTCCCAGAAGTTTTCAGAGACTCTCAGAGGCTCTCAGAACGTCTCAGAAGCTCCCAGAGGCTCCAAAGTGGTTGTGGTATCACCCGTCCCACGTGTCCTGGACGGTTGTGATCTGACCCGTCCCGTTGTGATCTCACCTGGCCGGTAGTGATGTGACCCGTCCCCGAGTACCGCCCTAAAACGCCCCAAGAGGCTCCCAAGAGGCGCTCGCAACGGCCAAAGAGGGCGCCAAAACGGCCCAACAAACTCCCAAGACGGCCCAAGAGTGCCCCAAGACGGCCCAAAGAGGGGGCCAACAAGGGGAGCCTGAACCAACAATCCGAACCTTCCGTCCCGAAGCGGCCGGCCCCACGGGTGCCCACGAGGCGCCCAACAGGACCCATGAGGCCCCCAGGAAGCCCCCCAAGAGGCCCCAAGAGGCCCCCACGAGGCTCCAGAAGAGGCCCGAAGAAGCCCCCAAGAAGCTCAACATAACCCCCAAGTACCACTTGAGGCATGTAACTTCTAACCCGCAGCCCACGCACCAAGGATCTCAGGTCGACAACCACGGCATGGTGGCGTGATGGGCCGAAGGCCACTATGTAGAGACACAACTATTTATGTGTATATATATATATATATGTGTGAACTTCCGCGGACATCGACCTCGATCGAGAAGAAGATGAGAAGGACGGGGAGGAGGAAGAGGAGAAGGATGAGGAACAAACCAAAAAAATGGTTTCGTCGTCGCCGCCGATGTCTCACAGATGTTCGTGGTCTTTCGACCACCCGAGGCATCTTCTCGAATTCAGCCTACAGGAACCGTTTTCGGTGCCGGGGACCACCGCCGAAAGTCCGGGATGAGGATCGACCTCCCTGGCCGCTTCCACCCCTTTGCATAGGAAGGAACACTGGGTGGATCGAGGCTCGGGGCGTGGGACTTCTAGTTTTTGGGCGCTCTCCGCCCCCTTCTGGGCCTTCAGGAAGCTCCGCGTCGACACAGCTGGGTCCACTCTCGAACTTCTGGCCCGACGCAATCCCGGCTGGGTCTCAACGACCCCCGAGCCTGTCCAGGAAGTGGAAAGGTAGGCCTGGGACAGGCCCCGTGAAGGCCCGAAGAAACTCACATAAGACCACGAAAAACTTCGAAACAATCCCCTACAAGGCCCCCGATTGAACCCCACACGCGACGTAGGACAGGCCGAAACCCCAAGATTGCCTAGCGATCGCGCGCGTTCCGCGAATTCTGTCTTCCACTCTTGCTGCTGCCCCAAAGGGTCGGCGGCGCGGCAATGAATCTGAAACTTGACCCTGGATTCGCCTCTCAGCCTCCTTTCCTGGTATAAGCGCTCTGGGGGGGGGCTGCTCTGGGGCTCCCCTGCGCCATGCCCCAGGGCCCCACAGTTGCGATGGGGGCTCCTGGGCCCAGGCCCCCAGGGCCCGGTCCCCCAGACATTGGACATCGGACATCGGCCTGCAGTCGAGGCGCCACGGGGGCGCTGCAGGTAGGCGCCGGGGCGCCGCCGTGCATGACAATTGACGACGGTGAGACAAGGGACAAGCGAACGAGAGGAAGACAGAGACAGAGAGAGACCAACAGAGGATTGGCAAAGGATGGGCAAAGGAGACCAACAGAGGATGGGCCCGATCCCCTGATGTATGTATACTGAGCGGGCCCTCCAGAAAGACAGGCCAAAGGGCCACAGACCCAGGGGCCAACATTGGGCACCCAAGGACCCCACGGGGGCGCGGCCCCGCCTGTCACTGTGTCCCGGGGGCGGCCGGGGGCCGAACTCTACATCGGCACACACGTAGAAGTATATGCGTGTACATACATGCATGCACACATGCGTCTATATATATATAACATCTATATGTACATATGTCTGCACATACTCATGTCGAACTAGATGCGCACACTGCTAATAAAATTGAACAAGCACCAACCCTCTACGAAGCTGCCTTGAGACACAGACGCACGCGGTGCCAGAACCTTGTGGCCCTGTCGGCACTCATTCAATGTTCTCCACGCCGTGCCCCCCTGTTTTCCCCTCCCACTCCAACTCCCACTCCCAACCCACCTCTAAATTAGAGGTCTCTTGAAGCCTCTCGAGGGTCTCTTGAGGCCTCTTGGCGGCCTCTTCGGGTTCCTTGAGACTCTGTTGGGCCTGTCTTGCGGCTGTCTTGGGAGGTCGTGGGCGGCTCTGGGACCGTGGTGGGGCCCTCTTGGGCCGTCTTGGGGCTCTCTGGGGAGCGTCTTGTGGCTGTCCTGCAACGGTCCTGGCCTGCTTTGAACGTCGTGGAGGCCGAAGAATCGTAGGCAGTAAGATCGCACGTCTTCCGACAAGGACTTGGAGGCCTCTGGGGAGTGCCGTCGCAGGCCTCTTGGGAGTCTTGGAGGCCCCTGGGACTGTCAGGTGGCCTTGCTGGGCGCGACTTGGGGCCGTCTTGCCCCTGCCCGCAGCGCGCCCGGCAGCGATCCAGGGGCGGCACGGGAGCCCTGGGCCTCTCATGGGGCGGCGAGGTCCACGGGCCCAACCCGGAGGCCCCGCCCTCCAGGAGAGAGATGGGTACACACACACACACACACACACATATATATATATATATATATATATTGAATGAAAAGAACGTCAGCCATGATAATAATGCTACTGCGACTGAAACTAATACAAATAAGATCTCTGGTGACTGGTTCACAATTCGTCTAGTTCGGGCGCGCGGGGCGGCCCCTGGGGGTCCCCCGGCGAAGAGTACCCCGACCGCAGCCCGGGAAGGTCCCGGGAAGGTCTATTCAGAGATGGTTTTCCTCCTGGGTACGGCCTCTCAGGCCCCCCAGAGCGCGCCAAGAGGGCCCCAAGAGGCCCCCAAGACTGCCCAAGAGGCCCCCGAGACACCCAAAGGACGCTCCAAGACGCCGAAGATGATCCCAAGACGGCCCAAGAAGCCGCCAAGACGCTCCAAGTGGCCTCCAAGAGGCCTCACAAGAGCGCCCCGAAAGGCCAAAATCATCAATTTCACTATGGTTTGGAAGGATTTTGGCCTTGTCGCATTTTCGGCTTTCCGATGGTCCACGACGGCCCAAAAGGCCCCCAAGAGCGCACGAAGACGGCTCAAGAGGCCCCCAAGAAGGCCCCCAGAGAGCCCAAACGGGCCCCGAGACGGCCCAAGAGACGCCCAAGACGGCCCAAGAGAGCCCCAAGACGGCACCAAGAGGGGCCCAAGATGGGGACCACGAACCGAAACCTCAAGCCTTCCGCCCCAAGAGGGCCCCAGGAGGCCCCGAGAGGCCCCCAAGATGGCCCAAGATGCCGCCAAGAGGCCCCCAAGAGACCCCAGGAGGCTCCAAGGAGGCTCAAAAGAGGCCCTACAAGGCTTCAAAAATGTCTCCCAGGCGCCCCCGAACGGCCTCTCAACAGACCCCAGGGCCTCCCAAAGAAGCATCTGGACGACGGCCCTGTTTGGCCCCAAGAGCGCCGCAAGATGCCGTCGAGAGGCTTCCTCCTCCGCCCTTTTCTCTTCCTCCTCCTCCTCCTCAGATTTATCTTCATCCTCCTCCGTTCCTTCTCATCCTCTTCTCCTCCTCCCCTCCCCCTCCCCATCCTCATCTTCCTCCTTGCGGCGGCGCCGAAATGGCCCCGAGCCCGCGCCGAAACAGTAGCGATCATGCAATACGGGCCGGCGGAGTGAGCGAAGCGATTGAATAATGCTACTGCGACTGATACTAATACAAATCTGGTGTACTACAGTAGATGTATCTGTATATGTACTGCACACTGGAGCCACACGCGCGCGCTCAGGTTCTAGCGCAGGCCATGGCGCCATCACGCCACATTGGGTTAATACAGCTGCGAGTGGTGTTCGAGGCGGCTCCTTCTACGTCTTGCTTGGCCGCGCCATCCAGCATTTCTTCTCGCGCGTCCTGCTCGCTACATGTTGTCTGTTGCGGGAAGGGGCGAACCACTCCGCGAGGGCAGAGCGCAGCACGCGCGGAGTCGGTCCGAGGCGGCGCCCATCCGAAGGCGGGCGGCGTTCGAGCGCGTGCAACGCACCCCGTCGTTCGCCCAAGCGGCGCAATCCGCGCTGGGCAAGCCGATCCACAAAAGGGGGCAGCACGCAGGCACGACGGGCTTCGGGGAGCCCGCGGGGCGCCGCGCACCGGGGCTCAGCGTGGCTGCTCAGTGCATGGGGACGAAGGGCAGCGGCTCCAATCCCAAGCGTTCGCGGCCGCCCTGGGTCTTGAACGAGTAGGCCCAGGCCCACAACTGCGGGTCGCGGTAGATGATGTCGGAGCTGTGCCCGTAACCGGCACTGAAGCCGGGGTCGGCTGCCGAAGGCGCCGTTGCGTAGCGCGTGTACTTGGTCTCGCCCGACGCGCGTCCCTTCAAGGACACAACCAAAGCGTCCACGCTGGCGGCGTCACCCATCGATCCGTCGGCCGTGACGTAGATAGGAAGCCCTTCCAGACTCGAGTCGGATGTTGCAGAGGGCGCATCGGTGATGATCGCGGCTGAAACGAGGTCCGGGTAAGTTTTGGCAAACTCCAAGGCACCAGCGCCGCCCTCTGCGGTGCCCGTCACGATGATCTTGTCCGCGTCGCCGTTGAACTTCTGAATGATGGCCGTCGTGATGTTCTTGATCGTAGCGAAGTGGGAGGTGGTCCACCCGGGGGTCTCGGACCCGACCCAGCCCTGGGGCATGATCACCAGGGAGTTGAACGTGTCGGCAAAAGTGCAGTCGGCCATTGGGGAACCCGTGGGCGCCGCCGGCGTGCCGTCGTCGTACGCCTTCGACGTGTCGTTGGTCTCCGCGTAGGCGTCGTAGCCAGCCTCTGGCAGGCACCAGCAGGAGCGGTTGTCGAAGGACTGGCTCTGGTTCCTGGCCAGCATGCGAGGCAAGCTCTCCGAGTTCATCAGGCTCCACTTGCGCTCCGGATGGCTGTGAAAGTAGATGACCGTGGGGTGGGGGTACAGCGAGTTGTTGCCCCACCCTCGCGGGAGGAAGAGCTGGTACTCCATGCCGTCCATTTCTACCATGCGTCGGCGGGCGCCGATGCCGGCCTCGGGGAAGATGATGGGGTCCTTCTCCTTCCACTCCGACTGGAAGGAGAAGTTCCACGCGGCCACGCACGCCTCGGACTCGAGCGCGGGCGGGCCCAGCCTCGTCTCGCTCCACTGTATGGCGACCCTCGACGTGTTGAACATGTCCGAGCCTGGGCCAGCCAACTCAGGGGCCTGGTCCACGTGCATCAAGAGGGAAGCCGCGCGGCCCGCAAACGCCACCACGACGGCAGCACGTCCAAGCGACATGGCTGCGCAGGATGCGAAGGAGCCCGAATAAAGTGCGGTATCGAACAATCAGCCACGATAAATGGCTTGAATCAAAATGGCTATGGACGCGTCCTGCTCGCTACATCCTCCAGTACATGTTGCTTGTGGCTTTTCGTTCCTCGCCCTCCTCGGAAGCCTTCTTCTGCTGCGGGCGCCCAACCTCCCTGCTCGACCCTTGGCTTTCTCCTGCCGTCTTCTCTCACCACTGCTTCCCTTCCTTTTCCACCACCACCGGCCATCCCTCACTGTAATCGCCTCGCCCTCCTTCCACCTTCCCCTCTTCTTCCTCCTATTCCTCCTCCTCTTCCTCCTCCTCCTCCTCCTCCTCCTTCTCTTCCTCCTCCTCCTGCTCTTCCTCCTCCTCCTCCTCCTCCTAGGCAAGCGCTCAGTTTCTGAGAGCGTGCCACCTGCGCGAAGTCTCTCAACCTACTGCGGTTGAAGCGCAAGCTTTTTACGCTGGACTTCGTGTACCAAAGTTGGTGGGTTGATGGGTGTCCCAGTCCCCGTGTCTGGATTCCTGGTAGGAGAGACAGAGAGGGAGACATACAGAGACAGGGAGAAGAGAAAGAGTGACAGAGACACACACACACACACACAAACACTGTAAATGTATAGATGTAAGCATAGATAGACATACCTATATCCATATGCATACACACATGCAGTTGAGCGTAGATCTGGGAAATCTAGTTTAGAGAGAGTTGTGAGGGCATGCGGCATAGCAAGTCAAGCAGAGGGGGCGTGAGAGATTCTGAGAAGGAGAGGGCAGGCGTGGAGTGGTTGCGCAAAACCAAGGAATCCCACTGATTGGGTGACTGTCTTGTGCAATTGGCTTGTGCGTCCACGATGGCGTTGGCCCAAGATGGCTTCAAACACAGTCCCAAGACGCCCCCATGACGGCCAATATGGCTGGAAAGAACCAAGAGAGGCCAAGATGCCACCAGGACGGTCCAAGACGACTCGAAGACTACCAAAGATGCCCCCCAGACGGTCCAGGAGAACCCCAAGACGCCCCAAGAGGACCTTCAGGAGGCCTAAACCATTGACTTGACTAAGGGGGCTCGGTCGTTGTCGCCGTCTCACCATGTCGGGCCTCCGACAGCCGAAGACGGTTCCAGGGACCTCCAAGATAGCCCCCGAGACGGCCTCCAAGAGGGCCCGAAGATGGGCCAAGATGTCGTCAAGACAGTCCTACAGCATCCAAAGAGGGTCCAAACACGGTTCGGAGAGGCCTTGAGACGGCCTCCGATGGCGAAGAAGCCCCATATAGACCCCCAGGACCTCCAAGAAGCCCCAGGAGGCCCCCCCAGGTCGCTCCAAGACGGCTCAGGAGGCCCCAAGACGCCCCCTCAGAGGCACGAAAGAGACCCCCCAGGAAAATACCAGGCCCCAAGAGGGTACCAACAGGCCCCAAAGAGGCCGCCCCCTTCTCCTCCTCATTATCCACCCTCGCCTCCTCCTCTCTCTCTCTCTCTCTTCCTGCCCCACGTGTCCCCCCAGGGAGATCCTCGCCTGGGCCGTCCTGAGACTCGCCCAGTCAGTGGCGGCACAGTGGGCGCGCCCGATCTCCCCGTCAAAGGCTCCTCCCTGCCCTGGTTCTCTTCTCACTTGTGAGCGTTTTCTCATTCGGCGCTTCGAGACTGGGCGGAAAGGGGGGGTGATGGGGGACGGTCCGGCTCCGGACCTCTGCTTAGTGCGACTGTCTGCACCATTGCGCCCTATGGGGGAGACCCCTCCTCCTGCTCCTGCTCCTCCTCCTCCTCCTCCTCCTCCTCCTCCTCCTCCTCCTCCTCCTCCTGCTCCTGCTCCTCCTCCTCCTCCTCCTCCTCCTCCTCCTCCTCCTCCTCCTCTCCTCCTCCTCTCCTCCCTCCTCCTCCTCCTCCTCCTCCTCCTCTCCTCCTCCTCCTCCTCCTCCTCCTCCTCTTCCTCCCTCCTCCCTCCTCCTCCTCCTCCACCTCCTCCTCCTCCTCCTCCTCCTCCTCCTCCTCCTCCTCCTCCTCCTCCTCCTCCTCCTCCTCCTCCTCCTCCTCCTCCTCCCCTCCTGCTCGAAAAAGGCGCCAAATGAAACCAAAATCTAGTCCCAGGGGGGGGGGCAAGGGGGGGGGGCAGGGGTGCGAGGGCCCGCGCCGACAAGCAGAACAATTGATAAAAGAACGATCACCACTTCCACCCCTGCTTGCGCATCGTCTGCTCCGCAGCGCCTCCCCGCGCCGGTCCTCACTATCCGTCACCCCTCCCCCCCTCTAGGCTGACGCGTGCTCCGCTCTCGAAACGGACACTTGCAGACATGATCAGGCCTGAGGTGCACATGGACCAACGCGCATCCCTGGCCCAACGTGCATCGTCCTCCCATGGCGCCCTTCCTGGGGCTCTAGGCTGACGCGTGCTCCGCTCTCAACAATCGCCGGCATGATCAGACCTGACGTGCACATGGACCAACACGCATCCTTTCCCAACGTGCACCATCATCATCCCATGGCGCCCCTCTTGGGGGAGGGGAGGGGGGAGGGGCATCGCTGCCCACTCCCGAACCACCCGAGAGGGCAACCCTTTCCCTGTGTGTGAGCGCAAGGGAAGCCCCGTGGCATGGGGGGGAGAGGGGAAGGGGGAGGAGAGGGAGGGGGGAAGAGGGGGACGCGATAGGATGGAGGGGATAGGGGAGGCCTGGGACGGGAAGGGGAGGGGGAAGGGAGGGACTAGAGGGAACGGGAAGGGGAGAAAGAGGAAGGGGGAGGGGAACGAAAAAGGGGAGGGGGAGGGGAAGGGGGAGGATAGGCACACCAGGGTCGGGAGCACATGCCCGCGCGTGCTCTGAGCGAATGCGCCAACGAACCAGAGGGGACGCCAGTCAAGACGAAGGCACGATGAGGGCTAGATCGGATGAAACAGATCGGGGATGCCTGTTGGGGTCGACCAAGAAGGGGGGTGTCCAAGAGGGGGGGGAGCGCAAATCATGGCCCGCGGCCTGTGCGCGGCCAGGGGGGGGGGCCGGGGACGAATTGGCAGAAGGGGCGCTGTGACGTTTGGGGAGATATCATGCCCCCCGCCATGATGTCCCCACCCTCGTAGCCATCTAGAGGCCTCCTAGATGGGGTCGGAATAGATGGGATCGGAGGATCGCGCCGCATCGGCGATACATCGGCAATGCAACGGCGATGCATCGGCGATTCACAGGCGATGCGACGTCGACGTCGGCGATGCATCGGCGATCGAGAGCCGCATCGGCGATGCATCGGCGATGCGGCGCGGTCCTCCGACTCCATCTACTCCGACCCCATCTAGGGGGCCTAGACCATCACCCCCCTCATGGCCGCCACCGACGCGGGTATGCTCTCCGGAACGCTCTGAGAACGTGCTGGAGTCCCTCGTGAGTCGGAGCAAAGGTCTGAATTGGAGAATTAGAGGCCGCGACCTGGCCGAGAGAAGATTGTGCTCGTGGTTATGCCAAGGAGGAGGAGCACTCCACTAACTTACCACGGCCAGGGACGATGTATTTTTGTGAAAGCGAGCGAAGCAGCGGACACAGGACGGGGGCCAGGAGCCAGCGTCTGCGCAGACCAAGGCCGACAGTGGTCGAGCGAGCCTGGGAAGCTACAAAACGAAAATCCAGAACGGGATTCAAAGAGGAGAGAAGGAAGGGAGGCGACAGGGGAAGGTGGTGGGAGCTTGAGCAAGGACGGCGGCGGAGCCGTGCGGCCGCTCCCATCTCGCTCACTGCTTCCCGTTCTGAAAACTGCACAGCACTTCACTAACTTACCGCGGCCAGGGGCGATGTATTTGTGTGAAGGCGAGCGAGGCAGCGGGCACCGGGCGGGGGCCAAGAGCCAGCGTCTGTGCAGACCAAGGCCGACAATGGTCGAGCGAGATGGGAAGCTACTAAACGAGAGCACCGAACCCGGAGGTTTAAATGGCCGACAGGCCACACACCCTTCAGACCCAATCGCTCAAAAACTAAAAACCAGCAGTTTGATGATATCTAGCGGACCGAAGGGACTCAGCTACGTTAGTTAAGGCGGACGCGGCAGCCGACGCAAACTTTGGGGGATATGGGGTAGCAATGTTCGCCCACTTCTTGTTGGCACCTGGAGCGCAGCCGGACAATATGATGTGCGGCTTATTCGTGCGAAAGCAGATCCCACTACAGGTATGGCACAATTTGTTTAGCCCGGGGATGTACGAAGCATTCCAAGAGGCAAATGTGGTTGGCTTTTTTTCCACGGTGTCCCATATTTGCAGAAATCAGCTTTGTGAAGGCGGAAGGAAACGTGTTTAGACTATTGCACCAGCGGCGGCATAGACCACATCTGCGATGCTCTGGGGTTCTCGAGGAAGACCGGGCAAACTACGAAGATGGCGGCCTGCAAGATCCTCATGCTGGCCCTGAAGGTGAGATTGCCCGAGCGCAACCGCGAGGCCTCGTGGTCGGAGAGGCATGGGGCCCCCCCCCCCACGGGAACTCCGAGGAACGCAGCGGCTTTCTGAGCGCCCTGGAGAACGTGGTGCACGGGGTGCCCATCCAGATCCCGATGGTGGCCCCAGAACGAATCCAGCCCACGAGAACCTCCAGAACACACGGCCTGGTCACGTCCTCCCAAGAGCCCTTCAGGATATCCAAAGAGATAACCCCATATCCACGAGCACGCAAAAACTTGGCCAGCCGCTCGCAGCCGGAGAAGAAGTCCAGAAAGACGCAACTCTTGACCTTGGGGGCCCGCCTCCTCCCGCGCTGGAAAAGGTTGTGGAAGTGGGCGACAGCCTCGGCGTCGGCGCTGGTCATCGCACCGGGCGCCGCTTTGAAGTCGGTGCTGCGGCAGCGGGCGCCATGCCCCCGCCGGGGGACCCCCGCCCCAGGCTGGCCCCGATGCCGAGGGGGATCCTTGTCCCGGGCCTCCGGTCGCGGAGGCGCGAGCCGAGCGCCGCGGAGATGCGGTCCTGCACCAGCTGCCCGAACATGAAGACCGCCGGCGAGACCTTGCCCGTCTCTATGAGTAGCCGCGTCTCCTTGCCGCAGCGCCGCAGGCTGCGCTGGCCCCGCCGCTGGCCGCGGCGCCCCACCTCGGCGAGGGCGCGGCGCCTGGTGGCCCAGTCGTCCGACGCGCCCCCGTGACGGAGGCTGTAGAGGCGCGGGTTCAGCGCCTGCAGCTCGAGGAGCCCCACCGCAGAGTTGAACTCCCAGAGCAGGGGCGCGGCCGAGAAGTCCCAGAGGCTGGGCGAGTGCGCGGTGGCCACCTTCGACGCGGTCAAAACGTCCAGTAGCCAGCAGTCGAGGTCCACCGTGACCGATCCGCCCCACTCGCCTGTCTTGCCGGCCAACCGCCTGAGTCGTTGATCAGGACGCCCCAGCGGGTGCAATGGGGGCCGGCGAACGGACAAGGCGCCACGTGGTGGGCGGACTGGAGGCGGAACGTCCCCTCCAGCCTCTTCCAAGACGAGACGGCCCTCGATGACCTTGGCAACTGCGTCTTCAGCGACTTGTGGAGTTCCGGCACGAAGTGGGCGAGCGCCGCCAGGAGCTTGCTTCCCTTGTCCGGGAGGTGGCCCTCCAGGAACATGCTGTCCATGTAGGCGCTGACTGTCTGGCCCAGACCCGCCGCGTTGACCCAGCTGACGCTGTGGCGCATGCAGTAGCCCATGAAACACGCGGGCCGCTGCCGGCACGCAGCCTCGGACTCCACCGAGACCACCGCGTGCTCCAGCAGCGTCAGCCGTCCCCGAGGCGGCCGAGTCGCCCGTGGGCTGCCCGCCGCGGCCGCCCACGTCGACAGCGCCTTGGCGTGGGCTGTGGGCGGGCGCCGACGGGGCTGGGGCGGCATGGCGCCCTGGCGGCGGCCCGTCTGGCAGGCCGTCGGGGGGGGGCGCGGCGGTGGGCCCCGACGAACCACCCGCTGTGACCACGAGACGGCTCATCGGCGGGGTTAAGCTCGCTGGGCAGCCACCTGACGTGCAACTGGGCGCCTGTAGCAAGGGACAAGGATGCAATATTCCTGAGTGCCTTGTGCAAATGCTCCGACGCCGCGCCCTTGGTAGCCCCCAGGGCACGGGGAAGGTTATCCACGAAGATAGGGATGCGGCACCCTATGGCGTCGGTAGATTGGAGCAGATGCATGAACGCCAAGACGAGACCGTCACCCTCCAGCTCGAGGATGTTCGCTGGGGCGAGAACCCTCGGGGCCAGGACGAAACTCCAGGAGTCCTTATCCAGGAAGGCCCGAGGAACTTCATCAAAGCGCGTAGCCTGAACGACGAGCTCGCTGTCGGAGCCAAGGAGGCTCTCCAGTGGATCCCCGGGGCCAGCGGATAAACACGACGACAATGAACCTCCCCAAACATTCCGAGCGCCATCCAACGTTCGGCTCGAAGTCGCTCTTCAAGTTTGGCTCGGAATCGCTCTTCAGGTCTGGCTTGGCAGGACACGACGATAAGGAGGAAGGAGAGGACGAGGTAGTAGGTTCCGCCGGAACCACGCTTGGGGGTGACCTCCCTGCTGTGGCGTCGGTCGAGAACCCTCCTCACGATCAGGTGCAACTGCAAGCGCTCATTCACGAGCACGCGCAGCGCCTTCGACACGGCATCTCCATCTCTCACTCTGTCAAATTGTTCCAACCGTCTCGGGGTCGAGCCGCCGGGCGCAGACCGCAACGCTGCGCGTGGAGGCATCTGAACACGCAACCACCGGGCGCCACGAAGCGGAGAGATTACAGCACGAAGCGGATGCCAGAGCTCGCGCAAAACTGACCGCCAAGCATCCACGGGGCCCCTGGGGTGAGCGATCACAAATGGGTAGCAGGCGTCCAGAGTAACCAAAGCCTCGCGTTTCACCAGGCAGGCCCAGGTAATGTGCTCGACGAGGACCTGAAGGATAGCGCCACTGAAACGCCCTCTGGGAAATCAGCTCCTTTGATACCCAACCTCAGCCCCCAGATGTTACGCTTCTTAATGCTCATGCGGGTTCCCCCAAGATAACTCCATCCCCAAGAATGAACAGTCCGTGGGGCCCTCCTCGAGCTCATGAACCGCAGGGCCGGTGTCCCAAAGAACGTCGACGATGTCTCGCATGCGCCTAGTGGTCAACTCGCGATCGTGGCCAACAGCAGAACAGTTGTGGACGCGCGCGGCGCTACGTGCTCCTCCGAGCGCACCCCCGCCTGCCCGTCCTCGATGAGGAAGTCCCGAGACAGCCCCGCCAGGGAGATGCTATGGCGCAGGGCCCCTTGGCAGAGATGCACGGCCCCAGCCCATCGGCAGCGCGGCGAGGCAAGGGGGCAAGGGGGTCCCTGGAGGCACCACAGACCATCGAGGTAGAATACCCTGACCAAGGTAGAGCCGACCATGGGGCGGGAGCAATACTGGCCCATGCCCGAGGGGAGCCCGAGCCGGTAAAGCGCACAGTCCAGGTCGCCGGACGCGACGTACACAGGCATGTTAGAGGTCTCCAGGGATGAGAAAGCACTCGAAATTGGCAGCCGGGTGCTCGGTGGCGTTTTGAAGTAAGTGTTCACGACCCTGGTGTCGCATGTGATGCGTAACTTCCCAGTCTTCTTTGCTACGGAGAAAAAAACAACCCAGTTTCCCCTTGCGCCCGGCTGCCACCTCCCACCTAAGCATTCCACACTGATGGAGTCTCAGCAAAAAAACCAACGTAAGTGGAGGCTGCTCCTTTAACGCACTATCCAAAAACACACCGCGAGGGCAAGCCCACCGCTGTAAAATGGCGGCTTCCTGCACGCATCTCAGCAAAATTTGGCGCCAGCCGCCGAGCCATGCACAGTCTGCCGGGCCGAGGGCGCCCGCCAAGGGGATCGGGCCCCCAGCTCCGGCCAAGAAATCAAATCCTCGACAAACGGGCGGCGCGGGCCCTGGTCCTAAGAATAGACCGAGGACCCGGCAAAAAGCTCGCCCAGGGCTTCCTTGCCAGAACGCAGATCACTGGGAGGCGATCCCACTTGGGTGCAACGACCAGCGATATGAGCGAGGGCTTTGGCCTGACTAGCGCTCGCAGGGGAGTGGGAGGAGGCAAAAGGCGGAGGAGCCGAGGGCGGTGGCGTCGAGCGAGCTGTCGGAAGACGCCCCCGGCGGGCCGCTGACCGCCGCGCAGCCGTGCAGAGAGTTCAGACTAGTCGCGGCATCGCCAGCCCAGTCGAGCGCAGCTGTGGCCATGCGGCGCCGGCGCACGACGCTGCGGACCTCTCGCCCTGTCGGCGCTGACCGAGGGTGGCGAAGGACAGAGGGCAAAGGAAAGATGCCCCGCTGACGTGCGGGACCGAAAGGGGTCTTGCTGGCCGCGACGGTGCCCCCAGAGCCGGCGCGGTTGTGCTCGGCCATCTTCAGCGCCGGCGCCCGACTTGTCCTTGCCCTTCTTGCTCTGCTTGGGCCTGGTCAAGGCACGCTCTTCGCGGGCTTTCCGGCGCTCTTTCATCGCTGCGTACTCCTTTCCGAGTTCGGTGCCGATCCACTCCTGCAGCTGCAGGCAGACACAGCAGCTCCCCCGTACCATCTCGGTGCCATAGTACAGGCGGCTGTCGGCGGCCTCCTCGGAGCTGCCCCCGGTGAGCCTGCTGCGGTGTCTCTCCTCGGCGAGTTGCAGGGACCTCGCTGCCAACTCGGCGGCCGCGATGTCCGGGGCGCGCTGACCTGGTCTTAGCAGGCGAGGGTCTCGAACTGCCGGCAGGCGTGCTCGTGGATGCCGACGTCGGGGTCCGATGCGTCGAGGCCGCATTCAGTCAGCCATCTGGCGTGCCTCCCCATCGGCGCCCCCCCGTTTGCCACCATGAAGCGGCCAACCCACCACGCGGTGCGTGGGCCGCGGATCGGCCAGTCCCCGTGCGAATTCTGGGTCCAGGAGTTGACGGCGTCCCTGAAGTCCTTGTGTCGCTGCCCGAGTGCATCGATGTGCGCACCTCCGACCCTGGCGTCACCTGGCGAACCCGCGGGCAGCCCGAGCCCGCGGGCAGCCCCGCGGCCCCGCCCATCCCATGAGCGGGGGCCGCACCGGCGGCTGCGGCGGGCGCGGCCGCCACCGCGCCGGGGGCCAGCGGGCCCGGCGCCTGAGGCGCGGCGGGCACCAGGGCGCCTGGCGCAGCCGCGTCGGCGGCGCCGGCGCCGGCGGCAGCCGCGGCAGGCGCGGCCCCGGCGGCTGGCACCAAGGCGCCCGGCGCAGCCCGGCGCCAGGGGCGTCCAGGGCGGTGACCCACAGGCGGCACGCCAGGGGCCGCGTCCACGCCAGGGGCGGGAGCAGCTGGCGCCGCGCCAGTGTTGGGGGCCAGCGGCTGCCCGATGGCCGGGAGCCCGAGGCGGGTGCAGGCCTCGTCGCGTAGGGGCCCACACACACACCGCCGGCAGCGGCACGCTGCGGAACCGATAGACGCGGTCGCCCCCGGAGAACCCCGCGGCGCCGCCTATGACCCCGTCCGGCAGCCGGCCCCACTGGGCGATGTCGTCCCCCAGCGTGACGTCCTCCTCGTAGGAATCGCCGTCGGGTGTCATCGTCTTGATCCTGGTCGTGCCACCGGCGGGCAGCAAAATTACCTATCTTTCGTGCCATATGCGCAGCGCGAGCGGTGCCCCCACACTATACAGCACCAGGATGAAGTCCCCCTCGGCGAGGCCGTGGCTGCCCTTCAGCGAGAGCGGGGCCGCCATGCTTATAGGCACGACGGGCTCGAGCGGCCTGATGCCGCGCCGCGGTCTCGAAGTCGATGTCAGCGATGGGCGCCTGCGCCGCGGACGGCGCGCTGGCGCGAGCCGAAGGTGGGCACGCTCGAGGCCACGCACTCAAGATGCCGAGCAGGAAGAAGATGCAGCCGACCGAGAGGTGGGTCAGCGCCAGGAACCCGAACGAGATCTGGCTCGGCGCCACGGGCGCGCCCCCTGCTGCGCACTCCAGGTGGCAGTCAGGGCAGGGGGCGCAGTGCAGCGTCGGAGCGCAGTCTGGGCACGACGGCGATGAGGCCCGCACCACAAACCCTGTCGACAGGCCGCGAGTGAGCTCACCGATCACGGCGCGGCTCAGCGCCTCGACCATGAGCCCGCCGCGGGCGGGTCTGAAGGGTGCCAGCTTGAGCAAGGACGGCGGCGGAGCCGTGCGGCCGCTCCCATCTCGCTCATTGCTTCCCGTTCTGAAAACTGCACAGGAGGAGGTGGAGGAGGAGGAGAAGAGGTGGAGGAGGAGGAGGAGGAGGAGGAGGAGGAGGAGGAGGGTCCATTAGATGAGCCAGAGAATATACATCCGTTGGAGATGGGCTCCGTCAAGCTTGACCCTCAGTCTCCAGCGTTTGAGCAGAATGTTCCATTCATGGCTATCAGATGAACCCAACCCCTGCGATCCCAAATCCCCGACGTCATGATTTGCCCATGACGTGGACCCTCTGAAGTCTCGACCCATTCCCTGGGACCTGTATTCATCCTGAGTCGTTTTGCCGTCATGACTTGTGGCACGACTCGAGGGGGCCTGGGATCTGATGTTAGAGGCCTCCTGAATAAGATCGGAGTAGGGTCGGAGGATCGCGCTGCATCGTCAATACATCACCGATGCATCGCCGATGCACCGCCGATGCATCAAGGCCTCCGGCGTGGAGAGCATCGGGATCCACCACGTCGAGCGCACCGCCGATGCATCGGCGATGTGGCGCGATCCTCCGACGAAGTGTGCTCGGACCCACCTGGGAGGCACGGCGATGCTCACTGACGCCGGGGCTGCTCTCGACACGCCGCGGCCCTGCCCGACGCGAGGCGCGAGACTCCGGCACGCCCCCGCGGGCCGGGCGCGCACTCTCAGCGCCGCGTCGCGCCGCTCCAGAGATCACCTCCAGCCACCAGCGCCTCTTCTGTGCCCCCACCGCTGTCGTCCGCTGCCAGTCCTCCTCCCCTGCTCGGACAACCCCCTCGAGTCGTGAGCAGAGACGCGACGGGAGGTTCTGCCTCCGCCACCGGGCCCCGGGACCGATGAGAAACCGCTGGTTATGACGTTCCAACCTACTTTAGCCTTGATCACGAGAAAGACTTTCGAGCCCCCTCAAAAAATACCGAAACTCAATGCTTTTCACTTGTCGGGCCCTGGGAGACACTCGTCCGACACCGTTTCGACAGCGTTTCGACACTTTTCCGGGCGCTCGAACTTATTTCTGGGATGTGGTCCTCAAGTACGACGTGAGCAACAGAAAGCTGAGGATGAAGAACAGTGCTTTCGAACGGACAGGGCTGGGGAAGACTCTGAGAAGGCCGACCTCCTGAGCACTCTGAGAGAAGGCCCCCGGCCCCCTCTGCTTCCCCCCCAGGGCGCCGACGAGCAAACGCTGACGCCGTCCATCGAATGTCACAAACAATGCTCCCCAGACATGCGATGCTTCGTGCTTTTCAAGGACGCGGCCTCTGGAAGTCCAAACCCTTTCCCCAGGACCAGCATTCCATCCCGAGGCGTTGTTAGACGGGCCACCAGAGGCCAAAAGCTGTCAGAAGTCTCTCGTCGTGGTTTTGCTCACGACGCGATCATGTCTGGGTCTGGACCGCCTCGATCTTCGCGCTCCGAATCTCATCATGAACCTCGCCGAGGGGATCCCATCGGCCTCCCACGACGCAGCATCTCCGCGACGCGAGCCCCGAACTCTCGCCCCATAATTCCCGAGACAGGCTCCTCGGTTTGTGGGTCGCTCAGTGGTGGCCCCCGGGCTCGAGCCTGGGGAAGCACCAACAGCACAGAAGCTGGAAACAATTGAAGCTGGAAATTCCTCGAACGTTGTTTGCTGTTTCGTGCTCGTTTTGTTTTTCGTTTTGCTCCGCCTCCCTCCCAAAACGAAACAAAGTCCAGCAACACAGCGTTTAGGTCCAGCCCTTGTTGGAAATTCCTCGAGAAGTGTGCGATGTCGGCGGGGTAGGAAACCAGGCAGGGGCTGAAGCGAGCCCGAACGAACTGGGATGAGGTCGCGTGGGCGTGTCCAGGGCTCGCGCGAATGGACGGACTGGCCCCATGCCACGTGTTCCAACTTCTCTGTATCGATGGCACGCTGCCCTGGGTAACCCATCGGGCGTGTTCCTGATGAAGGAAGAAACGGGCAAGAACGAGGGAGCAAAATGCTGGGAGGCTCCCGACGGCGACGCGTCGTGGATTCGAGGAGCGAGAAGCAACATATACCCACTTTCTCGGACGCTCTCGACCTTCCTGCCTCGCCGAAGGCGGACCTCTGAAGCCACCCTCGTCAACAAAAACGCGCGCCCTGATCTTCCCAGCGCGGCAGAGCTCCGAGTTCACCGTCGAGGGGGGGGGCACCAGTGAGATCGCCGGCCACTGGCCGCTCCTCCAGCAGAGGAGCGCCCCTCCCCGAACCATCGCGGACCGAGCGAAGATCGGTTGAGGATCGGTCTCTCGATCGGGCGATCGAGAATCGCCCATCGACCTACACCCAATGTTTCAAATTATGCTTGCTATTTTTTCGTGCGGCACTTTTGGCCAAGGCCCGTTCCGAATCAAAAAGTGCGGCATTCAAAACTTTGTTTGCAGGACAGTACGCGACCTTCCCCCACTAAATCTAATCATGCCAAGCATACGTTTCGCTCAGCGCGGGGAAGGGGACAGCTTTATATCCAATAGAAGAGCTTCGATGGGAGGGTAAAATGCCGCGCAAATTGACCACACTAATGATTCCCCTTTGTATTCTTGACAATTGTTCAGCTCTTCTTGGGTTTTCTCGGGGCCTGGGGAGTGTCTCAAACATTCAAGAAACCGGGCCCCGTATAACATCCCTAACACAAGAAACGAGAGATCACACTGATGCGGGTACACGGGCAATCCAAATGCTGCGTTTTCGCTGCAGGGCAATTTCCAGCCACGCCAATGCCCGACGAAAAAAGGCCGATGTTTTGTTTTCGCCCTCGGGAGTAGAACGCCCAGCGCCTCCGCCATATGAAAAGATGTCAAACTGAAACTTTCGTTTGCAGGGCATTCTAGCGCGGCGCGCAAACATGGATTAGCGATCCATGGATTTGGCGCGCGGTCGCCAAAGCCATGGATCGGGGCAAGTGCCCTCCCCCAAATGCGGCCGGTGCCGCCTCGCTCGGCGGCGGAAACCCGCGATCTCCCACGGAAACGGGGCCCGCCGCTAATCCACGCCCCCTTGATCCATGCTTGCGATCGCCTGACAACCCCCTGTGAGGGGCTTTTTTCCCACCACCACCACGACCATAAGAAGGAGGGAGGAAGGAGGTGGAGGACGAGGGGGAGGAGGAAGAGGAGGAGGAGGAGGAGGGCCCCCTTGATCCATGCTTGCGATCGCCTGATAACAACCTGACTGTATCAGACGCGCACGCACCGGCCCCCGCGAGCGCTGCCTCTGGCCCCCCCCCCGTGCCCGCCGCGCGGTGAGGAAGCCCTGGACGCCGCGGCGCTTCTGCGTCCGCGCCTCCGCGGGCGCGCGCGCGCGCAATCGGCGCGCGCGCCGCGCGGAGTTCCGAAA
>CAUYUJ010015438.1:137500-197500 GCA_963575745.1 Prorocentrum cordatum
AGGCGCTGGCCTGGCCGCGGGGGGTGCGAGCCCAGGCGGGGCGAGCGCGACCGGCAGCGGTCTGCCAGACTTGCGGCCCCAGCGGCTGAGCTCATCCGCTGGGTTCAGCTCAGAAGGCAGCCATCTGTGACACACGACTGTGCCCGCCAGAAGCAACAGGGCGGACCAGCGGCGCACAATGTTGAGAAGCCGTGCATCTCGAGCCCGACCCTTCGGCGAAGCGAGAGAGAGGCCCAGGTTGTCGCCCAAGAGAAGCACCCCTTTCCCCATCGTAGTGGGTCAGACAGATGTACCCGAATTGCCTCGGCTACTCCTCGGGCTTCCTTTCGGCGCATGGCCTCGGGGTCCCTCATGAGCCTGCGATGCTGGAAGACCCACTTGGCAGCCCTAAAGTACTGGGGGAAGATCTCGGGGAAGCTCGGATCCACCTCGCCGAACTTTCGCATGTCGTCGATCGATCGAACGTCCCCGCCCTCGCTCCCCAGCTCCTCCACGCCTCTCGCTCGGTCACGTGGTCGGTAGGTACCATCATCAGATCGAGTATGTCGGCATCGCCACCTCTCCTGCCACCCCCCCGCTCGCTTGACGAAGTCGATCGGCATGTCGGCGATGACGGACGCGTGACCCGTCTCGCACGCGTCGGTGGCAATAACTGTTTGGGACCACTCGGCATCCAGACGACGAGAGAGCAGGATGAGGATGCCTTGGAAGATACTCAGCTCGCGGCCCACAGAGTCCCACAGAGGCTCCCTCTCGACAAAACCTGCGCGAATGAAAGCGTACACTGCGCAGAAGCTGGCAAGGGCCTCGCGCCGAACCAGCGCGCAGAAGGTGCAATGGCCTATGAGATGCTCGAGCTCGCTGCTGCGGTGGCCCGACGCCCCACCTCGACCAGGCACTGGATTCCGAAGTACAGCTTCCAGAAACGCTCCTCTGAGAGCTGCGCGGCGGGGGGTGAGCCTGTCAGCCTGACGCCCAGCATATCCATATCCTGCGCGGCGTCCTCCTCGCAGTGCACTGCGAGGTCTTGCGAGGCGAAGGCGGCAGAGGCCTGGCGTCTCCTCGAGGTGACTTCCGCCTCGTCGGTGCTCACCCTCAGCACGTTGTCGACGTGCAGCGAGTGGGCTGGCCCGTCCTGCACCGAGGGAGGCGGTCGGAAATCGACAGCCCTCGGGCAGGTCGCGAAGAGGGGGTGGTCGTCCAGAGAGTACTCGTGGGCCCTCTGCACCATGTAAAGGCCCCAGGAACAGCCCATTGGCACCGCGGACATCTGCGGGCACACGACGTCCCACGGCTCGACAGGTCGCCCCAGCACGCGCGTCACTCCCACGGCACCAGCGCGCGCCCGCGGCAAGCAGAAGTAGTCGCGCAGGTTGGACGGCAGGGGGCGCTGGTAGAAGGCACTCTTGACGTCCAGCCCCCCGTGCCAGGCTGTCTGGCCAGCCTCCACCTCGAAGTCGCCGAAAGCGGCCCCGCTGAAGAGCGCCGCTGGGTCGGGCTTGGTGAACCTCTGATTAGATCGGCGACAGTCGAGCACCGGCCTCAGGCCGCCGTCCTTCTTTGCGACGAAGAAAACAGTCAATCCTCCCGTCGATGACGGCCGACGCGGAAGCAGCCTCGCGCTAGACCATCTCGAATAAACTCATGGTAAGCATTTGCGTGATTCTTCAAAACAGGACCCATATAGAGTAGAGGCCGCTGCTCAGTCTTGATCACCTCCTCAAGCTCGGGCTGCGGCAGCACGAGCGAGTGGTCACGACCCAAGAGAATAGACTGGCCCCTAGCGGTGAGCCTGTCTGTCAGCCACCCAGGTCGATTGCCGACATCAGGCCAAGAGACCAAATGTCGCGCATAGGATCGTAGCGGCGTAACCTCCCCAGTATAGCCGAAGAGGGGTTGTCCCAGCAGCTCCCCACAAGCCGTCCGAGACGACGCCGAAGCAGGCGGGCGGTGCTCAGCGTGTAGCCGTACCACTCGCTCACACAGTGCCTGGTGCCAGGGAGAGGGGGCCGAGAAGAAGGACCCCGAGGTCGGGTAGCCCGCCATCAAGTTCAGCGCCTCGATCGTCTCCTGGAGCGCTTCAAAACGCATGCAGGTATACCATTGCGGCGGCCATCGGACGTCATGCCAGGGTCGCAGAAGAAATTGATTGGGAATGCGCCATCTCCAGCACGAGGGGCCGCCACACGGTGAATTGAGTGGCTCTCTGGATCGGGCACACGCTCGCCGCGCGTGGCCCCCGCGAAAATTACCCCGCTGGCGAACTGTCCATGTTCGCCTTGACCTTGTCCTTGTCATTGCCATTGTTTTTGTTGTTGTTATTGTGGCTGCCGTCGCCCCGCTTCGCCGCCTGCCCTTCCGTGAACTTGCGGCGCTGCTTGGCGATCTCCACCTCCTTTGCCAGCTGGTCGGTCGCGTGCCGCGCCAGTCCCAGCGCCATGGTGATATCCCACCGAGTGGCGCCGCCTTGGTCGCGGCCGGTGTAGTACTCCAGGCCCTCGTTTCGCATGGGGCCCTTCGTCTCCTCCACCAGCTGGTAGCACCGGTAGCACCTGGCGACCACCTCCACGCGTGCCAAGTTGGGCCCGTCGGCCTGGTCATACCCCGCGCTCAAGAACATGGAAGGGCCGGCCCAGTCGTGGAGGTGGCCCGCCGTGCTGTCGGGCTGCAGGGATTCCTCCGTGAGGTACTTGGTGTGGCGGCCGTCGGGCGCACCACCGTGCTCGGTTATGTAGCGCTGACGCCACCAGAAAGATCGTTCTCCCTTCAGCGGGAGTGCGTCCAGGGCCTCCTCGCGGAGCTCAAGGACACCCCTGCGGTAGTCCAGATGACGCTGCCCCTGGGAGTCCTTGCGCAGCGCCCCCAGCGTTCTGGCATCCCCCAGGCCCGTCTCGTCAATCAGCGGTTCCACGGGGAGGTCGGCCAGACGTGCGGTGGTGCGCTTGCCGCTGGGCAGGACATGGATGGCACGGTCGTCGTCGATCGGGGCGGTCTCACTGAGCTCCACCTCGTCGTCGCAGGCGATCTGGTCCGGCGCCGTCTCGAAGCTGACCCAGACACGCCCAGGCTCGGGCACGTGGCCACCGCGCGGCGTGTCCGACCCCGGCACAGGCTGGGCCGCCTCTCCCGCGGCTGGGGCGCCCCCGTGGTCACTGGGAGGCCCCTCCACCAGGGGCTCGGTCGTCTGCAGCGGGGGCGGTAGCGGCACGAGGTCCGCCAGCGGCACCTCTCGACCATCACGACGAAGGTACATCCGCTCAACCTGCGCGGCGATGCGGATCCCGTCCAGCGCTGCCTCCTCGATAACCTCGGTGATGTGCCGCGCGAGGTCATCGCCGCTGGGCAACGGCTCAAGGGCGTACCGCGGTCCCCTGCGGGATGTCCGCATTGCCGCCCGCGTGGTCGAGGATGGCGAAGCGGGATCCCCATCCCATGCCAGCCCTGATCGGCTCGGCGTATATGTCTCCGTCAGGTGAAGCCACGAACCATCTCCTAGGGGGAAGGTCGGGACTGGTAGGCCACAACAGGACCCACTCGTGCCAATCACCGGGGTCGGCCGCAAGGAAGATCGCCACGTGAAAGCCAGAGAGCAACTTACCGTACCACTCCGCCGCCGCGCCGGCCTGGCCGCCCTGGCTGAAGTACACTCCCCGAGCTGCGGCCAGCAGTCGCAGAGCCGTCGCCATCGCGCCGCCTGCTCGGGCAGCACACGGGACCGAGGCAGCAGTACGCTCCCGCCCTCAGCAGCTCCAGCAACCAACCGCCCAGGAGCACGGAGACCACCGCCGAGACCGCGGCCGAAGCAGCCGCCGTCGGTTCGGGGGGCGGCAGGGGCGAGACTCGGGAGCGGCCGCCCGCGTCCTGAGCAGCTCGGCGAGATCGGAGACGCGGGCCTCGATCAGGTCGAAGCGGGCGCCGGTCCTCACGCACGCGGCGCCTGCCTCGCCCGAGGCGGCCTCCGTCGCTCCGCCGCGTCCGCGGCCCCCAAGGCAGCCGCGGCAGCGTCCAGCGGCTCGTCGAGCTTGACGGGGCGGCTCGGCTCCGCCGATCGAAGCCCAGCCCAGCACAGGTTCGAGAGTGCTCACAGCACCGCGAGAACAAAGGCCTGGGAGTGTGGCTGCGCCCGCTTGACCCAGAGAAACTATGGAAAGTGTGATGCCGCAGGGCTGTCTGAAACCTGCGTGCAACATTCCTGAGACTCTCTCAGCCCCAGCTGCAAACCGAGCCCGCTCTATCATCATCATCATCATCATCATCATCATCATCATCATCATCATCATCATCATCATCATCATCATCATCATCATCATCATCATCATCATCATCATCAGCATCATCATCATCATCACGATTATCATCATCATCATCATCATCATCATCATCATCATCATCATCATCATCATCATCATCATCATCATCATCATCAATCATCAATCATCATCATCATCATCATCATCATCATCATCATCATCATCATCATCATCATCATCATCATCATCATCATCATCGTCATCATCATAATCATCATCATCATCATCATCATCATCATCATCACCATCATCGTCGCATCATCATCATCATCATCATCATCATCATCATCATCATCATCATCATCATCATCATCATCATCATCATCATCATCATCATCATCACGGTGGCGGGAATTTCCGCAGGCAGCTGGATATGCACGAGTGCATTAACAGAACCATGGCTGGGTGGGAAAAATTCTGGCTGGGTGAGCTGGGCTAGGCTCGGGATGGCCTCCACGACGGCCAATATGGCCTCCTGGATGGATAAGATTGCCTCCAAGATGGCCCAAAACACGTAAGAGATGGCATTCAAGCATGCTGACATGGTCCAGTGTGGCCTCCAGGACGGCCAGCATGCCGTCGAAGACTGCCAGGACGGCCCTGCATGGCCCCCGAGGCGATCGAAGATGCCCTCCAAGACGGCCAAGATTGCCCGAAAAGGACTCCAGATGGCCTCAAGAGGCCTCCAAAAGCCCGCAGGAAGCCCCAAAAGGCCTCGAAGAGGCCTCCTGGCCCTCCTCCTCCTCGTCTCATCTGCCTCTCCGTTATCATCGCCATCATCCCCCTCAATCCTGCTCCTCCCCCATCTTCCTCCCCCGAGTGTTTTCCCCAAGGGTTTCAACAACAGCTCGGGGAACACCTGGTCCAACATCTGGGCCACACTGCGCCGTAACGCTTGGCCGCATCGGCGTTTCCAAAAGGCAAGGGGCGGCGATGATTCGCCGTAGGCGTCTGACAGAGACCTGCAGAGTCCCAGGAGACCCCCAAGTCCCCCCTGACGTCTCCAAGAAGGCCCCTGCGGGGCCCAAGAGACCTGAAACATGCTTCCAAGAGGCCCCCGAGAGGCCTCTCAGGAGAGCCCGACAAGCCTCCAAGCGTCCGCGGCCTTTCTGGAGCCTCCCTCTTGACCCCCTTCAGGGTGGACGGAGAGAGACAGAGAGAGGGCGAGAGAGAGAGAGAGGACGAGAGAGAGAGGACGAGAGAGGACGAGAGAGAGAGAGAGAGGACGAGAGAGAGAGAGAGGACGAGAGAGAGAGAGGACGAGAAAACGGGAAAAAAGAGCGGGAACGGGAACGGGAACGGGAACGGACCCCTGGGGCGTTCATTTTTCTTACGGAGGGGGCCCAGAGCCCTGGGGGTCCACGCTGTGAACCAAACCAGCCTCGAACGTATCCCTATCCCTAAGATGGGCGAGCAAAAAGCAAGGAAAATCTTAGGGATAGGCCCTCAGAAACTGAGGGAATCCTTAAGATCGGCATCGAGGTGAGGTGATGTCAAACATAGGGATATGGATATGTTTCAAACTGGTAAATGACGACGTCGGAGAGTGGGGCCCATCCTGCTCTCCCCTCTCCAGCCCCCCCCCCCGTGGGCCAAAGCACGCGTGTGTGTGCTCGGCCTCGCGGGCAGAGCCCATGGGCGCGCGGCCGAGCACACGGCCCCGCGGAGACGCGGCGTTTTCCGCGGATGCCCCGCGCGGATCGCATCCGCGCCACCGCGCATCCACGGAACCGTGCCCTGGAATCCACCGCAGGGGCTTGGGTGCGGATATGTTCGCCGCTCGTGGTCACCACGCTCACGTTCGCCCCGAAGGCTAGTCGTGACTCGTCGTCGTCCCCGCATCTCCTCCCGGATCGCCCTGAAGGCCCAGGACCCCGCTCCCTCGCCTCATCCCTTTTCGTCCTCCGTCCCTCCGTCCCTTCGTCCTCCTGATCCTTCTCATCACCCCCTGAACGCCTCCAACCGTCATCCACCCCAACCACGCACCGCCCCCGACCCACTCCCCACATACCCGCCCGCCCACCCACCGCTCCACGCCACCCCGTGCTCACCACGGCACGCCGACTCCCGGCGCGGGGAGCAGTGGATTGGGGGTCGGGCGTCGTCGGGCTGGCTGCAACCGCGAACCAATGGGACGCCGGGACCTCAAGACCCCGGCAGGCGATGCCCGGAGCGCGTCGCCGGCAGTGTTTGCGGGCGGCGTGTCGGGCCGCGCAGTTTTTGCGGTCTCGACCCGCGCCGACGAGCGCCGCCCATCTCTTCCTCCTGCTCCTCCTCCTCCTCCTCCTCCTCCTCCTCTTCCTCCTCCTCCTCCTCTTCCTCCTCCTCCTCCTCCTTCTTTTCCTCGCGCGTGAGCAGGGATCACAAACTCACCGCCCAGCGGGCCGAACGCCGCTCCGGTTCCCAGGGCAGTGCCGCGACAGCCGCTCCCTTCGGCCACGTCCGACAGACGGGCGTGGCAAAGGACTCGTGAGCCCCCCGGCCTGCACCTCCCGCACCTTCCGGGCGGCAAGTGCCCCGCAGCGGGCACCGCCTGCGCGGACGCAGTGGCGGCCTAGTGCGCGGAGGTTGCGGAGGGTGGAAGTCGACGGGAGGGCCGTCGGGAACGATGCAGCTGACCCCGCTACTCGCGCCACGGCGCACGGCCGTCTTCGGCGCTCTCGCGCGAGTCCCATGGAGACGGCAGTTCTCTGGCTCCGACCGCAAGGCGCGAGCGCGAGGGCCCCTTCTCGGAGATGGAGGAAGGATCGGCAACCGATGCGTCCCCTCCCTAGAGCCCGTCCCCCCCACCTATCGAGCAGGGGATCGACTACAGAATTGATTTTCTTGTCGAACCCACGGGCAATGCGTAGAATTTCCGAAGATCTACGAATGGTTGGCGTGTTGTTGTCAAGGAGTCGACGTGGAAATCCATTCTGGGGTACATCAATCCTGCAGTCGATCCCCCAGTCGAACCTGACGTGGCCCCCGAGGTAGGAGTAGGGGTACTTAAGGTACAGACGCGCGGAGCTCCTGGACGACCAGGTTGAAGCAGATCTTTGGCGCCGCGCCCCGCCACTCAGTGGCGGCTGTCGCAGCCCCGGCTGAGGGGAAGGGGACTCCACCCTGCTAGGCACCAGGCAGAGCCGAGCGGGAGGACGAGGAGGAGGAGGAGGAGGAAGAGGAGGAGGAGGAGGAGGAGGAGGAGGAGGAGGAGGAGGAGGAGGAGGAGGGAGGAGGGAGGAGGCTCTTTGGAGCTCAACAGCGCACGAAGCGAAACTGACGACTGCAGCGGAAGGCAGCGCAGCCGCCCGGAACCAAACCTGGTCACGCTCGTCTGACCTGTCTGAGGGGGCCCTGGGACACACAAATAAATACACACAAATAAAAGGATCTCCCATATGTTCCCATGTCTTCTGGGTCTCTGTCTCCCCCCCCACTTCCCATATTTGTTGTTCATACTTGCCTGGGAGTCGACGATCAATTGTGTCTGTGTCTGATTTTTCCCTCCTGACCTGTCCCCCCCCTCGGGCACGAGCGGGCCCCCACCCTCCTCGAAGGCGAGGGGCGCGCGCACGCGCTGGAGGAGACGACGGCTCCCCCTGCGAGGCGCGCGCCCCGGCCAGGTGGTGCACGTGCAAAAACAGGCACCGCGACGCGCTCGGACTGGGTCCAACGACGGCAGCTGGAGAAGGGAAGCGCTGAGCGCGCCTCCGGTGTCCGCCCCGACTAGAGGAAAAATAACGATGCACATACACCGACTCTGGCCAGGCCCATCCCGACCCAGGATCGGTTCATACGCCCTCCTACCTTGGCCAGGAAGGCATATGCACCGATCCTGGGTCAAGGATGGGCCTTGCCAGGATCGGTGCATGTGCATAGTTCTCTTCGCCCGACCGACACCTTCGCAGCGCGACTCGCACAAGGGGTGATGGGCCTCTGCGCACGCAGCCCACCCAGTCTCACAGGCCCGGGTGGGGGACGAGGCGCGCCTCGCAGCAAGACCTGCTGTAGCAATCCCACCAGCCATTTGGGCGACATGTGGTCTAAGGATGGTCTCTTTCCTCTTCCGCGACCCCTTGTCCTTTCGGGGAGGGGAGCCCCCCCCCCTACCTGCAAATTTTTTGGAGAGATCGCGAAGTGTCGGAGGCTCCTTGTTCGGCCGTTGGGAAAACCATTTTGTACCACCCGTCAAACAGATCGTCACCCACGAAGAAAGAACCGAAATCGAGTACCCACCTCGTTTGACTGATCGCGTCCAAGATGGCCCCAAGAGGCCCTCCAACCTCCCCAGAGGCCCCCAAGAGGTTTCCACTAGCGCCCGAAGAGGCCCCAAGAGGGCCCCAAAAGGCCCCCGAAAGGCCTCCAAAAGGCCCCCGAACGGCATCAGAGAACCCAAGAAGACCTCCAAGATGGCTCAAGATGGTCCAAGCTGGCTCAAGATGGTCACCATGATGCCCCAAGACCGCTCCAGCACGGCTCGATGTGGCCACAACACATCCCCAGGAGGCCGCCAAGAGGCCAGCATCCAGATGGCCCCAACACGCCGTCCACGCGCCGATTGGAGACGCGGCTGCCACGACGGCGGTGCGCTCAGCGCCGAATGCCGCCCCAACGTTGCCCCTCGTGACTGACGGAAGCGGCTGCCGCGGGAGGTCGGAAACATCCCCCTTTCAGCCTGGGACAGGCCTGCGTCGAGCAACAAGAGGTGCCGCACCTGGGCCGCCACGCGCGGAGCGCCGCGTCCCAACTGGGCGCGACGATCCGCGCCCCCCGAACAATCAGCGCTGGAGGGACGAAGCGACGTGGCCGGCTTCGCCGAGACATTCGCGCGGTGATTGTCCTGCCTGCGCCAGCGCTCGTGGACGTCCATCCCAGCTGCGCCCGCATTATGGCGAGCAGGGACTTTCTTGCGAGCCTCGGGAAGGGGCCTCGCTTTCGCCGCGCATCAGAGGTGAGGCGCCCTGGTAAACTCTCTCGCGCGAGCGCTGCTCAACTTTTGAGCGACAGGCTTGTTTCGCGACGCCGCGGCAGCCGGAGGAGAAACCTGGCAATCAGCAAGACCTAGCGCCGCGGCCCGAGTGACGCAGCTGAGCTCAGCCGCCTGAGAGGCCCAGGGATATGGAACCCAGATGGGCGCACGAAGCTCGGCTTCCACGTCGCCGGCATCGCCAATTCGAACGATGCCGCTGGCGGCCCGAGACAACCCCCCGACAAAATGCCCGGCGCAACCGACGCTAACGAAAAGGGGGCCCCAGAACTCAGTGCCAGGAGCGTGCCCCGAAGGGCGCAGCGTCTCTTTGCGGCGCCACGCAATAGAACGACGATCGCTCAATTCAGTCAAGGGCCTGCAATGAGAAATGGCGTGATGACGGACCCCCACGAAACGAAAAGGAACAACATCTCACTGCTGTTCTCTGACTCCTTCGCATGCGTCGCCGGGGCTGCGGCGGCGCGCGGCATGGGCGGCCGACGTGGTGAGTTAATTGCGAGGTCGATCGCGCGACCGAAAAAAAACCCTCCTGCGCAGACACGACACATCCCAGTCGCTGGTGCCCGCGATCTCATAATTAACCACACGAAGAGCGCGCGGGAAGCTCATCCTGGGGGGGGGGATCAGAGCCAGCTTATGAGAGAACATGCAACCCTGCTGTTTGAGCCTCTGAAAGACTGCGCGCTTGGGCCAGGAAGGCATTGAACTCGGCGGACCGACGAGCAACCAGACCAAAACAACGGCCGGATGCATAGTTCAACGTAATGTAGACCGCGTCGCGAGAGATATTGCCTCCACGCTCGCTAAGCTGCTCGGCTACAGCAACTCCTATGGCCTTGCATGAGGCGGCGACGGCAGTCGCGCCCAGAGCGAAGCTGCAGCCGAAGGGCGACTCTGCCACCTGATGCAGCGCTTCCGCCCTCTCAAGAGTCGTCGTACTCGCGCGGGACCTCAGTTAAGTGAGATACGCGTGCACTCAACGGAGGAGGAGGAGGAGAGGAGGGGACGAGAGAGGGACCAGGACAGGGCGATGGTATTTTCATGGCAGCGTGGCGACGCGCATCTCCGCCGAGCGTGGGCCCTGGTGGCCCCACGCTCAACGCGAGCGCGTGGGCCCTGACGGCCCGCGCGCTCGCGCTCTGGCACGCCTGCGGCCGCTCGGCCGACGCAGGCGTCTGGGAGCAAAGCGGGGTGGGTGGGCACCCGCGCGTCGGCCAGAGCCGAACGCTACGGACCCAAAATGGCTACCTGAGCCCACACCCCCTCCCACTTAACCTGCAGTCTACAACCAATCAGACTATACAAGTTAAGTGAGATACGCGTGCACTCAACGGAGGAGGAGGAGGAGAGGAGGGGACGAGAGAGGGACCAGGACAGGGCGATGGTATTTTCATGGCAGCGTGGCGACGCGCATCTCCGCCGAGCGTGGGCCCTGGTGGCCCCACGCTCAACGCGAGCGCGTGGGCCCTGACGGCCCGCGCGCTCGCGCTCTGGCACGCCTGCGGCCGCTCGGCCATGAGAAAAGAAAGACGCAGCCGCGCGCGCGGGGGGCGCCCCGCCCGAGTGCGAGGGCGGGATCAGAGGCTGCAAGAGCCTCGCGCGCGCGGCCACTTGCCTGCAACCTTGAGGCCTTCCGCGCCCGCGCACCCAGAGCGCGGGCGCGGCGCGTGCGCGATGCGCGCAAAAGAACCGAAAAGGGTGGCGGCGCACGAGGCGCCGGGCGCAGAGCGCAAGTGTGGCCCCGACCGCACGGCGCGCAAGACGCGCAGCACGGCCGGGTCCAGGAAGCACGCGACGTGCGCGCACGTTAAACTCCTCCAAGAGGGAGGATCGCAGGCGCCACCTGCGTACCGTAGGCTAAAAGAAAGAGATCGCAGGCGCCACCTGCGTACCGTAGGCTAAAAGAAACAAGCTCGCAGGCGCCACCTGCGTACCGTAGGCTCAAGGATCGCAGGCGCCACCTGCGCACGGTAGGCTGAGAGGAGGGCCGACTCACTCACAGGCCGCCGCCGTCAGCCCGCGCCCGCGATGCCGCGGGCGCTGGCGTCGGGGTACGGGGGGGGAGCTCCACGCCTAGATGGAGGGCGTGTTCCCCCGGCGGTCGCGGCTCTCGCCTCCGCTGCGGTCTCCGCCGCGCTCACTGGGGTCCCGGGGGCTGCTGCCATCGCCGCCCCTCGACGCGCGACCGTCCGCGCTGGGCCAGTCGCGCTCACTCCGGCCGCGGCTGCCCTGGTCGCCCTTGGAGTGGCCGCCCTTGCCGCTCTTGTCGCCCTTGCCGCCGCTCTTGGAGCCCTTGGCGGCCTTGCCGGAGTACTTGCCCTTGACCTTGCCGCCCTTGCCGCCCTTGTCGCCCGCGCCCTTGCCACGCCAGGCTGGGATCCCACCCCCGCCCGCGGCAGCCTCCGCGGCGGCAGCACGCCGCCGCTTTTTCTCCTGCTCGTACCAGCCGCCGCGAGGAGCGCGAAGCTGCCCAGCGTGCTTCCCGGTCTTACGCCGCGTGCGGCCGGGCGGGGTGTCGCCGCGCCGCGCCCACGCTGGGTCCCGCGCCAGACTGTGGCTGGGCGACCTCTCGCGCTTGGGCCGGTGGCGGCTGGGCGACCTCTCACGCTTGGGCCAGCTGAGGTCGCCCGGCGGGCGGTCCCCCTCAGCCCCCGCACCCGTGGCACCCGTGCTGGGGCGCTCGCCATGGCCGACACTGGGGCCCGGCGCCTCCCGCACGGTGTGGCCGCTCCGCCGGGCCTTCTCCACCACCGTCTTGGGTTTGCCGAAGGCGACGCGGCAAGCCTCGCAGTAGCTCACGTCGCACCCCTTACAGTGCCACCGCAGGGCTCCGCTGTTAGCTCCGCCCGCGGGGCACATCTCGCAACCCCAACCGTCTCCCGGGTCAAAGGAGCTCCAGCGCATCTTGAGTGCGCATGTCGGGCAGGCAGGCGGCTGGATGGTCGGGCCATCCTCCCCGTCGCTGCCTGGGTCAGGGCCGCGAGGCCGGCTCGCCCACTCCGTGACCACCGTGCACGGGTCCGTCTTGTAGAACCGATAGTTCGACCTCATGCACTCCCGCGCGCGCTTTGCGTCAGCGCGGCGCTGGAACTCCACCAGCACGCACGGCTCCCGCTTGTGGCGGTGGTCGTACAGGAAGGCGATGTGTTTGACGACCCCGAAGGGCACGACCACCTGCCTGACCACCTCGGCATCGACGTGGTGCGGTACCCGCTCGATGCGGATGATGGACTCGCCCTCGTCGTGCTGGTCACTGGGCTGCTGCTGGGCGCCCTGGCGCTGCTCCTCCTTGCGCCTACGGCGGCTCCTCGAGCGCGGCTGGCGCTGGGGCGGCCCGTCCCCCGCGCCTGGCGCCTCCTCCACCTCGGTCTTCACCTCGAAGGACCGCGGCGGCGCCCCCCCGCTCTTGGGCTTCAGGACGGCCTCACGCTTCACGATGTCGGCCTTCGGGGGGGCGCCGCCCGTCTTGGGTTTCAAGACGGCCTCCTCCTCCTGTCCCCTGCGCCCGCGATCGCGAGGCGCATCGCGCTCGCGATCGCGGCGCCTCGCGCGCGAAGGCGAGCGCAAGGGCGCAGGGCGCCTCTCGCGCTTGCGGACCTCTTCGGCGAGGCGCTCCTGGCCCGGCGACCGCGCGGGCCGCGGGCGCGCCTTTGGAGCGCCTTTGCTCTGGCGCCGCGCGGCAGCCTGGATGGCCGCACGCGCCAGCGCCGCGGTGACCGCGTCCTCTCCCGCCTCGAGGACCGGGGCTGGGGTCGACTTCCCCTCGCCCCTGCTCGAGGCGTCGTCGTCGGTGAGCTCCACGACCGCCTCCGCGTCCACTGTGCGCATCATGTCGAGCAGCCCCTTGTTGTGCTTGCAGAGCTCGCGGAGCTCCGGCATGGGCTGCCCCTGGAACTGGGCCAAGGCGAGCGCCAGCTTGGCCGCCTGGCGCTGGACCTTGATATTCGGCCCCGCGCCCACCCCCCACGCACCCCGCTTGCCGTCGACGATCACCAGCTGGCCGTGGTCCTCGCTCGCCCCCGCGGCCAAGCAAGCCGCCGCGATGCACGGGGCTGCTTCGTGGTCGTGGTTGACCACCTCGACGAGGTCCTCGCTGTCCAGCTCGTTCACCACCGTGTACAGGATGTTGTGGGCGGCACTCCGGAGCTCGTCCGACAGCGCGGCCCCCGAGACGACGACGCCGAGGGGGTTCACCGCCATGATGCTGTAGTCATGGCCACGCGCCTTGCTCTGGTCCGGGGCCACCAGGCCCACCAGGAATCCCATGATGCACGCTGCCGGAGCGCGGGGCGACGGCGCGGCTGGCGCGCGGGGCTGGGGTGCGCGCGCTGCTCGCACGCCTCGCTCTGGAGTGGGAGATGGCTGCGGATGAGAGGACCAAGAGGAGGTGGGCGTGCCTGGGGCGATCGGGAGCGGTAGCGAAAGGGGGGTCGAGGGCGAGAGGTCCACCGGGATACCCCCACAACGCGAAGCCCCCGCCCTGACCTGAATACCCGTGGGACCCGCCTGCTGCTTTCCCACACGCCCATTAACTCCTCGCCCTGGCTCGTATCTCACCAATTCCTCCTCTCCTTCCTCCTCCGTAGTTGACCCTGCTCGCGCCGAAGGGCGCGCCCAGGGGGGGCGCCCGGGCGCCCAGGCCGGGCGTTCCGAGGGCCTCAGATCGCTCCCAAACTGGGGCGGATCGCTCCCGGCCAACTGGTCGGGGCGGGCGCCGGTCACGGCGCCGTCGTCACCGCGGGCGTCCGGGGCCAATAAGGCGTGGCCCTCCGCCATGCCTCGGGCGAACGGAGCCTGACGCCGATGGTCCTCCCAGAGGTATCCGTGGAAGGCGTCCGTGGACCACCTCCCGAACCTCTTGACCGCTTCCAGGTCGCGACAGGCGTGGTACAACGCCGTCGCGCCCCCGATGCGCAGGGAGTGGGATCCCATCTGGCCTGCGTCCACGCCGCAGGCGGCAGCCGCGAGTTGGAGGAGCCCCTGCACCTCCTCCCGCATAATCGGGTGGCCATCGGGCCGGCGGAACAGGGGGAGCCCCGCCTCGGTTCCTCGTCCAAACCGGTCCGGCAGCTCCCTCTGGAGGTCGGCGAGTGCGTCCACGACACACAACTCCACCCCCGAACGGTAATGGTTGCGTACGCAACCTGCGTTAAACTGGTCCGTCTTGGACGACGTGATCGTCAGTACTACCTCATCGCAGTCGCTGAGCCTTGCGCTGGGTGTACCTCCGCGCATCCCCTGTACGTCCTGCCCACGCACCACCCGTCCCATACTCCAGGAGCGGTCCTCTTGGACCAAATACTCCGACGCGCGGAGCATGAAAAAGTACCCCGTCATAAGCGCCGCCCATAGGATGGTCGCCTCCCGGCGCGTGGCCGTCCCGTGGGCGAACAAGTACTCTCGGAGCCAGCGCAACATCCGGGGCGTGGCCGGCAGCTTCCGTTTCGCCTTTCCGTCCCAGCGGCGGAGTCCCTCGATCGTGGTCCAGAGCCGGCGCCGATCGGAGGTCACATCCCCAAACCCGGCCAGGGTGTGGGCATATCGAATGGCGAACAGGCGCTGGCGGATGGTCGTGGCTCGCCTCTTCATCACCTTGTACAGGTACACGACATACCGGATGAGGTCATCCTCATCCGTAAGGCGGGCGTCCCGAGTCTCCCCCTGCAGGTATGGGCTCCGGCCTCGGAGCCTCCGCCAGAGTACCCAGTTACGCCACCCGGCGCTGTAATTGGCCCGCGTCCCTTCGGCAAGCTTGGCCAACATCGCCTCGGTGGCGGTCGCATCCAGCTCGCGGGTGTCGGTGAGTTCACCTTGAATCCCTTTCGGGGCGCCCCCGCCGGCGTACCGCCAGGCGGCGGGCTTCACCAGCGCGGGAGCAGGGGCGCTGCGGGTACGCCGACGGGCCTTGCGCGGGGGTGGGGCCGCGCCGCCCACGCCGTCCACGGCGCTTGGCCTGGGCACGCCCGCGCCTTCCGGAACAGCGAAGGTCACCGCCCCGACCCGCTCCCCGCCTGCCCCGTCCACCCCTGCTGCGGTGGACCGCGCGGTAGCAGGGGGGTCGAGCTGGTCCGCCAACCGAGCGGCGTCGTCCGTCGTCTTCCCCGCCTCCAGCGCAGCCTCGAATGGCCCGCTTGGGCGATCGGGGGCCTGAAGCCAGGCCTTTAGCCACAGCTTAACCATCTCGTCATTAGCGAGTCGGTCGTGATCGGGCCCGACGCCCGCGCGCGCCCCGGGTGCCTCGCTTGCGCTCGCTGCCTCTACGGCCTGCCTCAGCAGGCGCTCCGCCCACTGGAGCACCCAGCGGGCCGTGCGACGCGGGAGTGCACGAGCGGCCTGCCGCATGCGCTCGGCGATCGGCATACCTCCAAGGCCCAAGGCATCCCACAGCTCCGCCGTGCCCCCCTGGGCGCACCAGATTTCTTTCGGGTGCAGGGCTCGCACGGTCCAGCCGCCCTCGGACCCTTCCAGGATCAGGGTGTTCGCATAGCCCTTCAACGGGTCGGGCTTCGCCCGTGCCGTATGGCAGGGCCCGCGCGGATCATGAATCACCACGCGCTGGGCCCGCCCGCCTCCCGCGGGCTGCCATGTGCCCCGCGGCCAAGGCATCATGCGATCCCCCGTCGTCGAGATCCGAGGGTCCACGAGCAAGGTGCCGTTGTCGAGGTCCAGGCGGAGCTCATCCAGCGGTGGCCGCCCTGCCTCCTTCCAGAGCTGGCAGAGGCCGCGTGGCTCCACGCAGGGCTGTCCCAGGGGGGGTACGGGGCCCGATGCCCGAACCCGTTCCCCGCAACCCCAAACCTGGACCGCCCGCGCGCGTGCCGTGACGTCGCCGAAGTGCGTGCACAGTAGGCGCGTCTCTGGGGAGAGTGCCACATAGCCAAGGCGCCGTAAGCGCGCCCCTAGTCGCACTGCAGCGTAGTTGACGGGGGCGTCGAGCAGCACGGCCAGTGGCCGAGTGGTGATCAGTAGCCGCTCCAGGCCCGTCGCTTCACGTCCACCGGGGTCCTCCGATAGTGACACGCACAGCCAGCGGGTCCGCGGGGCCCCAGCGGGGTCCTCGGGGTGGTCCCCGTCGTCCGGGTCCCATCGGTCACCGACATCCCACGGCGCTAGCAGCGCCGACCCACCGAGGCTCTCCCATGCCTCCCCAAAGGGGGGCCACGCGGTTCCCACCTCCAGCAGCCGCGCCCCCTCGACCTGCAGAGGGGCGTAGCGTGGTAGGGCCTCCCGGGCTCCTTTGACTTGGAGTGCAGCCGCGCGCCAGGGCCCGTCGTCTCCTGGCATCCGCAGCTCGCGCTGGGCGGCCTCCTCCACCAGTTCGCCCCACGGAGCTGCCGGCGACAGCTCGGTCCATCCGGCCTCCGCCATCCGCTGGCGTACCTCCTCCACCGTGGCACGAGTAATGAAGTCGGCCAGCTCGTTGTGGTAAGTCCGTAAGTAAAGCCCGTCCAGGACCCGGAACTTGTACCGTAGCTCCAGCATGGCCAGGACTCGAAGCAGGTGGCGCGCCACCGCGTTCCGCGCCCGGCGGCGTCGCAGCCAGCGGCTGACATTGCTGTTGTCAGTGACGTACGGCAATAGCAGCTGGAACCAGTCCGGGCCCTTCTCGGCCGCCAAGGCTATCAGACAGAGGAGTTCGACCACCGCGATGATCTCCCCCTCCCCCTGCCAAGTGACCCCAGGGGCGGAGCGGAGCGTCTCCAGATAGGGAGCCGCCTCCGCCACGATGTACTCGCGCGAGGACCAGTCCAGCGCACCGATCCGATCCAGGGTGGCATCGCCTCCCAGCCAGCGCAGCTTGCCGAGCGCCCCCGGGAGTGCGAGGGCCTCGCGAAGGCCTAGCAGGCCCTCGAAGGAGGTCTCGAAGTTACCCTCGACCGGCATCTCAAAGCAGACGCGCAGCCAATCCAAGGTCTGGTGCCAATCGTCCCACGCAGCCTCTACCATCTCGGGGTCGCCCGGCGGATGGACGTAGGCCTGACCTGGGTCACCCGACAGCATTCGGTGGACCGCTGGGAGCTCCAGGCTCAGGGCTGGAGCTGCGCAGGCGCAGAACTGGCCGAGCCCACTTAGCTCCCTCGCGGTTCGCAGCCGGACCATGCGGCAGCCGAAGCTCAGCTCCGGCTCCGCCAATAGGAAGCGCATCTTCATGGCCTTGGGCTCCGGGAGTCCAACTCGCTCGCGCTCGAAGTCCATACTGAGCCCCCAGATAATCTGCGTGGTGGAAGGCTCCCCCTCGGCGTCCCTCTTGCTGACGTTCACTGCTTCGGACCCAAACACCTCACGTATGGAGGCATCCAACGCGTCGCAGGCCATCCACGGTCGGACCCCAATGTCGGGCTCCACCACCACAGGGTCATCCATGAGCCACTCCGAGTGGAAGTGGGTGGTGTCGTGCCAGTGCGGCTCCCCAGGCCGATAGCTCTCGTGGAGCTCCCTCGCCGCCAGGGCGAGCATCATGTAATTGCCTGGGGCTCCCGTCCACCCAAACACCATGGCTAGGTAAACGACCCTGACGTCCCCCTCGATGCCAGCGTGGGCCCCCGGTAACGAGGTGCCAAAGTCCCCGACGTCCGCCGGGGCGATGTCCAACCACTTGAAGGCCCGCGAGACGTCCCGCTTGGCGCAGAGGAGGCGCGCTCCGGGGTGGCGCGCGCGATGCCATACCGCCGTCCTCGCCACTTGCCGATGGCGTGGCTGGACGGCAGGCGGGTGGTCGCGCTTGTGTGTGGCGGCGTTGGCCGAGAGCATCGCATGGATCATACGCCCTTCGGACGATAAGGTTCTGTCCGGTAGCTGCTTCGGTACCCTCCCCAGCGGGGCTTCCACCAGCTCCGTCAGAAAACCCTCTGCCGCCTGGGACGCCACCAGGACGATCCCCCAGGTCACATCCGCCCATACCTTCTGGTAGGCCTCGTCGATGTGGGCTCGCACGCTGGGGTACGGTTGGGCTCGCTCGCGCCTCCGCGGCGCGCCCCGCCGCGCGGAGGCTCCCCCTTCCGCTAGCTCTCGGACGTACTCGAAGTGCTCTCGGCTTAAACTGACTACCTGCCAGACCACCCCAACCCAACCCGAAGACCCGAATTTCGGGTTGGGGGGGGCAAGGGTTCCACACGTGTTTTTTCGACGTTTCCCGACCCCCCCCCCACTGGAAATCGAGGGTAAATCTGAGCCTTCGGGTTGGGTTGGGGTGGTTTGGTGGGTGGTGATAAACACCGTCGCACCTTGTCCCCCAGGACGCCCCGAAGGGGGTTGCCTAGGCGCTCGTGGCGCGCGCGCCTAAGCAGCGCGGCCGCTTCCTTCAGGGACCCCGTCCGCTGGAGGAGCTGATCCCCCAGCCCTACCAGGGTCCGCATGGCTTCGGGGTCATACTCAGGGTGCTCCGTGCAGAAGGTCAGGTAGACCGTGGCCAGCTCCGCCGGGCTGCACCCGTCGAGGTCCTCCGCGATATCTCTGGCCGGATCCTCGCAAGGGGGTCGAGTCTTGCCCGCACTCACCTCCCCCTGTGCCTTGCCCAATGGGGGCTTAGGAAGCCCCGCCAATGCTCGGTGCATGGCTGGGCTAAGCCTACCGCATTTTGAGCCGTCCCCTGAGGCCTGCAGGCGCTCGATTCCAGTGAAGTCGACGCCCTGCAGGCGCCCGGGCGCCTCCGCCCGGGCGATTTTGGGGGACGCCCCCGGGCCATCCTCCCATATAGGCGCCAACTGCCGACGCAGTTGGCTCACCGACCAGCGGTGATAGGCCCCTTTCAACACCTTTGCCCACGCGGCGCAAAGGCGGGGGGCCCAAACCTGCGCCTCCTTGGTGCGCTTAATGCCCGAGCCCGGCACGTGATCCTTCAGCTCGACGTGGTGGTGGTCACGGGGGCAACGTCGCGCCAACAACAGAGCGTGCAGATACAGCCGGGGGCTGACGAGCCACCAGCTGCCCTTGCGATAGCGGCTCTCTGGCGCGTCGGACGGGGCCTTACCCCAGGCGCACATGTGGATCGGGACGATCATGGCCCCCGTCGCTCGACGCAGCTCGTGCATCGGGGCCTGGTCCCAAATCTTGGGGTAGCGGCCCGAGGGGCAGGAGGACTCGATGAGAAACTCCTTGCCAGCGTCGTGTAGGATGCGGCAGGTGTCGCACGTGAACTGTGTGTGGCTGTTACCCACGCGCTCGAACTCTTTGGAGCCATCCCCCTCGGGGTGCTCCCACGTGCGGGTGCCCTGCGGGGTCCCGCCCGGCTGGGCCATGAGCCCGAGGTCACGAGCCACACGGGGTACCCCAGCACCAAACGTTGGCCACGTCGGGGCCCATGGGGGTCCGCGCGGCCTCCTGTAGGCGCGCGCGGACCGCTGGGTCGAGGGTATCATGATCCGGCCGTGGGCCGGATTCTCGGAGGGGGTCGTCGTAATATTCGATCGGTTCCAGCACCCGGATGCCCTCGGCGCGAAGCGCGGCCGACCAATTTCCCGAACCGGCGTACACCTCCTGGGCGATCAAACCGTACGCGAACGCGGGGTCGTGTCGAAGTGGCATCGCGTTCGCCTCCAGGAGGCGTGCCTGGACGTCGGCTGGATGTTCCCCGAACGAGGCCGGCGCGCGTCCCACTGCGCGGCCCGCCCGACCTTCCGCTGCCTTGCAGTGGGTGCAGGGCGCGCTCTTGCCCGGGACGGTGGGTTCAACGTCCGGGCCTTCATCGAGCATCTCGCGCCAGCCGACACTTACGATCTCGCGGGACAGGCGTCCTGCGTGCCCCCAGCGCTGGCCTAGGGCCGCCGCCTCCGCGTGGGAGCGTGGGCGCAAGGCGCGCATATGGCCGCGCCAGATCAGGAGCGGAATTACGTGATCCTCCGCGCCGACGCCCGTTCCCATTAGGTGGTCCACGCATAGGCGCCCACTGCCGTTGACACGGTGCACCTGGAGCGTGACGGCGTCGAGGTCGGCGACAGGGCATGCTGCCAGGCAGCGATAGTCCTTGTCGTGGTGCGGGTGCACCGCATCGTGGACGTAGGAGCGGACATCGGCCTCCAGGGCCGTGATCCACGGCGGGGAGTCGCCCAGGGCACGCAGGGCCTTGTGGGCCTCCTCCCATAGTGCATGGCGATACGTCGCGGCCAACTGCTGCACCGCGTCCGGGCTGGGCTCACCTGTGCCCCCGCCCGCGCGTAGCAGGAGCACCCCCGCAGCTACGTGCAGTAGCAGGCACTGCCGCTCCTCGGTGTCGCCCACCTCCAGGCCCATCGCCTGGCCCATCTCCTCTGTAGGGCCGAGGCGGTCCCGATAGTCGATGAAGTCCCACTGGATGCGGGTGTCCCCGTCCCAGAAGGTATATGACCCGCGGCCTATCAGCCCGCCGGGGTCCCACGCAACCGGGCCAACCTCGGCCCCGCCCTCGGTGACATATCCTGCGGCGCAGCTAAGCGCCTCATGCAGGTCGGCTGCCTCGCTGCTGAGACCCCGATGGCCTCGGTCCACGGCTTCCTCGAGGGCTCGCTCCAGAGTAAGCCGCTCCCCGCGCAGGCGCGCCCCCAAGACGCGCCCGCGCACGTGGCTCTGCAAGTACTCGCTGGCTCCCTTCAGAGGTGCGAAGATGCCCTCGGCTTCGAGCTCCTGCATGAGTTTGAGGCGAAGCTCCGGCCCATCACCCGCGGGCTGGGCGTCCCAAGTGGCCGCCGCGCGCGGGTGGTCGTGGTCTTCGAGCCATCCGAAGTCGGGGCCCTTAACCGCTTCCCGGAGGTCGGATTCCATCGCGGTAAGCTGGAGCGCGGTGTAGTCGTCCGGGGCCTGCCCCGGGCCCGGGTCGCCCGCTGCTCGCGAGCCGCTGCCACGGCCCCGGCCCTTTTCCTTCTGGGAGTCAGGGGGAGCAGGTGGGGAAGTGTCCTCGCCAACCTTCTCGGCCTCGGCTGCCTTGGCTTGCGAGCGCAGCTGCGCAATCATCCCATCCACCTGCTTGGGATCGATCCGGGGCGTCCCAAGGAGCCCCCCGCGCCTCGTGAGCTGCATGACTACCGAGTAGTCCAATCCGCGCGTTGACTTGATGGGGTCATGGGAGTTAGGGCAATCGCAAGCCTTCCGCGAGCAGCCCATGTGCGTGGTGGCCCCCCAGCAGATAGGGACGTTGTCTTTATTGCGGGGCGCATGCGCCACGGATCGCGTCCGCTCCGGGCGTGTTAGTTCCTTGCCCGCTGGGTACGCCCTCTTGGGGGCTGTCCCCGCTGGGGCCCCGGTGCCCGCCTTGGGCCCCGCCTTCGGCTGGGGCCCAGCCCCCGCCTTGGGCCTGTCATCCCCCTGCGCCGTGGGCCGGGGATCGCCCATTTCCTCGCTCCCTCCCGCTTTGGGCGGTCGCTTCGTGAGGTGGGCGTTCAGCTGCCCATTGAGAAGGCGCGTGAGTGCGGCCTTGCGCCGGGGCACGACCACCTGCTGGTAGTAGGCGCTCGGGTCCCCGAGGTCGAACGTTCGGGGCAAATCGTAGCCGTTCTCCGGCATGAGTAGGATATACTTGATGTCCTCCCTCCTCGGGTTCTCGGTGTCGAGCTCTCGACAGAGTCGGCGCCTCAGCTCCCGCAATTCCTCGACCCAGGTGCTTCGGAGCTCTTCCCACAGATCCTTGACCCAATGGTCTGGGAACTCCGATGGGTCCCTCTCGAAGGCCGCCTCCAAGAACCCCAACGACCGCCGACGCTCCGCCCCGTGTGCGACCCCTATGATGGACTCGAACATCTGGATCTCGCACCGGGCCCTCTTGAACCAGGTCGCCATGTGGGTGGCGGGCCGTTGGCGGGGCTCCAGCTTGTCGTCCACAGGAAGCCGATAGCCATCGAAGTCCTCGTCACGCGCGGGGACGCAGTCGTCCACCGCCAGGTCGTGAGGGCCCGTCCCGAAGGCGAGCGCCGCGTAGCCGTGTGCCACACGGTTGGTAACCAGGCAGGGAAACCCGATCGTCTTGAGCGTGCTCTTGGAGTGCGCACACATGCGCTTGAGTGAGTCGAACAAGTCCTTCCCCGTGATACCCTCGCAGGCCTCAACCACGAAGGTGTTGCATCCCCGGGCTATGTAAAGATCGAGTTCCTCGTCCCGACCGATCCCTGCCCTGGTGCCCCGGGCCTTCTTGTCGCCCTCGGTGGCCCGCGCCTGCCGCTCGGCGGCGAGGACGTGGCGTTCAGTGAGGCGGTTCTGGCGATCCAGGCGCTCGATAATCTGGGCTTCGGCCTCGACTGTAAGCCCGCCCAGGGCGCCCGCCGCCCCGGCGTCGTCTGGACCCCCAGCTCGCTCCCCACCCAGGCCGCCCCCGTGGGGCGTCTGGCCAGTGAGGTGGCCAAGGACCGAGGCCCCGTCGAGGAGCGGATTGGCCCCACGGGCGGCCCCCCCGCGTCCATCGCGTGCCAGCAGGTCCCGATCACCCAGCAAGCCCCGTCGTGGGCCCGTGGGTTGGATGGGGGGCATGGCACCGAAGAGCTCGCGTCGGGGTCCCTGCTTCGGGCTGGGATCCCGTCCCCGCGCCGAGCGACTCCGCGAACCCTCACGTGAGAGGCTCCCCTGCAGGGGAACCTTGTCGGCGGCCGCAGCACGCTCCCGCGCGCGCGCTTCCAGCTGCGCATCCTCCAGATCCGCGAGGGCGCGCTCTAGGTCGGACCCCAGTGGGCCCGCCGCTGCCACCTGTGCGACCCTCCGCCGCAGCTGCCGCTCCGCCTGATCAAGCGGAACCCCGAGCAGGTCCGCGGCCATACCTAATGCACTGAGAGCCGCCGCTTGGCCCCCCCGTCCTTTGAGATCCTCGGCTCGCAAGGAGTCCATGAACATTTCGAGCGGGTCGGGCTCTTCGGCGTCCTCGCTCACGCCGGCGGCGGTCGCCGCTAAGCGCGACAGTGCCGCCACGGGGGCGGGACGGGGCAAGCCCTCCATCCCGGGCGCAAGCGGCGCCCCCTGCGCGCCACCCCGCCGATGGTGGCCGAGTGTGCGTACAGGGTCGTGCTGCAGCTGCTGGCGCTCCGTGTTCGTCAGGTAGCGCCGCCTCCAGCCGCTCGCGCTTTCCACGTCCACACCGTCCCACTGCTCCTGGCGTAACATCGCCAGCAGATCCTGCGGGATGTGGTGGGCGATGACACGCAACCCCACTTCCCGAGCCCCTTGGGGGACCTCGTACAGCAGCCGATTGATCCAATCTATCGGGTAGCGCCCGTCCTCCAGCGGGGGGGGGTGCCGTACGACCTCGCTGGCTGGGACCTCCACCCTGACGCCCTCGAGGCTAGTCCCGATGATAAGTCTGGCGTCCCCGCCAGTGCCCCGTACGTCGAGCCCCTCGCATTCCCCCAATAGAATAAACCAAGGACTCGCCGGGGGCGCGCCGTACGCCTCCTCGGCTCCCCGAGGGTCGCCCGGGAGTATCGGGCAGACCTTCACGAGTAGGGGCTCCTGAAGCCACCCGTGGTGGGCGATCCGATCGCCCGGGGCCCCGCGGTCGGCAGACCGTGAGCGTCCGCTGGCCCTAGCTTCCGCGGAGCGTGTGCGACGCGGCTGCGGCCCCGAGGTTAGGGCCTGCGCCCCCGTGGGCTCCACATCGACAGATGGGGCCACGGCGGGCGGTGGCGGTGCAGCGGGGGGAGGTAGAGGCGGGGGGTAGACCGGCTCGGCCGCAATGCCAACCCCATCGGCAGCGTGCGCGGTCCAATCGCGCACCCTGGCGGGGCTTGGAGCCCGCGCCCGCATGCGGCGGCGCAGGCCCCCGAGGATCCCAGGTTGGACCGTCGCCTCGACGCGCACGGTGCGACCCTCGTCCCGTCGGAGATGTTCCCCGCACATCGGGGCCCCCCCGCAGCTACCCTTCGCCATGCGGAGACAAGTGGGGAGGCTGCACTTGCGGCCGATCAGGGTAGACCGATACTTCTGCGCATGGTGGGCGCAGAGGTGCACCTGTGCATTGAGACAATGCCCAGGCCGAGGAACGTCCGACACCTCCGCGTCCTCCTGTAGCAGGACAGTGGCCTCCTGCATCCCTCGGTCGCCGCACCCCTCCGGCTGGAGGGGGCGTGCGCCACCCGCGAGCTGCACCCCAACTTGTGCGGCTTGGCAGGGGCGCTCCTCCGCCTCCACCTCGCTCTCCGAGTCGATGTCCAGGCGGCGATAGCCCGTGGCGTCGGTGATGTAGCGGGGCTCCGGCCGGCCCCGGCACAGCCATCCGAGTACCGACCAGGGTGAGCAAAGCAGCCACTTGACGACCCCGAATACCTTCCGGAGTCCCACGCCGACTGCTCGGCAGGCCGTGGCCCTTCCGTGCTCAGCCAAGTCCACGATCTGTGTGTGGTCAATGGCCGCGTACTGGTCGACGTGCATGGGATGCGCCACTGGACAGGAGGCGCACTCGACAGCACGACATAGATGCACATTCCCTGTCTCCTCGAGGTTCAGTCGCCACTTGCGACTGGTGCACCCCAGGACCTGCCCGATCTTGATGTTGAGCCCGTGGCGGTCCAATCGGTACCGGTCCGCGAAGTTGCAGCTGATGCGGGCCACCTGCCCGTGCTTACGCAGCAGCACGTGGTTGCACGCCCGATTGGTCCCTCGGCCGCGGACCCCCTTTGTGTAGAACTCTGTCTCCACCACGCCGCCCAAGCCCGGCCCGCGCCAGCGCACCAGCAAGGGGGTCGGAGGGGGTGGGGGAAGATGGGCGCCAGGCCCATCCCCTCCGCGTCGCTGGCAGCACCGGGTAATCTGGTACCACGCCCAGCGGAGTCCCCCGGCAGCCCACAGCATAGGCTGGGCTGCGGTGTTGACGATGAAGGCCAGGGCACCCAACACGAACGTGAAGATGCCTAGGGCAAAGCATAAGACCGCGGTCTCCCACCAATACCCAAGCATCTTGACGCCCAGGCGGTCGACGGCGGATCCAAACCATCCGCCACTCGTGCGGATCGTGCCCGGGTGGTCGGGGGAGCTTACCCGCGCTCCATAGCCCACGACCTCGAAGACCCAGGCTGCGAAGCCCCAACCGGGACCCGGCCCTGCCTCCGGGGGCGGTGTAGGTGGCGGCGGCGGCGGTGGGGGTTCGCTCCGGCCAGCCCACCAATGGGGCAGGTGCGGGACCCAACCACTCCACCCCCAATACCCGTCCGGCCCACGCGGCAGGTCGGGCTCACCATCGCCCGTCCGGTTTCCCGGGGCGGACGGCTGCCCAGGCGCGCCCGTGGGCTCGTTGTTACCTCCGTATGCCGGCGTAGCTGGGCTGCCTGTGGGCTCGCCCTCGCCTACGCGCCCGATGCCCGCGGTCGTGGTCGTTGTGGTCGACCCTGACCGCGGCGGCGGTGGGACGCCCGGCGTCCCCGGGGGCTTGGCCTGCGGCCCTCGCCCCTTTCCCCCTGCAGGCGCGGGCTTGGCGGGCGGTCCTCGCCCCTTGCCTCGCCCCCCACCGCCTGCCGGCGGCGCTGTCGGCCCGGGCAGGGCTGGCGGCGTCGGCGCTGGGACCTCATGTCCCCCGCGCCCGAATGGCAGCCAGCCAAGTGCCCCTTGGACCGTAAGAGCGCCGCCCGTAACCAAGATCATCAGGTGCGCCCCCAGGAAGCCCACAGCCATGGCACCACAGGCGCGCTACCTAGTCCGCGGACTAGCACGGCTGTGGTTATGGCCGCCCCGCGGCCCCCTGGAACACCCGCGCGTCGGCCAGAGCCGAACGCTACGGACCCAAAATGGCTACCTGAGCCCACACCCCCTCCCACTTAACCTGCAGTCTACAACCAATCAGACTATACAAGAGTCCGTCGCCGACAACCCTTGATCATCGATGTGGACATCGAGATCGAAAAATCCGGGGGGGGGGTCGACTCGCGCCTTCCCCGGCGCCACGACGAAAGCCGCGGCCGCGATGCAGCCGGCGACCGCTCCGTTCTGACATCAGAAGGGCCCTCCAGCCAATCTTCAAAGCACATGCATCTTCCGCGTTTGTCGGCTCAAAACTGCAAGATGTCCTCGTCGAGCACGACGGTCGACAAAGACGATGCACGACCCGTGCTCGTTGGCAACCCCGCTCTCTCGAGAAACCGCCGGTCGCCGCGCCGCGTCGGCGGCGCCTCGAAACTGACCGGCGGCCGAACGCTGAATGCGCCCCGCGGCCCACGTCTCCCAGTCCAGGGCCGCCGGCTGTCTCGAACGACCCCGCGCCCCAAACTGGGAAGAGGAGGCCCCGATCACTCTGCAGCCTCCAGTCGGCGTCGGTAGCAGCGCGAGCAAGACCGCGGACATCTAAGAGGGCAGGCACCCAGATTCCATACGCCAGCAGCAATGCCGAACAATTCACAGGCAGGGTCGACCGAAACAGCCGACGCCTCGCGGTGCAACGACGAAATCCCCCTGATCTCGTCGGCCGACGGGCGGGGCAAGGGCGGGGGCCAGAACGCCATCGGGGGCGACTCCGGGACCGCGCCTCCGAATCCAAGCAAACTTGTTACCCTCGGGATTTGCGAAGGCCTGTGTCGGGCGCGCCCCATTGCAGGGGGATTTTCGACGAAAGAGGGGGAGGGGGGGGGAAAAAAAACAAAACAGAAAAAAACAAAAAAAAAAAAAAAAAAAAAAAAAAAAAAAAAAAAAAAAACGGGCGACGTACCCAACCCCTGCGCAAACGCGGGGCGCAAATAGTTTAGGACACTTTGTATAAAGGGCGATGGCGGAGCGAGGGCTACATATGTCTGCAGACGGAATTCGGGAGGGAGACTCGCAGGACACTGGCTACAGGACAAGGACTGGATAAAGCTGATAAGTTGCAATCCCTGAGCACCCCTAGCCACTTCGAAAGCGGGGGTCTCATATCGCAGCCCCTGAGAGATGGCGAGGTCAAAGCTTGAGTCTGCGGCGAGGTCCCAGAAACAATAACGGTTCGAGGATGATGTGATCGAGGGCCTGAAAGTAACTCACGAGGCATGATGGGCGTCTCGTGGAGAGCAAGCTGTCTCTTTCCGCTTCGCCCCCTGCAAATGAGGTGCAAAGTGCCTTCATCTTTTACGTGGTGCAACTCTGTACCCAGCGGGTTCCAAACAATTTGCTGCAGCATAAACGCAGACACATGGGATTGAACTAATTCACTAACTGTGCAGGGCCCCCCAGCAGGCCTCATAAAGTGGCGCCAGTTTCACAGATCGCAGCCCCCCCAGAGACGGCGAGGTCTAATTTGAATCCGCGCGTGGCCCTCACTCTGCTGGGCCCCCCAGCAGGCCTCGAAAATGGCGGCAGCTTCACAGGTCGCAGCCCCCCAGGGATGGCGAGGTCCAATTTGAATCCGTGCGTCGCCCTCAGTTTGCTGGGCCCCCCAGCAGGCCCCCAGCATGGCCGACGAAAATGGCGATCGTTTCCCCCATCGCAGCCCCCCAATGGCGAGGCTAATTTGAACTGTGCTCTGGCGACAGCGTCGCCCTCACTGCGCGTCGCTGGGCCCCCCAGCAGGCCTCGAAAATGGCGACAGTTTCACAGATCGCAGCCCCCCAGGGATGGCGAGGTCTATTTGAATCTGCGCGTCGCCCTCACTGTGCTGGGCCCCCCAGCAGGCCTCGAAAATGGCGGCAGTTTCACAGATCGCAGCCCCCCCAGGGATGGCGAGGTCTAATTTGAATCTGCGCGTCGCCCTCACTGTGCTGGGCCCCCCAGCAGGCCTCGAAAATGGCGGCAGTTTCACAGATCGCAGCCCCCCAGGGATGGCGAGGTCTAATTTGAATCTGCGCGTCGCCCTCACTGTGCTGGGCCCCCCCAGCAGGCCTCGAAAATGGCGACAGTTTCACAGATCGCAGCCCCCCAGGGATGGCGAGGTCTAATTTGAATCTGCGCGTCGCCCTCACTGTGCTGGGCCCCCCAGCAGGCCTCGAAAATGGCGACAGTTTCACAGATCGCAGCCCCCCAGGGATGGCGAGGTTTAATTTGAATCTGCGCGTCGCCCCCACTGTGCTGGGCCCCCCAGCAGGCCTCGAAAATGGCGGCAGTTTCACAGATCGCACCCCCCCCAGGGATGGCGAGGTCTAATTTGAATCTGCGCGTCGCCCTCACTTTGCTGGGCCCCCCAGCAGGCCTTGAACATGGCGACAGTTTCACAGATCGCAGCCTCCCGCAGGCAAGACAGGAAGAGGCAGGGAGGGAGGGGGCAGGAGGAAGGAAGGAGTGGAGACCACACTGCTCTATTCAAAACGAATGCCCAACCAAGGAGGGTTGGGGGGCAAAAAAACGAAATCAACAAAAAAATATCCCGGCAAAGCAACCTAACAGCGATGTGTAGGAGCATATCTGGAAGCATTCCCTTTAAGATTCACATGAGAATCCAGTTGTAGCATTCCGCTGTTCTCGCAGTCGCAGTCGCAATCGCGATGAAAGTCGCAGTGGCAACGGCAGTCGCAGTCACAGCCTCATCCTCAGCCTGCCTCAGCCTCAGCCTCAGCCTGCCTCAGCCTCAGCCTCAGCCTGCTTCAGCCTCAGCCTCAGTCTGCCTTCAGCCTCGGCCTCAGCCTCAGCCTGCCTCAGCCTCAGCCTGCATCAGCCTCAGCCTCAGCCTCAGCCTGCCTCCTCAGCCTCAGCCTCAGCCTCAGCCTGCCTCAGCCTCAGCCTCAGCCTGCTTCAGCCTCAGCCTCAGTCTGCCTTCAGCCTCGGCCTCAGCCTCAGCCTGCCTCAGCCTCAGCCTGCATCAGCCTCAGCCTCAGCCTCAGCCTGCCTCAGCATCAGCCTGCCTCAGCCTCAGCCTCAGCCTGCCTCAGCCTCAGCCTCAGCCTGCTTCAGCCTCAGCCTCAGTCTGCCTTCAGCCTCGGCCTCAGCCTCAGCCTGCCTCAGCCTCAGCCTGCATCAGCCTCAGCCTCAGCCTCAGCCTGCCTCAGCATCAGCCTGCCTCAGCCTCAGCCTCAGCCTGCCTCAGCCTCAGCCTCAGCCTGCTTCAGCCTCAGCCTCAGTCTGCCTTCAGCCTCGGCCTCAGCCTCAGCCTGCCTCAGCCTCAGCCTGCATCAGCCTGAGCCTCAGCCTCAGCCTGCCTCAGCATCAGCCTGCCTCAGCCTCAGCCTCAGCCTGCCTCAGCCTCAGCCTCAGCCTGCTTCAGCCTCGGCCTCAGTCTGCCTTCAGCCTCGGCCTCAGCCTCAGCCTGCCTCAGCCTCAGCCTGCATCAGCCTGAGCCTCAGCCTCAGCCTGCCTCAGCATCAGCCTGCTTCAGCCTCAGCCTCAACCTCAGCCTCAGCCTGCTTCAGCCTGAGCCTCAGTCTGCCTTCAGCCTCGGCCTCAGCCTCAGCCTGCCTCAGCCACAGCCTCAACCTGCCTCAGCATTCAAAATGTGGCCCGGGAATAAAGTTCTGGGAACTCGAAGAACACGAAGTGGCCTGCAGTTGGCTCCGGGCATTCAAAATCATGCCCAGGAATGGAGCTCTGGGAACTCGAAGACCACGAAGTGGCCTACAGTTTGCTCCGGGCATTCAAAATCATGCCCAGGAATGGAGTTCTGGGAACTCGAAGAGCACGAAGTGGCCTACAGTTGGCTCCGAGCATTCAAAATCATGCCCAGGAATGGAGTTTTGGGAACTCCAAGAGCACGAAGTGGCCTACAGTTGGCTCCGGGCATTCAAAATGTAGCCCAGGAGTGGAGTTCTGGGAACTCGAGGACCACGAAGTAGCCTACAGTTGGCTCTGGGCATTCAGAATGTGGCCCGGGAATGGAGTTTTGGGAACTCGAAGAGCACGAAGTAGCCTACAATTGGCTCTGGGCATTCAAAATGTGGCCCGGGAATGGAGTTCTGGGAAGTCGAAGAGCACGAAGTGGCCTACAGTTGGCTCCGGGCATTCAAAATGTGGCCCGGGAATGGAGTTCTGGGAAGTCGAAGAGCACGAAGTGGCCTACAGTTGGCTCCGGGCATTCAGAATGTGGCCCGGGAATGGAGTTCTGGGAGGTCGAAGAGCACGAAGTGTGTGACAGTTTGCGAAAAACGAGTTCGGACACGAGTTCGGACACAGCTCCCTTGATGCCGCCCAGACCCCCCTGTGGAGTCATCTGCTGCTCTCTTTTGACACCACTAGAAACCTATCAGTCTTCGCTGTTAGGTAATAACAACAAATGCTCAGACAATGATCCCCAGACTATGCTTCAATATGTTTGAACATTTTGGGTGCATTTTGTACTTTTCATAAAAAAATCCCCATGTGGGGGGACAGGCCCGACTTAAACGAAGGCAGGGGATCGCCAGCCGAGCAACCGCCGCGCGAATGGCTTGGCGAGGGGGCCGCGCAGCAGGACCCTCGGTGATGCGGCGCGCTCCTCGCCCCCTTGCCCGCCCCGACACGCAGCCAGGCCTTCCCGCCGGGGCGACTGCCGGCCGCGAACTCGACGCCGGCGGCCTCGACGGCCTCGAGAGCCCGAGCGTGGCGCTCGCCGAGCAGCCCCGCGCCCCCCGCGCAGGGCGCTGCGCCGGAAATCTTCCGAGCCGCGCGATCGGGCGCATCCCGGCGCTCGCCTCGGCGGGCAGCGGCAGCGTCGGCGGCCGGGCAATCCTGACGCGCGCAGCGAACAAATGAACGCAGTCGCTGCCCAAACCATCTGGTAGGGCGAGATCCAGACGAGCTGAGGGCCCATGCCACTCGCCCCCACCTCGGGCAGTTGGTCGCCGAGAGCGGGAGCGAGATCTCCATCGGCCACGTCGGCCCAGCGCGGGCGCGACGGCCGCGGGGGGGCCCCGGCGCCCCCGTAGTCTGAGTCACTCGCGCGCCCCAAGCCTCCGGCGGCAGGCGAGATCGAGAAAGCCAATTCAATTCCCCTCCCGGGGGCGGGGCCCAAACGCCAGATTGCGAGGGCGCGGAAAGGGCCCGCGATAGGATAAGGCACGCGTGGCGGTCAGACGCACGCGGATGACGAGCTCCACGGGGCGGCAGGCAGACAAGACGGCGCCCGTGGGGGCGCGCGTGAATCTGATGTGCCTGCCATGCCCGCTCGAATGAACAAACTAATCAGCGACGGAACTTCGACTCCGCAGGCTCGAAGTTGATAACCTCGCTAAACGCCCGCAGATGGCGACGCCCAGCAACTCTCTCACCCAACCGCGCAAAAATCAACGAGACGGCACCGCTGAGACCACAGGAATACAAAACGTAAGCCGACGCAGCAAGCAGCAACGGAAGTGACGGCAAGTGCACCTCGCGCGCGAGGCATCTGCCACCGATGGAGACGCCACCCTCAAACGCGGCAGCCCAGCCAGGACTTGACAAAATGGCCACGCCCGAAGACGCGTTCTGAGGGGCGGTCGAAATAGCGGGATCCCAAATCGGCTTCAAAGCGCAACGACAACACCAGGCGCTGGCCTTGTCGATGGTCTCCAGCCGCAACGACTGATGTTCCTGGGCGCGCGCGACGCGGGCATATGAGTCTTCGGGCAAGCCCTTGAGAGTGCCCCAAGGGTTGGCATTGACGCCGCGCGCCCTGGGCGCCGCCGAGCTCGGATCGGGGCCGGGCGGGGCTTTTGCGCTGGCGCCAGCCGTCGCCGTCGGTGCAAGGCCCTACTGGACGTGCCGCGACCAGCTACGCATGCGCAGTCCAACGCGAGGTTTGCCTGAAACCCGGGGGGGGGCCCACCTCCGGGATAAAACCATGGGCCCATCCAGGAAAAGCCTGTCACAGGAGACTCGGTGATTGACGGCAGCCTCGCCGATCGAAATCGCAGAATGACGAGTAGCAGGCAGCGCGAAAGAGATCGGCGCCTGGCCATCCTCAACAGACGCCTTGCTGCACGAATCTAGCCTGCACTGAAGCGGGGCCCGCGCGTTCCCGATGTCAGAGGACAGGGCGTCGCGCGAAAGACTAGCTGCGCACCTCTGTTGATCCTACCTGGATGGGACATAGCTTTCGCGGAGGTTGCGAGCAGGAGTGGGGGGCCCCGCTTGCGCCATGATGCAACCCGCGCCATCGATGGTACGGGTGCCGAGACAGAAGTGGAACCACATCTCCCCGGGAGCTGGGACCGGCAAGTCAGTTGGGCCCGTCGGCCTGGGGGCGGCAAACCCGTCGAACGCGGGTCCCAAGGGCCAGGGGGCAAAAGCCGACGGAGTACTCGTTCGCTCCGGGCAGGCAGCACTCCCGTTGGCGCGCGAGCGTGCCGAGCGCCGCCGCGGCAGTCGCCTTAGAGGAGGCAGCGGGAACGGCTTGCCCAGCAACGGGCTGTGGCCGCCCCCCCACGGGCTCGGCGGGAGCTGCCGTGTCCGCGGCGGCTGGGGGGGCAGCGGCTGGCTGCTGTGGCGTCCTTACTGCAAGTGAATGCACTGGCCCCCCCCCCCGCGCGCGTCTTCTTGGCCGCCATCCCGGCTGCCAGCTGAGCATGCTCTGCCGTGGGCGAATCCACCATTGCCGCCGCCTCTGCGATGTGCTACTTCGCCATGGTCGCAGTGTTTGTCTTGAACTGTTCAATCTTGGCCGTGCGCTCGGCCGTGTCTTCCATGGACATTCTGTATGTATCCTTGACAAACAAGACAATATCCAGGGTCTTGTTCAACAAGCCGAGGCGGAGCTAATGCTGCTCAACCTTATGGCACGCCGCCTCGAACCTCTTCTAAACCATGCGAACTCACCGATGGGCTCGACTGAGCCGTGTTTGCAAGAGTTTAGTATGATGTTTGGGAAACTGTAAACCAGCAGCTGCGGTCCTGTGCTCGAGCAGCGCACAGGCACGCAAGCCCTTTTGCCTCTAGACTGAACACCCTGCTGCACTTATGTGTATTATCCTTGGCTTTCTGTTCCACCATGTTTGTCAAACAGGGCCAGCGAGTTGCCTGAGGACCATGTCGAAAAAATCGGCGCGGAATCGAACATGAGAATTCCACTGTGTTTGTGCTGCCGTGTTTGCCGTGGAACCGTTAGCAAGATAATTGTGGCGGCCATGCGGATCCAAGATGACGGGTTCTTTCCCGAAGCTGCTGATGCAGCGGAGACTTTCCCCAACCTCGGTGGTACGGTGCCTACAAAACACTATGTTTCCCGCCATCGCCTCTGCCTACCATGGCTCAGGGTAAGAAGTGGTCCACAAATGCTCCAGCAGGAACTCCCAAGCAAGAGCCCCCGACAAGGGTGTAAACGTGAAAACTGTGGTGCGATATCCAACAAACTGAACACATTCAGGCCCGCAACTGCAGTGTAGCGTCCTGAAGATAATTATGCAGTTGCAAGCGCAGGCACAAAAAACCTCCAGTTGGAGCAGTTGCACCGGCGGCAGGCCGGAGAGAAGGACCGAACAGGCCAGGACGCAGAGGATGCCTTGCTGAGCCATGCGCCCTGACTACACTCGGGAGCGGCCAAGAGGGGGGCGTCCAAGAGGGGGGGGGGGGGGGGCAAATCATTGCCGGCGGCATGTGCGCGGCCCAGGGGGGGGGGGCAGGGACGTAATGAAATAAGAAGAGGCGCCCTGAGATCTGGGGAAATATCATGGCCCGCGCCATGATATCCACCCCCCCTTTGTCAACACCCCCCTCTGTGCCGCCCCCGATACACTATTTGGTCGCTCCAGCTTACAGGCCAGGGCCGCAAGAGCCTTCCCTCGGCATCGGCCCGAGGGGCGAGGGCCCCGGAAGTTCGGGCCCGACGCCCCCGAGCGCCTGTGGGCTGTCTGCCTGGCGCCTTCCCGGCCGGACCTGCGAGCCGCCAGTTTTAAGGTGCAGCCACATGTGTGCACCCGATGCAAATTCGAGCGATGGCAGGACTTGAGCAGGGACCGACCGTCCCGGCATTCCTATAGTCCTACCACAAAGTGTTCTTAGAACCCAAAAATGTTCTAAGAACAAAAACAATGTTCTTAGAACATTAACCCGATGTGTTAAACCAAGATAGTCTCCGCCAGAAATGTTCTTGGAACATTTCGTGGGAACCACAAAAGGTTCTTAGAACATTGTTTGGTGGGGCTATAGGCGAGCCAAGACGCTTCGCCACTGCTTGAAGGACTGGGTTTGGTGGGATCAGGTTTAGGGATCTGTACCGGGGACGTCCTCCCCGACCCATTCCACTAACCGGAATTGCCGTCGCCCGAAAAGCACCAGCTACGGCAGACCAGGTTTAGCGATTCCAGTGCAGCTTTTGGGCGTCAGGGCCCAATCCCTAACTGGCTCCCCTTGACCGGGGTCCTGGCTGTACCCGATAAATGCGAGGCGGGGATATTGAGTGGCCTCTGGCGAGTGCTGCCGATCCAGGGCGCTGGTGCTGTTGTTGGGGGTTGCCTCCAGTGCTGATCACGACGCCCCCAACGACGCTGAGCACAACGCTCACGACGACAACGACGAACGACGAACGTCGATTGAAGATGCAACTTTGAAACATCGGTGGTTGGCAAATTCTGCCAAGCGCGCCCCTCTGGGTACTGAAGAACTGGGAGGAAGAGGAGGAGGAGGAGGAGGAGGGGGAGGAGGAGGAGGAGGAGGAGGAAGGGGGGAGGGAAGTGGAGGTGGAGTAAGTGGACCTCAACCTCCTCCTCCCACAGCAGCTCATGTCGACGGCAGCCCACTAAGTAAGCCGCCCCCGACAGCAGCTCATGTCTAAACCCGCCAGCGGCCGCTGTTGGGCAGGCGACATGCCGTCTCCAGTTCACAACGCCCGCGGCGACACAGACAGCGACTCCAGTTCAAAGTGGGCAGTAACTGCTGTCGCTCTTTTACCAGTCTGGAACATATCCCTATCCCTATGCTGGGCACCTCCTCATCACGATGCCAGTCTTAGGGATTCCCTCATTTTTGAGGGCGAATCCCTAAGATTTTCATCGCCTTTTGGCGTGTCAATCTTAGGGATAAGGATACGTTCGGGGCTGGTAAGCTCTTGGCCCTCACGCATTCCACACAATCGGACCTAGGCGTCGGCACGCGGGGCGTGGCGAGCTGCCACGAACCCGGCTCAAGACCGTCAAGCCCGATGCTGACGCGATGGGGGGCGGGCCTTCTCGGGATACTCTGACAGCCTCCGGCCTTCAGAAGCAGAAGCCTCTCCGAAACCTCAGAGAGCTGGCTCCACAGCAAACTGGAGAACCTCTGAGAAAGCCCGCTGCCCACCGAGAAAGCCCGCTCGCACCCTCGGCGGGCCACCGATAAATCAACCTGTGTTCGCCGACGGCGCATGCTGACACACCAACCGTGAACAGAACAGACCTTCCAGCTCCGCCCCCGCTGCGGGGCCTGGATGAGGCTGGACGCGGTCTCGTCGCTCAGGATGCGGAGGGCCTCCTTCGGGGACGGAGCAGCAGGGATGCAGGGAGAGCGCCCGGCCAAGGTCCCCAGCTGCAGCCAGGTTGACCGCTGGCATCTGGTTACTCTTCTAGCGTCGCAACGTTTTTAAATGTGAAGCTCTGATCACGTGCTTTCCCAACCCGCTTCAAAGGCGCAGCAGCCGACGCGGGCCCGTGGCGAGGAACCCTCCAGAGGAGGAACGGTGGGCGGGAGAACTGGCAAAGAGGAGACCTGGAGTCGGCGCTGCATTGGCGATGAAACGGCGGTGGAACCCTGATGGAGAGACCGCCCTCGGCCTCGTCCTCGCACTGTGTGCCAGGCGGGCCTTACAAACCCTGCGGCCCAAGGAGGCTATTCCGCACGCCAGCCTGACGCGTTTCTTGCATGCACAAGTTTACTTGAATTGCACTTCGCCCCCTTTCCACCTGCCCACAACCAGTCCAAACGGCACTGGACCGAGAAAGCGTGCAAGTGAGTCCCGCTTTGCCCGAATTGCAAATTTCCTTGCGGGCTTCGCCACGCCACGCCCACCCCCCCCTCCATGCAAGCAAACTTGCCACAGTCAAAAAGGAAATCCACCTCCTTTTCAATGCCAGCCTGGCGGCCCAGGCGGCCTGCCTGGCCATATGGACCCGTGGCGGAACGTTGCCCCGAGGAAGGGTTCGGAACCCCTGGTTAAGACGAAACCTGGATGATGGCAATTTCGGGTGAGGATAAATCGGAACTCTCTGAGATCCTGCGACTCTGGAAGATGGCTCGGGCACAACGGCCTTCTGGGAGCGTTCTGGAACGATTTGAAACCGTGCCCCGTCCGACTGGTGCCGCGCGCATGGAACAAATCAGCAAGGCGAAGGATCCAACCATCTGACTGCAGCTGCGAAGAGAGCGGGGTGCGACCTTCTCCTCTTAGGAAGCGCGCCACGACAAGGATGGCTCGCGGGGCGCGCAAATGGCGGCCACGAGACGCGCGAGGGGTATGCCAAGATGGGGGTGGAACTGCACGCGGGCGTTGCAATTGGGGCATTCCGCGAGCCCCCGATGGGACCTCGACGCGTGCGAGGGTGCTCCATCTGGCCCACTGGCGCTTTCGGTTGGGGTTTATACGGGGCCACCCATTGTGCGAGGGGTACGCGGACATGGGGGCGGAACTGCATGCCAACGCTGCCACTGGGGCCTTCGGTTGTGCGGGGCCACAAGACGTATGAGGAGTGCGCCAATATGGGGGTGGAATTGCAAGCGGGCGCTGCCACTGGGGCCTTCGGTGGAGCTCCCTATGGGGCCACGAAGCGTGTGAGGCGTGCGCCAAGAATGGAAAATGGAATTGCATGCGGGCGCTGCCACTGGGGCCTTCGGTGGACCCTATGGGACGACGAAACGCGCGAGGGGTGCGCCAGGATGTTGGCGGAATGTATGCGGGCGCTTTCCCTTGGGGGTTCGGTGGAGATTCCTATGGGGCCACGAAGCGTGTGAGGGTGTACTGGAATGGTGGACACGCGGAGGGCAGAGGCTGTGCGATTAGGGAGACGACCGAGAGGTTGATCCTATAGGAGGGTCCGCCGATAGAAGCAAAGGAGGAAGAGGTTCGTTACTCATTTTCCTGAGCGATGCGCGGATCGCCGCGCGGTACATGTTCGTGCCAATACCTGAGCCGATACGTTAGCGGTATAAAGTGATACGACGGAGATAGGATCGGACTTCTCACACACGCACACACGCCGCCCCAATACCTGCGAGCTCCACGATGGCCTCAGGCCCTCGGGAGACAACGGCAGGGCTCGGGATCAGAGGTGTGGCCCACTCGATGCACCGTATATCCACCGCACCTCCGAACGAGGCCGCATCGGCTAGGAAGGCAAAGGAAGGGGCCAACCCCGCCACGCGGGTACTTCGAGGAGTCTACCCGCCCTTGACGGGCCCAGGTTGCGCCCCCCCAAAACGCTTCGGCACACCTGGGCGACCCACCCGTCACCACAGGTGACTAGGCTGGGTGAGCAAGGCGGAGAAGAGCAAATGGAGAACACGACTGTATCCCTCAACGCAGGTGTCTCCACTGGCGCACAGTAAGAGTGCGCACAGTATTGTTAAGGATACGATGGATCAGAGATGTGACGACAACCCAATCAAAGTACAACGACTCCAGGCCCACATCCAGATGATACTAAGATCATTGTGATGACAACTGATCCCTGTGAGGGTAACATGCAAAGCGTGAGGCGCCCCAGGCCTCAAAGGATGTTCAAAATCTGGCGTCGAATCGATCGTGTGCAACGCTGCGCAAAGGACAAATGTGACAACGTAAACGATGGCGAATATGTCGTCGCAAAAGTCATGGCGATTATGCGTTGCATGTGTCGTGCCTTGTCAATTCCGACCTCTCATGACTCATGAACATGGAATGCACCCAATCATAAAATATTGTTGGCGGGCGGACCTACTTGGATAGGTTTTGGCCTGAGTGCCAAATTGCACGACATGGTGTCAAATATGTCCAGGCACTCATGAGACGAATGCAATATGAAGTATACGGTAAATCCGCCGACCCTGTCAGCCATTTTGGCTCAAGCCATCTGGCTCAAGGTGGCTTGAGGAGGCTTGAGCGGCGCGCGCGGCGCGCCCGCCGGCCGCGGCGCGCCCGGCGCTTCATGGGGAAGCGGCGTGCCCGGCAGGGGCGCGGCGGGCAAGGGGGATGGCGTGGCCAGGCCCCGGAGCGCTGCCACCACTCCCCCCGGGGTGGTGCTTGGGATGGCTCGCGGTGCCGGTCCCGGAGCCGCCCAAGGCCGCCGTGGAGCCAGCACCCGGGTGCTCGGCCGTGCGGTCGGGGCCGCCAGCGCCAGAGCCTGCGGCCGCAGAAGGCGGAGCGTCAGCGGCGGCGCCGAGCGCAGCAGGCGTCGGGGGCAGCGCATGGCCGCCTGCGGCGTTCGCGGAGCCTCCGTGGCCGGGCTGGCTCCCCTTCGGAGGGGCGCCGTCGCTCGGGGCCTCGAAGCTCGAGGCACAGCCGCTCGCCCCCAGGGGGCCCAGCGATGGCGGCGCCAGCGAGGCGGGTGCCCACGTCGCCGCCGCGCACGGCGCGGGGGCGGGCCAGCAGCCAGGGCCTCCGCTCCCCCGAGGTGCCAGCGTCGCTTCCTCAGCGAGCTGGGCAGGAGGAGGCGGAGGCAGGCGCGGAGGCGGACGTGGAGTACAGCTACTACACCCCGACGTCACGCGGACGACGCCCCAGGCGCTGCGGCTCCACCTGCGCTCGCAGCCGACCCCCCCTGTGATGGAGGAGTCGCCGCCGGCTTCGAGCCAGGCCCCGGTAGCCGGGGCCCCCGGCGACGGCGGGGGCGGCGGCAGCGGGAGAGGCCGCAAGCGGGCGTAGCTGGTCGCGGCGGCCCTGCGGGTCGCCGGACTTCGGGGATACAAAGCCGAGGCAGTCCCCGAGGGCATCCTGCTCCGGTGGGCTTCCTGAAGGAGCCAGCGGATGCGAGCCGGTCCGGCTCGGAGTCGGGTGGCCCTGGCACGTCGTGGCTTGGCTCTGGCAGCCCCCGTGAGCGGTGGGCCGACATCGACGACGTCGACGACGGCGACGCGGATGACGCGGCGCAGCCGGCAGCGCGCCGCGCGGTCGCAATGGCCACGCCCCCTCGGCAGCGGCCGACGCAGGCCCCGGGCCGCCAGCGCTGCAAAGGCAGCCCTCGCCCGTGGCAGGGCGGCGGCGCGGCCTGCCCCATGGGCGAGGGCGAGTTCGACATCGAGGGCGAATACAACGCCCTCGGCTCTGCTGTCGTTCCCTCCCTCCCTCCTGGGCCCGTCGGCCCGGTCGAGGTCGAGGTTGCTCCGGTGGAGGTGGCTCCTCCCGGGCAGGCCGGCGTCGCGGCCAACACCGACAACGCCCTCTGCTCTGTCGGTCTTTCCCTCCCTCCTGGGCCCGGTGGCCCGGTCGAGGTCGAGGATGCTCTGGCTGATACCAGTCGGGGCTCTTGTGTCAGATATAGCTGAACAAATCGAATACTCGATCACACAAGGGGACTTAGGGAACTTATCGTTGCAACTATGCATGGAAAAAGATGTTCCCAATAAGTTATATTTTCTGAAAAACAAGTCCCAAATAAGTTCCGTAAGTTCCCGGGCCCCCCTGAAGCCCCTACCCGCCGCGGCCCCTCGGGCTCGTCCTTGAATGGGTTGTGCAATGGAGGAGGGAGGAGGAATAGGAGGCGGAGTGGGAGGATCAAGAGAGTGAGAGTGATGATGATGCTGATGATGATGTCGATGATGATGAGACGGACGAGGATGATCATGATGATGATGAGGATGATGATGATCATGATGATGATGATGATGATGATGATGACGGTGATGGTGATGATGATGATGATGATTGACTATGCTTTTTTGTTGCCGCGCCGAGCTAAGCGCTCAGTTCACCTCCGCGCGTGGGTCGACCCACTCAGTTTCTACTTCGAGGGTCGCTGAGAACGTGGCCTTCTTCGGATGCCCGTGGTCGTGCTGCTCGATGTCTGGAGAGGGGGGCCCTCCTGAACCGTACATGGTGAGGAAGGCGGCCTTCAACCGCGGGTTCGTGACGTCCTCGATGCACTTCCACGTCTGAGTGACCTTCTTGACCCGCTTCTCAGGCGGCTGGAAAATCTCGATAAGGTAGTCGTTGCCGCCGCGCTCGGGCATCGCCTCGGGTTCGGCGCGCGCGGCCTCGGCCTCTGCCATGGCTCTCGGCGGGCTCGGAGGCGGCGGGCTCGGGGGAGCATACGGGGCGGGCCCCGTCTCGGCTTCGGCGCGCGCGGCCTCGGCCTCTGTCATGGCTCTCGGCAGGAGCGGGGGAGTACGCACGGCGCGCCTCGTCTCGGCTGCGGCGCGCGCGGCCTCGGCCTCTGTCATGGCTCTCGAGAGCGGGGGAGTGCGCGGGGCGCGCGAACGCGGGCTTGACATCAGACCGCAGCTTTGGGCCACTGGCAAAGGTACGCACTCATATCACTTATGCGGGGCCAGAGCGGATACGCGCACCGTTTCATCGGGTGAGCCGCTGTGGCGAAACCAAAATGACGATGCCAAAAAGGCGGATGTATGTGATTGTGATGATGTCGATGCGGGTGTAGGAAGGCGGAATGACATGTTTTGCCCAACCATCCTGTGGTGTTGGGCCCTCGTTTTGACGAGACAGCGCCCCGCGTTCACCTCCTCCTTCCGCTGCCCCCTCCATCCTCATCTTATTATCATCATCGTCATCATCGTCATCATCGTCATCATCATCATCGTCATCATCGACGTCGCCACCACCATCATCATCGCCCTCATCATCATCACCCATTTCGGCACACCCCTCACGCGCTTCGTGGCCCCAGAGGGAGCTCCACCGAAGGCCCCAGTAGCAGGGTTCGCACGGCGGCCTCGGGCCATTTCGGCACACCCCTCACAAGGACCGTGGCCCCATAGGGAGCTCCACCGAAGGCCCCAGTGGCAGGGTTCGCAGTGCGGCCCCGGGCCATTTCGGCACAACCCTCACGAGGATCGTTGCCCCATAGAACGCTCCAGCGAAGGCCCCAGTGGCAGGGTTCGCTCGGGCCATTTCGGTACACCCCGCACGAGGATCGAGGCCCCATAGGGAGCTCCACCGAAGGCCTCAGTGGCAGGGTTCGCATGGCGGCCTCGGGCCATTTCGGCGCACCCCTCACGAGGGTCGTGGCCACATAGAGAGCTCCACCGAAGGCCCCAGTGGCAGGGTTTGCATGGCGGCCTCGGGCCATTTCGGCACACCCCTCACGGGGATCGTGGCCTTGTGGGGAGCTCCTCCGAAGGCCCCAGTGGCAGGGTTCGCATGACGGCCTCGTGCCATTTCGGCACACCCCTCACGAGGATCGTGGCCCCATAGGGAGCTCCACCGAAGGCCCCAGTGGCAGGGTTCGCATGGCGGCCTCGGGCCACTTCGGCACACCCCTCACGAGGATCGTGGCCACATAGGGAGCTCCACCGAAGGCCCCAGTGGCAGGGTTCGCATGGCTGCCTCGGGCCATTTCGGCACACCCGCCACGAGGATCGATGCCCCAAAGGGAGCCCCACCGAAGGCCCCAGTGGCAGGGTTCGCATGGCGGCCTCGGGCCATTTCGGCACACCCGCCACGAGGATCGTGGCCCTGTGGGGAGCTCTACCGAAGGCCTCAGTGGCAGGGTTCGCATGGCGGCCTCGGGCCATTACGGCACACCCATCACTCGGATCGTGGCCCTGTGGGGAGCTCCACCGAAGGCCCCAGTGGCAGGGTTCGCATGGCGGCCTCGGGCCATTTCGGCACACCACTCACTAGGACCGTGGCCCCATCGGGGGCTCCACCGAAGGCCCCAGCGGCAAGGTTAGCATGGCGGCCTCGGGCCATTTCGGCACAACCCTCACGAGGACCGTGGCCCCATAGGGAGCTCCACCGAAGGCTCCAGTGGCAGGGTTCGCACGGCGGCCTCGTGCCATTTCGGCACACCCCTCACGAGGACCGTGGCCCCATAGGTAGCTCCACCGAAGGCCCCAGTGGCAGGGTTCGCTCGGGCCATTTCGGCACACCCCTCTCGAAGACCGTGGCCCCATATGGGGGCTCCACCGAAGGCCCCAGTGGCAGGGTTCGCATGGCGGCCTCGGGCCATTTCGGCACACCCCTCACGAGGATCGTGGCCCCCATAGGGAGCTCCACCGAAGGCCCCAGTGGCAGGGTTCGCATGGCTGCCTCGGGCCATTTCGGCACACCCCTCACGAGGATCGTGGCCCTGTGGGGAGCTCGTGGCCCTGTGGCTGCCTGGTCCACCACGGGCTGCCCATTACAGTAAGGGTTCTTATTGTGGTGGGTCTGTTTGCACAATTTGCGAGGGCAAGTTGTGCGGTGGTGTTTTTGCTTTGCGATGCTATGCCATGCGATGCTGCGCTGTGATGTGCTTTACGATAATATGCTGTGCCATGCTTTGCTATGCTGTGCTATGGCACACGACGATGCTATGCGGTGTTGTGCGACGATGTGCTCTGGTATGTCATGATATCCCATGCTATTCCATGCTGCGCTATGCGATGCGACGCGATTGTATGCGATGCTGTTCCATGCCAGGGTATGCGATGCGATGCGATGTTATGAAATGATCTGCCATGCTATGACCAGCTCTGCTTTGACATGCCATGGCATGCTATGCGTCGCCGTGCCATGCAATGTATTGGTATGATTTGCTGTGCTATGCTATATCACGATCCCATTTGCAATGCTATGATTCGATGTGCTGCGATATGAGGTACCAGCTGATTGTATGCCATGCTGTGCAATACAATGCCATGCTAGGTTATGCCGTGTTCTGTCACGCGATGCTTGGCAATGCGATGCAGAGCGATGCTGCGCTATAGTTCCAGTTTGTCCCTCCCGCAACCTCCCTATCACCCGAAGAGTGGTTGTGTTTGTTGGCCCTTCCCAAATTAAGTCGAACCACCCTTGCCCCTCGTTGCGCATGTTATTCTAGCTTGAATGTCGCGCGAGTAGCCGCTTGGCTCAAAGGGGTGGCTCAACGCACCTGGGGAAAGCAGTGTCAGGGGGATCTACTGCGCGGGATGGTGTTGGTTGCGCCGCCGCTTCGTTTTGGGCCCCAGCCACTGGCGGGAAAGCAGGCGAAACCTAGGCGCGCTGAGGGGAGGCCGAAGCCGACGGCCATGCGGGCGACCCAGAAGAAGGCCGAGGCACAAAAGACATTTCAACATGTTGTGCGCTCCTCGCCGCGAAAGCTGAGTCCATCGAGGGCGTCGTCGAGGCCTCTCCCACGGAGGCCGCGGTCATGCGCGGCGGTCAAAGCGACGAAGAGGTCACAAGTTTTGAATATGACGTCCCCGCCGCTGGCAAGAAAGGTTCCCGCAAGTGGAAAGGTTTCGCAGACTCTGTCGCGAAAGCGTTCCCTCTCGGATGACATGCTCCAGGTGTTTGACGGGGCCATTTCCGAGGCGCAGCATCTGGAAAGCCATGCGGGTTGCACAGGTTTCTGCATCCGGTGCGATTTGCAGAAGCGACCTAAGGTCTACGAGGCGTGTACCCTCTACGAGGGCCGGTCGTGGTTGTCACGAGGCGTTAGCCGCGGCATATGGGGCCTGGGGTGTAGGATCTGCTCTGAGTTTGCGGCATCTGGCAACCAGTGTGACGGCGCCAGGTTTTCAAAGTTTGCCAAGTTCCAGATTCGCCCGAAGACGGGCTTCAACGCCAGGATGCTGTTAGAGCGACATGCCAGCAGCACGTCGCACAGAGTGGCCTGTGGGATTACAAAGAGAAAGGGTTCCGACATGTTCGCTCAGCCGATTGCACCACAGCCTCTGGCGTGCCCGACCGTTTGGCCAACCGAGAGGCCATGCGAGTCTCTGGCGACTGAGTCTGATTCCAGGCTGATTAAGGGAAACGTACCGACCCCATCGGAGTGGAGAGACGCGTGGGCGGTGCTATCAGAAGGAGTCTCTCTCCGGAAGGCCGCTCGCGTCAGCGATAAGAGAAGCCGCGCGCCTGATCCGGCGGCGACGCAGGCGAACAGAATACGGAAACGCCAGCCCCGACAACTCCAAGCGATGGCGGAAGTCCTGAGGAGAAGGATCCGCAAAACGCTGCTCCAGGCGACTTCCATCTCTTTGGCCATAGATGAGTCGAAGTACCGGAAGATCGTGCGGTTTCGCGTCGACCTCCCGATTGCCGCCTGCACCGCAGCCTCTGGCGCGCCCGACCTCCCTTCTGCGCGAAACAGCGGCGCGGGCCTCCACGTGGGGAACGTTGGCGCTTCAGGATTTTGCGCGTCCGGCGTGTTAGGCCTCCTCGACTGCTCGAAAAACACGCGTCCGACTTCGAGGATGACCACGCTGTCACTGCGGTTAAGCAGCTCGATGACTTTCTTACGAAATTCTGTACGCCGCTCGGCAAAATAAAAGGCCACAGGGGAGCGCAGCCGCTGGCGTGCGACCAGAAACTGAAAGCGCACGTGCTGGGAACAGTCACCAGTTTCGCTGCCGATGGCGCGTCCAAGGAGCGGCGTTCAGTCTTTCTCGCTGCTCGCGATCTGTTCCCTAACTTGTTAATCGTGATTCGCGACCCAGCTCACGCCATTCGCATTGCCTGCAAGTCGATGCACTGCGACGACGTGTTTGGGCAGGTATGGAAGGAGCTGTTCGATGATCGGCATGCGCTGGTTCCTGACCTGATGAATTCTACCAAGTGGCACAACCTTCTGGTGGCCATCCAGGAGGACAACGTGCATGCAGTGGCGGTGCCTGGACTCCCTGGAGGGCCCCAGCCCCTGGCGGGAATCGTGCGGAACTTGGCGTTCGCCAAGCAACGCTTCGACTCGACGGCGGGCCCCGTGTTGAAAATCGCTCTCATGCTTCTGCCGGTGGCAACCTTGCCGGCGTACATCGCGTCCGACCGTCGCCACGATCGGGGGCAGCGCGAGCGGGCAGGCGCCCTGTTGCGGAAATTCGATACTAAGTTTTGTATGGCCGTTGGTGTGTCGGCGGATTGGGGGATCATATGCAACTGGTTCTTGCGGCTCTTCGACGTCGCCAGCCACGACATTGCGAAGTCGCGTTCTGAGATCGACTGCATGGTCGAGACGTCGGACGCGGTCTTCATGCAAGGGCGTGTCTTCCAGACGGTTCTCCAGGCCGCCCGCCCCCCCGCGGCAGCCGCAGCCTCTGGCGTGACCGCCCCAGCTGCCGAGGAGCCGCTGCCGCCGCGGCTCCGCGCGGCAGGGCATGAGGCGGGCTTTATCACAGAGACGGTAATGCGCAATCTCCGCACCAAGTATGTGTTCTACGCAGACGGCGACCCCGTGATGCCATGGGGGGAACCAGCAGCGGCGCACAAGGAGGAGCTCCTCCACCGAATGCAGAACGTGGCGGGATTGACAAAAGAGCGCTTGCTCCAGGACTTCCCGCGGACTGACGTCCGCTCGGCGCTGGCGATGTTTGACCGGCGTCTCGTGCAGAAAGGTTTCGGCCCAGTGCCTGATGTTGAAGTGCGGCGGTTCCTGTTGCGGGGCGCGCGCCAGCTGGCGGCCCTGCTCGGTTGCGACGAGCAGGCGGCGATGCGACAGTACGACGGCGTGCTTCCCTACATGATGGAACAGATGGAGCCATCCCAGCCACTGGCGGGGGCAACTAACCAGCAGGCGTGGGCTCGCGTGCTCGACGATGACTTTTGGGAGGCGGCTTGCCCGAGGCGTCTCCGCGGGTCTTCTCGCGTGCTCTGCCGCCTGGTGCGTTTCTACATCTCGATTGAAGACGGGGAGTGCACCGTCGAACGCGACTTGGCCAGATTTCGGGACCAACGGGTAGAGCACCGCACCGATGATATCGCCTTCCACGACGACGGCTTAATCGTGAAGTTGAACGGGCCGAAGACGGCGGCTGATTTCGACGAAGGCGCAGCTCGCTCTGGACTGGGCCTGACGTCCTTCTCCAGGGAATGCGCCAGCCTCTGGCTGGAACTGTTCGGCCATCGGCATGGGCATTACAATCCTCACGCTACTGCGGCGGCCAAGTTCAAGAGGCGCGGTGCGCCCGGGCTTGTTCGAGGACGTGTTCGGGCCGTTCTTGGGGCCGCCCGCCTGGCCGTGGCTGCCGCGCGTCTTCGACGGGCGCGGGGCCAGTCTTCGACCGCGGTGCATTCTGGCGCCGGCACCGAGGCGAGCGCTTTGTGGAACGATGGCATGGGTAAGTTCCAGGCGCGCAGCCGCAAGAATATACCAGGCGTCACGCAGGCGCGGGCGTGTCCAGGGGCGCCCTTCGCGAGTCCGCCCGGCGCCCACCTGGCTCCAAGACGAGGTGCGACGACGCAGCCTCTGGCGCGGCCCTCGCCGTGCAGCAAGGTAGCAAGCCTCGGCGGCGCGACCGACACGTGCCCTGCGAGAGGTTGCGCTACTGTCACTGGCAGACACCGCTGTGCAGAAGCAGACCTCGTCGTCGTTCCAAACTTTTCGTTCCTCCACGACTTGGATGCGATAGCAGCCAGCGCGGACCTGACCGTCTCTTACTTTTACATCGCGTCGCTGGGCCTCGACGTCGTTACGAAGACACACCTGGTCTCTGCCCAGTGCCACCCAGCTGGAATTCCACTCGGCCACCGCATGCGCCACGTTCCAGCAAACCAGCGCGGGGAGGTGATCCATCTCGCGCCAGGCCTCGTCGCGGGGCATCCAGACGTGAGGGCGGCGGCGCGGCGCGTGGCCCGCAGAGCGGGGTCGAAACTCGCAGTGTCGGAAGCGCCCCCCCCAGCCGCTGGCGGGGCGTGTTTCTCGAGTCTGCGCGACGTCGTCGCATGGGCGTCTGCAGCGAGGAAAGTGAGGAATGAAGGTGGGCCCAAGGCAGTGACCGTGGACGGAATGCCAATGCGCGCCCGAGGAGCCCCCCGGGAAAAGAGAGAGAGAGAGAGAGAGAGAGAGAGAGAGAGAGAGAGAGAGAAACAAAAAAAAAACGTTTCGCGTGTCCCTGGAAGCACGTCCAGGCGAGTTGTTCTGGTCAGGGATCTGCAGCATCGCGCAGTGCCAACAGGGGTGGGAGGTTGCGCAAGCCATGATACCGAAGCTTTGGACCAGCCTAATCAGACACAGGGGAGAACCGCGCACGGTTTCGCGGTTCTTGTCGAAAGATGGGGCGGGAGGGGGGAGTGGGGGGCAGGCCATTAAAGTAAACCAGACACTGCCAAAAAGTAGACCAGACCACCCGCAAGTAGACCAGACCCTTCCAAAAAGTAGACCAGACCCTGCCAAAAAGTACACCAGACCACCCATAAGTAAACCAGACCCTGCCAAAGAGAAGACCAGACCCTGCCAAAAAGTACACCAGACCACCCATAAGCAGACCAGACCCTACAAACAAGTAAACGAGAACCTGCCGAAAAGCAGACCAGACCACGTATAAGTAAACCAGACCATGCCGAAAAGTAGACCAGGCCCTGCCAGAGAGCAGACCCGACCACCCAAAAGTAAAGCAGACCCTGCCAAAAACCAGACCAGACCCTGCCAAAAAGTAGACCAGACCACCCAAAAGTAAACCAGACCCTGCCAAAAAAGCAGACCAGCAGACAACGTAAACCATACCCCGCCAAAAAAACATACCAGAGCCTGCCAAAAAATAGACCAGACCACGCATAAGTAAACCAGACCCTGCCAAAAAGTGGACCAGACCCTGCCAGAAAGTAAACCCGACCCTGCCAAAAAGTATACCAGACCACCCATAAGCACGCCAGACCCTGCCAAAAAGTAGACAAGACCCCGCCAAAAAGTAGACCAGACCACTCATAAGTAAACCAGACCCTGCCCAAAAGTAAACCAGACCCTGCCAAAAAGTAGACCAGACGACCCATAGGTAAACCAGACCCTGCCAAAAAGTAAACCAGACCATGCCAAACATTAAACCAGACCACCCGATGGCGAACCGGACCCTGCCAAAAAGTAGACCAGACCCTGCCAAAAAGTAGACCAGACCACCCATAAGTAAACCAGACCCTCCCAAAAAGTAGACCAGACCCTGCCGAAAAAGTAGACCAGACCACCCATATGTAAACCAGACCCGGCCAACAAGTAGACCAGACCCTGCCAGAAAGTAGACCAGACCACCCATAGGTAAACCAGACCCGGCCAACAAGTAGACCAGACCCTGCCAAAAAGTAAACCAGACCCTGCCAAAAAGTAGACCAGACCCTGCCAAAAAGTAGACCCGACCCTGCCAAAAAGTAGACCAGACCACCCATAAGTAAACCAGACCCGGCCAAAAAGTAGACCAGGCCCTGCCAAAAAGTAGACCAGACCACTCATAAGTAAACCAGACCTGCCAAAAACCAGACCAGACCCAACCCAAAAGTAGACCAGACCACCCATGAGTAAACCAGACCCTGCGAAAAAGTACAACAGACCTTGTCAAAAAGCAGACCAGACCACCCATTGGTAAACCAGACCCTGCCAAAAAGTAAACCAGACCCTGCCAGAAAGTAGACCAGACCACCCATAAGTAAACAAAGCCCCGCCAAAATCAGACCAGACTCTGCCAAAAAGTAAACCAGACCACCCGTAAGTAAACCAGTCCCTGCCGAAAAGTAAACCAGACCCTGCCAAAAAGTAGACCAGACCACCCATAAGTGAACAAGACCCTGCCAAAAAGTAGACCAGACCTTGCCAAAAAGTAGACCAGACCACTCGTAGGTAAACCAGACCCTGCCAAAACGTAGACCAGACCCCGCACAAAAGTAGACCAGACCACCCGTAAGTAAACCAGACCCTGCCAAAAAGTGGACCAGACCCTGCCAAAAAGTAGACCAGACCACTCGTAGGTAAACCAGACCCTGCCAAAACGTAGACCAGACCCCGCACAAAAGTAGACCAGACCACCCGTAAGTAAACCAGACCCTGCCAAAAAGTGGACCAGACCCTGCCAAAAAGTAGACCAGACCACCCGAAATTAAACCAGACCCTGCCAAAAAGTAAACCAGACCCTGCCAAAAAGTAGACCAGACCACTCATAGGTAAACCAGACCCCGCCAAAAAGTAGACCAGACCCTGCCAAAAAGTAGACCAGACCACCTACAAATTGACCAGACCACCCAGAAATGATATTCCCCAAAATACATAGAACCCGCCAAAAAGTGGACCAGACTCTGCCCAAACGTACACCACCCGTTCGCCAGTCGACGATACCCCGCCCACGAGTACACCAGGCCGCCCAGCAGTAAACCAGACCCCGACCACAAGTATACCAGACCACCTTTCCAAGCATGGCTGGGCATCCAAAAGTGTGTTTGAGAAGACCACGCATCGCAGCTGATCGGTTCAAGTGCCCAGCGCTGGCAACGTGGCCCGCGCGCCTCTGCTTGCGCCACCTCGTTCATTCGCGCGCATGGCGCCCAAAGATGGAGGGGGGCCCGCGGCGAAGAAGCCGCGCACGGCGCAGGAGCCTCCTGCGCAGCAGCCGACCGATGCGCCGCCTGCGCCGTTGCCTTCACCGCCAGGGCCACTGGCCGTCACGGGGCTGCTGGAGATGGAGTCGCTGAAGGCCCAGACGGACCATCTTCGTAGTTGGGCCAAGGGGGCGAAGGATTACGTCGACAAGGCTCTCCTGAAGTTCCTGACAGATCGACACACGCAAGATTCCTTCAAAATTCCGGGCTCCGTCATGCTCATCCCTCCCCTGCAAATTTATGCTGCAGCCTCTGGCGCGAACTTGTCGGCGTTCCGGGAGGTCATGAACTACGACAACTTGCAGATGAGTTTCTCTAAGACGGGGCAATACGAGGCTGCGGGGACAGTCTGGATGCTCGACCCGTTCGCCAGCGACACGACCGACTCCATCAGCATTAGCCAGCTCGATGCCGCCATGGGGATGTGGTCTGAGGAGAAGCTCTTGCTGTCATCCGACCACCCGCCGTCGCGGCGCTACTCGTTCGACGTGCCGCTCCCCGCGCGAGTGGTCAACACCAAGGTGGCGCAGCGCATGGACGCAGGCGAATCTTCTGTACTCATGGCAACGGGCGTGCCCATGCTGGCGGGGCACGCGCTTGTGATGGCTTGGCATGGCGCCATGGCAGAGGCGTTGTCCACCGACAACACTGAGCGTGCATTCAAGTTGTTTGAGGCAGCTCTGAGTGTGCCAATCAGGCTGCGTCTCAGCCCCGATTCGGACGCTTGCCAGCTGGCCGCGCTGATGTTCTCTGAGACCATGTTCACCGTGTCCGCAGCCTCTGGCGCGGATTCCTTTTGGAAGCTGGCGGAGAAAGTGGCTCGACTTACAAGGTACCAGAAGGCTATGGCCGACAACCTGTCCCTGCCGAAATTGTTCGCGGCCCTCAAGAGCTACGGGCTCGCGTTCAAGGGCAAGCCGCTCGCCGAGTCACACGCGAAGTGCTTGAAAAACTTGACGCCTTTCGTCGGGGATGAGGCGTGCGTCGTGGCATACTCTTTGTCGGAGGCTTTCTGCCCTGAGCTCCGCGAACCCACGTTGTTGCTGCGGTTGGCTCAGTTATGCAATGGAAGGGCGGCGTCTTCCAAGGCAGACAAGGACGCGACCTCCCGCGAGTCGATGGTGTTCATCATGGACTGCCTGCGCGTGGCCCGGCTGACCGGCGACGCCCCTAGGGGGGAGGGCCTGACCTTGAGCAAGGTCACGGGGCAGGAGAAAAAGTCCCCAGCGATGGCGCACGTGCTCTCCAAGAAACAAGATCTCATGGCGTGCATTCTTCACGAGGCGGCGATGATCGACAAGGCAATTGCGGTTTCAGTCTCCATGTTTCGCTCGCCGCTTGCCGTCTTGAAGCACTTCTCAGCCACTGGCGAGGAAGATGGCTTAGCTGCTCAGTTTCGTCGAGACGAGACCCCGACACGTGACTCCGGAGGGGGGTTCGAAAACACATTCGCTGTCCCAGTGGCCAACTACCGCGACCAGCAGGGCCAGGACGGGAAGACGCAGGCGGTCATCGACTTCGCGCGGGGCGTCTGGGCTGGCCATTTCGACGCGGAGCTCGAGGAGCTTTGCGCCCAGGACCTGCAGGGAGGTGCGCCCGGATTCTTGTGGCACCGGTACTTCAACGAGAGCACCAAGGAGATGGGCGTCAAGTACCGTGCGCTCGTCGCAGCTTGCTCGGCAGGCCCCATTCCGGCGGACCCTGCCGCGAAGTCGGCCTCCGGCGTGGTCTTGGGGGCGTCGGAGCTCGAGGATGGTGACCAGGAGGAGCTCCGCAAAACCCAGGAGTTGCTGATCTCTCTGCGCAGGAAGACCGCTTCGTTCGTTGCGCTGCCGTCGGTCGGCGGGGCGTCTGGCGCGGAATACAGCACTGCCCAGTTGCAGAAGGTTTGGGAAGAGATGCGTCTCGGACACAGGTACGGCAGGAAAAAAAAACTGACGTCCGAGCATTCGTTCTGGCGGCCGACCTGTCCCCCCCAAACGTGAGCAAGAGCGGGGTGGCGGCGAACTTGGGCGAATCCGTCGGTTGCGATGCGGACCGCTTCGGGCGCGTGCTGGATTTCGTCTGCCAGAAGCGCTCGGTTCACGATATCGTGATCTTCCTCGATGGGCGGAGCCGCTCGTGCCGCAAGCTGATCGAGGAGAAAGAGGACAGTCTCGCAGCCTCTGGCGCGCACGCCCTGACGGAGTGCTGGTGCGTGTACGTGCAGCCGACCAAGCAAGAGGATCCCAGAGTTCCGGGACGAGTGACTTCTTTCGCGTGCAACATCAAGGAAGTGGCCATCTGCTCGATCCCGAAGAGAGGCGCCATGAAGGTAGTGGACCGCGCGGAGTTCAACTCGTGCGGCGAGTCTTCGAGTGCGGCAACGACGTACACGGGCGTGCCTATGCGGCAATACTGCGAGCTTCCGCGCATGACTTACGAGACGAAGGCTTCAATCCTGGGAAACGCAGCCGCTGGCGCGGTCAAAGGGAAGCGCGCGCAGAAAGACATCGAATCGAAAGGGCACCCCTTCTCGCACCTCGAAGCGAAGCCATTGCATTTGTGGCAGCGTCTCTGCGAGCACCACCACATCACCCACATCGTTGACTTCTCGGCGGGGTCTGCCGCGTTGGCAATCGCAGCCGCTGGCGCGATGGAGTACGAGGGCGTGGCGGCGAACGAGGTGCACCGGGAGTGGCTCGATTCGACCATGGACCGACGCGCGATGTACTTGGCGGGGCGTGACAAGAACTTCGCGAAGATGCTCGGCGGCGACGAGGCCTTCGTCGAGAAAGTGGAGAAGTACTTCGCGGGGGCGATGATGGAGGCGCGGCGCATGCTCGAGCCAGTCCAGGACGCGGCGGAGGGCGATGGGGGAAGCGAGGACTCGGCGGAGGATTAGATCGCAGGCGCGCGTTCGCGGGGGGGAAGATGCCGCAGCCTCTGGCGCGCCGCTGGCGCGGCCAGGCCCTCCCACGGTGGCGAAGTTTTGAGCGCGTCGCTACTCCAGCGAGAGAGAAGTTTCGGGGGTGGCCCCCTGGGCGCGCGCGTAAGCGTGCTAGATCGCAGGCGCGGCAAATTTTGATGTCAAAACCACTCTCCTGCCCGGATGGGGCAACTTCCAGACGCGCCTTCGGACGTGCGCGGCGAGTGTGCACAACAGTGGAAACAATGGTGAACGGAGAGTAAGGTGGTGATGATGATGATTATGACGAAGATGATGACATTGATGAAGATGATGGTGATGATGATGATGAGCATGATGATGATGATGAAAGGTGAGTGATGGTGGTGGTGATGATGATCATGATGATGATGATGATGATGACGATGATGATGATGTTGGCGGTGATGGTGCTATTGATGATGATGGTGATGAAGATGGAGAGGCGCATGAAGACCCGAGGGAAGAAAACGGGGCCGGTTCTGGAACCGAGGGAAGAAAACGGGGCCGGTTCTGGAACCGAGGGACGAAAACCGGGCCGGTTCTGGAACCGAGGGAAGAAAACCGGGCCGGTTCTGGAACCGAGGGAAGAAAACCGGGCCGGTTCTGGAACCGAGGGAAGAAAACCGGGCCGGTTCTGGAACCGAGGGAAGAAAACCGGGCCGGTTCTGCAACCGAGGGAAGAAAACGGGGCCGGTTCTGGAACCGAGGGAAGAAAACGGGGCCGGTTCTGGAACCGAGGGAAGAAAACAGGGCCGGTTCTGGAACCGAGGGAAGAAAACCGGGCCGGTTCTGGAACCGAGGGAAGAAAACGGCACCGGTTCTGGAACCGAGGGAAGACAACGGGGCCGGTTCTGGGACCGAGGGAAGAAAACCCGGCCGGTTGTGGAACCGAGGGAAGAAAACCGGGCCGGTTCTGGAACCGAGGGAAGAAAACCAGGGCGGTTGTGGCACCGAGGGAAAACCGGGTCGGTTGTGGAACCGACCACCAAACAGGTCGAACATGTTTTCTTCTCTCGGTTGCGCAACCGAGTGAAGAAAAACATACGTGATTTGGCATGTTGGGTGTCAGGTTGTGGGCGCTGTATTTGATTCTTTTTGACGCCCACAACTTGGACCACAACATACCAAATCAGGTATGTTTTTCTTGTTTCGGTTGCGCAACCGACAGAAGAAAACACGTCCGGATTTTGAAAAAGTTTTCTTTTGTTGTGGTCGGTTCCAGAACCGGCCCGGTTGTCTTCCCTCGGTTCCAGAACCGGCCCGGTTTTCTTCCCTCGGTTGCAGAAGCGGGCCGGTTTTCTTCCCTCGGTTCCAGAACTGGCCCGGTTTTCTTCCCTTGGTTCCAGAACCGGCCCCGTTTTCTTCCCTCGGTTCCAGAACCGGCCCCGTTTTCTTCCCTCGGTTCCAGAACCGGCCCGGTTTTCTTCCCTCGGTGCCAGAACCGGCCCCGTTTTCTTCCCTCGGTTCCAGAACCGGCCCCGTTTTCTTCCCTCGGTTCCAGAACCGGCCCCGCCTTCTTCCCTCGGGTCTTCATGCGCCTCTCCATCATCATCACCATCTCTTCTCATCAATATCATCATCATCGTCATCATGATCATCATGATGATCACCATCATCATCATCCCCACCATTACTCACCCTTCATCATCATGTGCTTCTTCGACCACCATCATCCGCCCACCTTTGTTCCTTCTCATCCTCCTCCCGCCTGCCTGTTGCGACGCCTGCTGCTGCTTCTGTTGCTGCTGCTCCTCCTCCTCCTCCACGTTGTGCCTGATCCTTGTCGCCGTCCCACTTATGAGCGGGGTCTGGTCTACATGTTCGGACGGTCTGGTGTCATTTTGAACGGGGTCTGGTTTACTTTTCGGTTCTCTGCTTCATTTGTGGGCGGGGCCCGCTACCCTCTTGGAAGGGGTCTGGTCTACTTGGTGGTGCTTTGGCTTACTTGTGGGTGGGGCCTGCTCTTCTTTTGGGCGGCATGGCTCGGTGGCCTTTCAGGTGCGGGTGACTTTTGGGGCAGGTCTGGTCTGCTTTCTTGGCCGCCTTAGCCTGCTTTGCTCGGGAGCCTGGTGTCCTTTTCGGCGGGATCAGGTCTCCTTTGGGCGCCTTGGTATACGTTCGGCCGGTGTCTGCTCTTCTTTTGGACGGGCTCTTGTGTACCTGTGGGCTGTGTGGTTCACTTTGGTGCGGGGTCTGGGCGTCTTTTGGGCGACGTCGGGTGTACTTTTGGGTGATCTGGTTTACTTTCGAGCGGATAGTGCTCTACTTTTGGGTGGCTTGCCTTGCTTTACTTGGAGTTCTGGTGTACTTTTGAGTAGGCTTTCCTTTCATTTCCGGCTGTGTGAGCGTTTGGATGGGAGGTCTGGTGTTCTGCTCGGCGGGGTCTGATACACTTGTGGGTGGTCTCGTCTACTTTTAGGCGGGGTCTACTCCTCCTTCTGGTTTGGGTTACTTTTGGGCGGGGTCTGCTTTACTTGTGGGTGGTCTGGTTTACTTTCGGGCGGGCTCTGCTCTACTTTTCGGTGGTGTGGCTTGCCCTGCCGGGAGGTCTGGCTTACTGTGGGGCAGGGTCTGGGGTGCTTCGATGGGTGGGCTGCTCTACTTTTGGCGTCGTCTGGTTTACTGTTGGGCGTGGTCTGGTCTACTATGAGGCGGGGTCTGGTCTGCTTTTGGGTTGCCTGGCTTGTTTTTGCAGGAGGTCTGCTGTCCTTCTGGGCTGGGTCGGGTCAACACTTTGGCGGTCTGGTATACTTCTGGGCGGGGTCTGATCTACTTCTGGGTGTTCTGGTTTACTCGGGCAGGGTTTGCTCTTCTGTCGGACGGGGTCTGCCGTGCTCCTGGTGTGGTCTGTTCTGCTTTGCCTCGATGTCTCGTCAACTTTGGGCGGGGTCCAGTCTACTTTGTGGGCGGTCTGCTTTACTCTTGGGCGGGCTCTGCTCTACTTGTGGGGTGCCTGGCTCGCTTTACTGGAAGGTCTTGTTTACTTGTGGGCTCGTTCTGGTTTGCTTTTTGGTGGTCTTAGCGATTTGATGGGTGTTCTGGTGCTCTTCTAGGCGGGGTGTGGGATACCTTTGAGGTGGTCTTGCACCGGAAAAGCATTGCTGGTTTGCTATTGTATCACATGCTATGCCATACCGCCGTGCTATGCCATGCGTTGCTGCGCTATGCTGTGCCACGCCATGCGCTGCTCTCCTATTTGACGCCTTCTAGGCTATGGTCTGCGACGCCATGCGACGGGATGCGATGCTGCAGATGTGGTGTTCCGCCCAAAAACCTCGGTAGGAACCACGTGGTGATCGTGCGTGGCTGTTGTGCACGGAACGACATTTGCTGTGCTCTGCTGTGCTATGCCACGCGATGCTATGCTATGCGATGGCCTGCTGTAGTTCCATTCGGTCGCTCACCCCGATGGTAGTCGCGTGGTTGTTTGGGCCCACAATCTCAGCCATGTAAGCGTGCACGCGCCTGGCACGCGGGGGGGCGGGGGAAGGGGGGGGGACGGAAAGGAGGAGGAGGAGGAGGAGGAGGAGGAGGAGGAGGAGGAGGAGGAGGAGGAGGAGGAGGGGGGGGAGGAGGAGGGGGAGCCGGGCCCGCAGGTCGCCGGCAAGGGGAGGAGGAGGAGGAGGAGGAGGAGGAGGAGGAGGAGGAGGAGGAGTACGACCAGGATACTCTCAGGATGTCCGTTGGAGACACCGGTAGTGGGCCCTCGGGGGGGCCTCGTCGCCACGGATGGGCGCACCTTGGAAAATCAATGCGCTGGGACTCGGGAGGGCTCCGGGGACCGATCTTGAAGAGGAAGGGTGGAGGAAGGAGGGGCAGGTGGCAGCTGCTCTCCAAGGCCCTCTCGGCTCAAGCCGCTCGTGCTGCAACCGCTGTTCACGAAGTCCCGGCGCCTGCGCCCAGCGCCCGAGCAGCGCGCGGGATGTCCGCGGATCCTCTCAGTGAGCCCAATTGGCTGGCGCCATATTTGCGGGATTGGCGCCGCGACCATCCTCTCCGAGCCACCGAGCCCATTGTGTCTGGGTATACAAGTGAGAAACCGAAGAAGAGCGCACAACGTCCGTGGCACTACTACACTGTGAAGCAGCCGGCAGGCGGCGTTCAAGCGTGGCTGCTCGTTCCTTTCCTCGCGGGGGCCCCAGCCTCTGGCGGGACACCCCCTCCGAAGGGAGCAGAATCCCAGGCGGGCTTGGAGACCAGAGTGAAGGATGGCGTTTTGATGGAGCACTACACAAACATCCATCGGATCGCGGCCCTCTTGGAGAGCCACCCGCTCGTATCCACCGTCACGCAGCACAAGGTGGACAAGTCCCTGCACCCTCGGCGCTTAGACGAAGATGGCCGGGCGTCCAAGTACAACCAGTCCCCCTGGGATTTGGCAGTGACGCTCGCAGCCTCTGGCGCGAAGTTCACTTGTGGGTGGAGCACCAACGCGATCAAAGATCCGCTCGCGGCGATGTGGTGGCTCCTTGCGGGGGGGTCCGCAGCGGAGGAGAACCTCGTCCAGGCGGAGGCGATATTTTGGGATGTCGCCGAAGCCGGCCGGATCTGGCCGCCCGGCTTTTCCGCTCCCACGGAGCCCTGCCATGTCGCCGCCCGCCCGGCCATGTTGCCGCCGAGCGCTTCCGCGAGCGCCTCTGGAAGCGGCAGCGTGGCGCCCGTTGCTTCCCCGGCGGCCGCGTCGTTGTCCCAGCCTCCGGCGGGAGACGCAGCGCGCGCATCCGCGCTGGCGCCGCAGGCAGCTTTGGCGAGCACGTCTGTTCCGCCGCCCCTGCCGTGCGCCACCGAGCCCGCGCCGGCGCGCACGTCAGCCTCTGCTTCACCGCCTCAGCCTCTGGCGGCGAGGCCCCTGCAGCTGCCTTTGGCGGAAGCGCCCGCGGCCGCGGTGGGGGCGCCCGCCGACGCGACCGGAGCGGCCTCCGCGTCGTTGCCCCAGCCTCTGGCGGGAGACGCAGCGCGCGCCTCCGCGTTGGCGCCGCAGGCAGCTCCGGCGAGCACGTCTGTTCCGCCGCCCCTGGCGCGCGCCACCGAGCCCGCGCCGGCGCGCACGTCAGCCTCTGCTCCACCGCCTCAGCCTCTGGCGGCGACGCCCCTGCAGGTGCCTTTGGCGGGGGCGCCCGCGGCAGCGCTCGGGGCGCCCGCCGACGCGACCGGAGTGGCCTCCGCGTTGCTGCCTGCGCCGAGCGGTGGCGCCGAGCGCCAGGACAACCTCGCGGACGACCAGGTGGGAGCGGAGGAAACGGCTGAAGTGCAGGGTATCGATTATACCGAAGATAAGGATGACAGCTTGTCGTCTGGAGGGGAGGAGCAGGACGTCAACGCCGAGCCCGCGCCGGAGCAGGCCCCCCCGGCTGAACCGCAGCACAGGGTGCGTCGCCGCTCGAGGTCCCGACCGGGGCCTCAACGTACACGCGACCCAGCCTCTGGCGGGGCGGACGGCGAGGTCGACCTCACCGTGCACGTGTCCGCCAAGAAACTGGAGCGCCTGTCGGAGGACCAGGAGGAGCGGCTGCGCCAGATCGTGCGCGCCAGTGAGCGGCAGGTGCACTTCGGCGAGCACTGGCAGGGAAGGGTCAGCCTGCGAGAGCGCATGCCTCGAGAGGCTCCGCAACTGGCGAGAGCTCGCGACGAGCGTCGGGCGCTTCTCCTCGGTGAGTTGCTGGAGTACGCGGACCCGATCCCGGACGCTCCGGAGTTCATCGCTGGAATCCCTTCCAAGAACACCATGCGCTTCGGCGCCAACGAGGATGTCGTCAAGGCCATCGCCAGCAGGAAGATGCACTACATGCGTTTGCTGACAAACAAGATGGACGAGGATGAATGGCTCACCTTCGTCGAGGAGTGGCCGGACTTGCCCCCAGCCTCTGGCGGGTGGTGGGTGCTCCAGCGCGACGCCTGGGAGCAGCTCAAGCAGGAATGGCGGGGGTTGTCTCCAACGATGCCGAAGCCCAGTCGACCCCCAGCCACGTCCTCTCCACCCATCTCCCTTCCCTCCACGCGGTAGGGAGTCGGCGAAGGAGGAGGGAGAGGACGAGGATGGGGGAAGGGGAGGGAAGGGGGGAGGGCGAGGAGGGGGAGGGACAGGGGGCGGCACCGTTGGAGAGAATCCGTCGCCACGACTGAGGACTTTCGCCTGCGCGATACGCGCGACTACGTGAAGCACATTCTGGCACTGCACGATGGCGAGGCCAGGCTTGTGCGGGCGGGGTGGGGGCCATTCCCAGCCTCTGGCGGGGGCATCCTTCAACCTTGCTACTGGCACTACCAATTTTCGCGCGGCTGGGACACGTACTCGTGGCTATCCACCCACAAAGGAAACTTGGCCATCCAAGACCTGGACTGGATCATGATGAAGGACGGCGGCGAGACTGGCTTGATGAGGAGCGACCCAGCCTTCGGGAACTGGCAGATCCGCAGTGGCCAATTCATCACGCTGGCCGAACTCTTCTGGTTCGGGAAACACTTGTGCTCATGCTACGACATCTACCGCGCTTACCTGAGCCTGCCTGCGTGGATCCAGAAGCGCAAGCATTCGACCTCGCAGTCCGCGGCGGGAGCCCTCAGGCGCAACGCGAAGGCGTTGCGCCACCAGGAGGAGGGCAAGTACGGCTTGCCCTCGAACCCGGGGAAACGCGGGCGGCGGTGAGCACTTGCCCTCGGCGCCTGCGGTGCCGAGCCCAGCCTCTGGCGGGAGTAGCCTCGCGCCCAGCTTCGGTGCCAATGCCAGATTTTTTACAGCGGAACTGCAGATTCCGCGTCCGAGCGAAGCCGAAACAATCTTGGAAACAGCTTCCCTCCTCATTGTCGCCCTCCCCTCCGCTCCCTGCTGCATTAGTCCTCAGCCCCCCCCCTGCTCCCGCTGCTAATCCTGCGCCCTCGCGAGCACGAGGGCGCAGCAAAACCCAGCCTCTGGCGGGAGTGAGGCTCGACGTCCAGGGGAAAGCTCGAGGGCGCCAGAACAGGACCGCCTGGCCTGTCCACCGTGGGACGTCGCTCCTGCATCGCTCTCCCGCCCTGTCCCTGCCCCCGGCTCTACTCGGCCCCTCCCTCCCGTCTCTGCCCCCCCCGCCCCTGCTAGTCCTCGTCGTCGTGCTCCTGGATGTCGACCAGGTCCCCAGAGGGAGTCATTTGTTCCGTGAAACTTCTCTCCGTCCTCCGCCCCCCATCCCTCCTCATCGCCCTCCTGCTCATCCGCCCCCCCCTCCCCCTGCCCCTCCTCCCTGCTCCTCCTCCCCCTCCTCCTCCTCCTCCTCCTCGTCCTCCTCCTCCTCCTCCTCCCCCTCCTCCTCCTCCTCCTCCTCCTCCTCCTCTTCCTCTTCCGCCTCCTCCTCCTCCTCCTCCTCCTCCTCCTCCTCCTCCTCCACCTCCGCCTCTTCCTCCCCCATCCCCCGCCCCCCCACCCCCACGCTGCGCCGTCGCTCATGCCAGAGAAGCTATCAATGGCAGCCCCGTCGCACAGACCCTGCGAAGAAGCAGGCCAGACTGCTAAAAAGTAGACCGGGCCCTGCCAAAAAGTAAACCAGACCCTGCCAAAAAGTAGACCAGACCACCCATAGGTAATCCAGACCCTGCCAAAAAGTAGACCAGACCCTGCCAAAAAGTAGAACAGACCACCCATAGGTAAACCAGACCCTGCCAAAAAAGTAGACCAGACCCTGCCTAAAAAGTAGGCCAGACAACCCATAAGTAGAGCAGG